>MNCI01031045.1:207738-254258 GCA_015680685.1 Gnetum montanum
TTGGATTTGGGATGAGTTCTACTCAGTCACATTAACCATAAAATACATAAGGGACTTTACACAACCTTGTTCTTGGGATTCCATTCCATTCTCTCCTCTCCATCTTTCTTCCCATTTTCCATCTCATTGTTGGTTCTATCATTAGTCCATTTCTGGGTTGATGCATTATTTTTCTTTGGTGAATTCTTGTGGGTAAGTTTTAACTCTTCCGTCCAAATGACATTCCTAGAGCCTACGGACTCTTTGGTTTGTGGGTTTGTCAGGGCATAAAGGGCATGAGCCTACTTTGGGGAGGACCCACTGGCATTCCTTTTTGATGCAATTGTTAACTTCTTGTCCTTAAACATTTCCTACAATCAATCGTTTCTTATTTCATCCCCATCAATGGCATCCATTTTATTGGCATTTCCATTGTTATTTTTTTCCATCTTTCTTGTTGCTCACATTTTTCCATCTTATAGCTACTGGAGGTTCACTCTTAGTCATGGGGGCCCTGGTACAAATTTTTCAATTTTTTCCATTCTACCATTTGCCTAAACCCTACACCTTGGGTAGTCACCAGTGATAAATCTCTGAACCAGTTTCTTCCATAACCACAACTCAACTAATGTACTTCATATCGAGGCAAGGTATCAACTGCATTGTGTTTTATCTATCCTTGCTCATTTGTGACTGTGTTGTGTGTGAAAATGGCAATCATAAAAATAATGGATTGGGCTTGGAGGAAGAACTCAGGATGGACTGAAACTAGAGCGTTTACGAAAGGAGCAAGTTTGGTGGCATGGCTATGGATAAAAATTGGAAGGTGCAATCTCAGCATTTGTGGCAACACGCTCCATCTTCTCTCTCTCTCTCTCTCTCTTTTTCTCTTCAAGCTACCAAATAAAGGCTTGGATGTCATTTATGTATGAGTGTTCACCACAATGGTCATGAACACTAATGTTGTAATATGCTTATTGATCCATTCATTGGGCACGTTGAGTCTGTCATCCCATTCCACCGTCATTTGTCAATTAGTCAATAATCCCATACCTTCCATATATTTTGTAAAGAACTCGAGGATGAGTTTTCATTCAATCATGGGGGTATGATAAGAGCGATTACTCTAACAGTTACTCTAGTAGTTATTCTAATTATTAGAGTGGTTACTCTAGCAGTTACTCTAATTATTAGAGTGATTACTCTAGCGGTTACTCTAGTAGTTATTCTAATTATTAGAGTGGTTACTCTAGTAGTTACTTTAGCAGTTATTCTAATTATTAGAGCAATTACTCTAATTATTAGAGTAGTTGCTCCCAAGCTTATAAATACAGTGCCTAGGTGCACAATTGGAAGAAGTCTTTTAGTAGTCAAGTAGCGAAACTCTTGTAGTCTGTTTGAAAGTTAGAGTATTTTCCAAGTGCCTGTAGTAGGAGGTCTAAGTGTGGATGAATCTTTATTCGAGCATTGTGTACCTGAGCACACCTTGTGTACGGAAATAAAGACAAGCTCTTTGATTCATCCTTGTAGCACTTGAGATTTGTTTTCTTACACATTTATTTTATTTTATTTTCTTATGCATTTATTTTATTTTATTTTATTTTATGCACTTTACATTTCTATTATTAGCACAGCAATTCATTTGATCAATTAAGCAAATCGTTAAATTACACAAGCATGACGACCTTGAGCATGCATGTAATGCATGGTAACCCAATAACGATTAGCGTTTGGTAATCCTAGCAGTGTTGCACTAGTTCAAGATGTGTATGGTAAGTGGGAATAGATGCTGGTGTTAGCATTAGTTAGAACTTAGTTAATGGGTAGTTAAGTTAAATTAGTCACTTAGTTACCTCTCTCCTTTCCTACTAGCACAGGACATAAAAACATAAAAGCTATAAAAATCATATGCCTCAAGCTTCCTTAGGACCCCAACAGTGGATCTAGCCACTGGAGCCCTTCGATATTTAGGGCATCGACTTCATGGGTCCCATCACACCCATGTCCAACGAGAAGGTGTACATCATTGTCGTTGTAGACTACTGTACTAAGTGGGTAGAGGCAGTAGCCGTCACCAACTGTTCCTCAAACACAGCTGCACGGTTTGTCTAATAGTAAATTGTGAATAGGTTTGGGGTGCCACGTCTACTCATTTTAGACAACAGAACTCATTTCACAGGTACTACTTTTCATAAACTTATGCAACACTTGGGGGTCGAACATAAATTTACAACACCTTATCACCCCTAAGCCAATGGGCAAGCCGAAGTCACCAATAGGGAAATTACCAAAATCCTAACTAAGACCATTAGCAAATATAGGAGGGATTGGAGCACAAAACTTAACGATGCCCTCTGGGCCTATCTCTCCATATGGAAACTTCCTATACACTACTCTCCTTACAAGTTAGTGTATAGGAAACTACCAAAACTTCTAGTTCAAGAAAAACTCCAAACACTATCTACTGCCAGTGGCTTGGGTCTTGACTTATAACTAGCACAATGAGAGCAACTCATCAACTTGAATGTGCTAAATGAGAATCGACTAGTAGCCCTACCATAAAATGAGATACACAAGGCCCATAATCAAAAATGTCATGATATTAAGATTCGAAAGGTAACATTTCAACGTGGAGATAAAGTACTCTACTGGAACCCCACACATGTACCACAACATACTAAGTTTCAAACACTATGGGAGGAACCTTATATTATTTCCGAAACCTTTCCATCTGGGGCCTTGCTTATACACAAACCTAAGGATCCCATGAAAACATAGTTAGTTAATATGCAACAATTAAAACCCATCCACAAACTCCAACGAACTAGTGCCACTACCCTCTCATGTCACAGCCAACCTCGTTCCATTTTTCAGATCTCCTCCTCTCAACTTAGTCGTGGGGGAGATCATCTTCCATGCTAACCAATTCTACTGGCTCCTCAGTTATTTTTGCAAGTTTTTGTTTTACACCTTTTTGTTTTACAACATTGTTCGTACGTTTACCATGCTTGCTTACTTTTTCTTTCTTTATTTACTTATCTATTTATTTGTTTATATATATATATGTGCTTATCTTCCATTTGTTTTATACTTTTCATTTATAAGTCATCTTATTGTCACAGGATGTACTAGTGCAGTTATTTCTCTTTGCGATGGATTGCATAATATGGTCCACCTATTATATCTAGCTCCCACCTTCACATTGTTGTTCTAGGCAATCACATTGAACTCTCATTTCATGTAACAGGTAGTGAGTCCACGTCATCCACCCATCCACCCACTCCATGGTTTTCCTTATTTTGGAAACATGCAATCCCTTTCAATTAAAAACAGCTTTGATTAAATAATGACTTGCATAGTTTCCAAACTTGAGAAGGATCCAACAGTTTGAACAAGGTGTGACTTCAAGGGGAATGCAACATTCTTCATACTTTTCTATTCCCTTGCATATGAGTGTGTGTCCTCACAAACTTCTTACGACTCCATATCCTCTCCTAACCGAAAGTTACATCGCAATTTTTTTTTTGCATGGTGTGGTCCTCATCACTCAAAAAAAACAATGAGGATTCAAAGCACACCCCTTGGCCAAATGCATGCAAAAACGCATGGATCTTTGCATGGTGTGGTTCCCATAGAAAGAAAAAAAACAAACACATGGGAATTCAAAGCACACCCCTTAGATTGCCTCTAACCGACGACTGTCTTGGTAATGCAACACCAGGGACAAGAAGTTGTGGCTGAAGTGGTTGCTAACACAATTGCTACAGCTCTTAATGCACCTATGGCACCTGTACTGGATGTACATGGACTTGGAGATGTATAGACATTCGCAAGGGTGGAGATGCAGGTGGGTCCTCCCCATACCAAGAAGTCACCTCAGGAGCCCTTACATATCGTCAACACAGGAGTTTGTGGGGCCCGTAGTTAATTAATGGTGACCACAAGTTAATACCTAAATCCATGAGAACCAGTCGAAGAATTAGAAGTTCTAGCAGAGCACTATAGACATTCAAGACATAGAACTGGCAGTGAGATGAATAATGGGAAGCAAATGATGAAGAGAAGAGGGAGTGAGATGGAATTTCTAATGTTGGTCACATGAAATCCCTTGTGAAGTGTGTAATTAAGTGACCCAGTAGGATCCATCCTTCGTCTAGACCTAAAATCAACCACGTTCTATGACATCGCATCAACATTCAAAGACTAGTCCATCCCCTTGGGGCACAAGAATGCTCCCACAAACAACCACCACTATAACATGAGTGAGCGAGAGGAAGTGAAAAAGGGGCTGAGTTAGAGGGGACAAAGCAAGTCCCATAACTAGTGCTGAGTTAGTAGCAAAATCAACATAGCCCAACATGAAGAGTTGTTGGACTGACTAGTGGGAACCGAGCAACTACTTCTAGATGTCTTTGATCTTCTTAACAACATTACTACGACCCTATCAAAGCTACTCTCAGCAAGGGACAAGTGCCTCATCTTGGAGGGGCAACTTGAAGTGGCATAAGCAGATCATCAATGCTTGGCGGTGGAAGTTGCCCAATTAAGGGTCCAATTAAGTGACTCTAGCTCCCCTCAATCATAAACTCACCAAGGATGAAGCTTTTCAATAGCTTCAAACCAAACTTCAGATGGTTGAGGGTGAGCGAGAGTCGACAATCTTTGATAAGTCCTTAACAGACACCCATGCTTACCATCTAAACAAGGACTTGACAGAGGTTCGCCAGGAGAATGTCAGGCTGATTGTAGAAGTTCATCGCCTATGCAATGTTGGTGTTGAGAATCAACACATGAAAGACTTCATCCATCAACAGCAGGAGGAGCTAGCCAAGGTAAACATTGATGTGAGGAGATTGGTAGCTAAAAATCGTAATCTGTCTATGGAAGAAGTTCGAGTCTTGCAACAAAAATCAGCAATTGAAATTGCCGCTTGGAAAAATGAGGCCCTTAAGTTTGAACGAGTTAAAAATCACTATAGGGACCACATGGGATTGCAAAAAGAAGTAAATGAAAAAGAGATTCAAGTTGCAAAGGCTAAAATGAACCAAGCACTCCAGCAACTCCGAGAAGGAGGCGAGGTATGGCAGCCCATCTTCGATGGCTTGAACGCCTACAACCAAGCTGAGATCCCCCTCAAAGAGCTGCAAATTGAAGAAATGACAGAATACATAGAGTTAACCAGTCTCCGTTATGCAAACCTGACTATGCTAACAGCTAGAAGGCCATGGTCTGACCTGGAAAAGTAAGTGGCCACCTTGTATTCTTTATACAAGGACGAGTTCCAAACACATAAAGAGACAAAACAAAAGTTAGAAACAGCAAATGCAGAACTCGAAGTTCTTCACACCCATTTTGAAGGACAATGTACAGTTGCAAAGAACTTTGCCCGATGAATGAACGACTACCAACAGCTGTAGCCATCGATCCGAGCGTTCGATATCGAATGAAACAATTCACTACTTGGTTTGTCAATTTGAAGGAACTCTTTCCTACACTTCCATGTCCTTGGGATGTTCCTATTTCAACACACATTGGTGAAGCTGCCTGGACAGTGAATGATCCCAAAAGCAAGGAAGATAAAATGAGGGCATTGTTAAAGGCTTTTCGATTGCCTCCAAAAATTGCAGCTGCTGCAGGGCAACTGTCATCAACGCCACAACTGCCACATGCACCAAAAGTTGATGAAGGCCTATCAGAACCATCGCCACCAGGGATGGTGTGACCTTCTCCAGCAACTTTAGCATTTTTTAACAAGGTGGAGAATCCATTACTGTCAGGCTGTTCAATTTTGTCTTTGAACACCATAATTTTGTAATTTATTTTTTTCCATACACCCAGGCACTTGGTATGTCAATAGAGTCAGTGTTTATGTAGATGTGTTTCGTCATGTGTGCTGTAATAACTTCATACCTTCCAAATTGTAATAAACTCGAGGATGATTTTCCACAAAATCGTGGGGGTATGATGAAGTGTTCAGTCAATACGTCAACTGGGCCGCATTAACGAAGCCCCATTGATGCGGCCACGGTGACATGACCCCGTCGACGTATCCGACCATGCGTTAACGCAACCTCGTTAACGTAGAGTCTGTCTCTAGCTATAAATATGCGCGCACCTACCGCATTTATGGCATCTTTTTGGTAGTTGTAGTGAAGCCCTTGCCAATTTGTTTTCATGTAAGTTAGAATATTTCCCAAGTGCTTGCAACAGGTGTGAGAAGGGTGTTCAACTCTTTATTCGAGCGCTAATGTACTTGAGCCCATTAGCGTGACTAGTAATAAAGTTGAGCTTTTTGAGCATTCCTTGCAACATTTGGATTTAATCACTTAAGTATTTAACAGTTTAATATTTCAACGCTTTAATAATTCCAGAAGCTTTTATTGTTATCACTTTACTGTTATTGTCCTTTCATATTTTATGAAAACCATAGGCACGACCATCTCGAACATATATCAAACACTTGGTAACCCAGTGATGCTTAACGTTTGGTAACCCAGCAGTGGTTAGGGTATGCTCAGGATGTACACGGAAGATGGGATCAGTTGCTTATGCTAGGGAGAGTTAAGCGATAGAGTAGAACAATTATAAATTACACAACTTTCCATTTCCTACAATTAAAGAATTAGACCTTAAAAGATAAAAAAGAAAACCAATAAAAATCATTTGCCTCAATCTCACTTAACCATCACTTTAGTGAGGTTCGGAAGACAACAACCGTTCTAACTAAGGTTTTGCTAGCTAGAGTTCAATGTATGCAAGTGCTTGGAGTCTACAAAATTCGACCGAGTCGCACATGAATGCCCATGTTTCGTATGGTTGGGCGTAAGGGTACCTTGCCACTCATCAGTTATACTTGTTGTGTGTACCTACCACTATGTAGTTTCGAAGTAATCCATGCTCAAAGGATGAAAAATTATTCTTTCTTTAGTAAAGGAGAGCTACATAACTTTTATCATCAATAGAGTTCATATTTATTCCATTAATAGATAGAAAAGTGAATCATTGGAGCTTAGTTGTAGTATGTTTTGCAAGCAAATTGATTTTGCATATAGATAGTCTTTGTATTCATACAAAATATTCAAAAACTACTATAGACATAGTATTATGAATTATGCACAATTATGAAGTAATATATGTTAAAAAGTTCAATGTTAAGGATTGGACTATAGTAAAAGTCACAAACATACTAATGTAAAAAAATTATAAATGAGGTATATTTGTGATAGAATACACAAATTACATGGCTAGGTGTATCCCTTTACAAAATTTAGAACTCACTAAAGATAATCTATGTAATATATCAAGAGTTAATAGTTCATGAAATACTCAATTGTAAGTTAGGAAATTTTCTACAACATTGTTGCTATCCTTGTCATGAAGCCTCTCTTCTTTTTTGTCTCTTCAATATCATTGACTAGATGCCTTGTCCTATTAGGATGATATCTATGGAGGAAGAAAATGAAATATTAAGATTAGGAATAAACAAGACCAATTTTCCCTTTGATGAAAAGCTATGTTGGAAACAAGTCCATCTAACCAAGGTGAGTTGAGATAGACAATTAAATTATCCAAGCGAGAAGTGAACAACTCGTAAGTAAAGGACTAAGAACTAGTTATGGTATTCAAAATGGTCCAATATGTACTTTGAATTTAGTGTACTATTATTAATTTAATGGTTCAATAGGTTAAATTTTAAGCGAAATATAAAAAAAATATAAAACGTTTTTTTAAAAAAAAAATGTTACATGGAAACTATCACGACTTAAATTTCGAGGTATGCAGTGAATTTGGTATGAATTTTCACACTGACATAGAAATTATTAGAGAGAAGAGACAACAATACATGGATTAATTAATGCGGGTGTAGGCGGGTAAAGAGAGTTCAGAAAACAAAACATGTACCATTAAGTAAATGGGATCTTGGCTTACATGTAAATATGAGTGCCAAGGGCAATAAGAGTGTTTGGCCGTAACTTACCCCCCGTCATGAACGTAGACGGACATAAGAAACATAAAATGCCAGCTGCTAGCGATATTGAAAAGATAATTAACTCTGCATGCACGTTGTTTATAATTATTATTATTAATAAATTAATAATAATAGTTGTTTGTTTCAGTGGAGGGAGGCAACCTTTTTAAGGTGGTGGATGACGGTGTCAGGGTCCAAATCAGCGTGGCGCGCCACGTGGTGCTGATCGTGGAAGCCCAGTTGCATGCAAGCAGGGCCCCGTCCACGAAGTTGCTGGGTGCCACGTGTTCGCCGAAAATGTCAACCACCGAGCGCCACGTGGAATGTTCCAGCTGTCCCAGCCCCAGTCCCAGCGACTGCAGGTGCCGGTACAGGGCCCACTCCACGCTGGCGACGATGGCGATGGAGCCCAGCGCTGTGAAGATTAAAAATTTAATTTCTTACGGTGATGTAGAACTTTAATATATGGATACCCGGTGGAGAAGTTTTTCCAATTTGATCATGGATATGGAAAACTTAGGTCTGGAACAATAGGTGTCTGTTACTCTCTTTCATTGATTGAGAAATCTGTGATTAATCGCAAGATCTGCAGCATTGAAGCGGACTCAAAATCGGATTAAATATTTGATCTAATGAGTAGTGCTATATTTTTATCGATTTTTTAAGTTTAATATATTGTATATTGCTAATTCCACCCAAAAACTAAAATTTCTATAGGTCTCTTACATGAAAAAATAGAAAATGCCGTTATAAGTGCTTTCTTTGTAAATATTGACGATTTTAATCTAATTTTTAGACCAATTTATTTTGATTTTCTGGATCCAATTTTAAAAAAGGTTACCCAGTCCGATAGGATTTTTCAATCTATGCTGTCTTTACAGTTACACTGAATTTCAATTCATTGCAAAGAAGCAAAGCTACAGCTATTAAAATTAAAAACCTTTGTACGGGGTAAATAATATCGCTTAATTACCTCGAGCACAATTTTAAAGACGGTGACAGACTTCATGAGGTCGCAGGTGAGAAGCACATCTCCAAAGATGTCCATATCCACCACAAACTTGCAGACGTGGAACTGATTGCGTAGGTCCAGAGAAAAAGTGTTACTGTTGAATCCATAGATGCAAACAATCGAGTTACAGGAAGCAAACAGGTATCCCTGATATTCTACCATACACTTTACTCCTCCGTTAAGATTCCTCGTTGACACACACTGCAGCAATTTGGATCCAGTATTCGCAATCATCAGCAAAAGTCGGCCCTGCAAACACAAAATTAAACCGTCCATTATAATTATCATTAGAAAGTCACAGTAAATTATTCAAATTAAAACCCAAAGTCCAGCCAGAGATATAATAAGAAGTTACGGTAAACTATATTTAGATTAAGACCCAGAATGCCAGCAGCAAGAGATTTGCTTCTCGAGAATATTGTATTGATGAGATGGTTACGTGGCGAGGCTGTTCTTCATCCTTGTCTGTGACCGCAGTGCCGACTACGAATGAGGCTCCCATGTTTATATCATCCTCCTTAAACTTCATAGAGATGATGCTCGCTGCCATGGAAGGTGAGGTCGTAAGAATCCAACACAGTGAAATTGTCGTCCAGCATTTTGACATAGTGACGAGTTTTAAATCCTGTGTCTGAGTTCGGATCTGGCTCGTCAACATCGGTGCAGATGAGGAAAGTGTTGGTCTCTTTCTGGTAACAGATGCGCTGCACATGCTCGCCCAATTTCACCTTCTGCAAAGTTAGATTTCCCGCTCTGCTATCTGCAACCCTGGCCACCGCCAGAGTTCCACTTCTTGTGTAGTACACAACGCTGCAGTTCATCACAGCGAAATAAAAAATATCACAAACTTAATGTTTGACGCAGGTACCTGTGAGACTACAATATGGTCCACAGAACAAAAATTTTTTATTACGAGGTTATTATATAGTCATGATTTGGTCATGAATACTTCTTTCAGAAAATGATCCAACCTTCAACTTAAACAAATGGAGCAAAGTTTTTCCCATTTAAGTCTAAGAACATTAAAGGACAATTTGGAAAGTTACCATGTTATCTTTCAATCACTGCATTGCATGTATACAAAATTTAGAGGTGTTATTCCTTTGAAGATTAATCCATCTCTCTTTCAATAAGATTTCACAAGAGTACCTGCAATTACCACTGTAAAGATTAAAGATTAATCCATCTCTCAGTTTCAATCAATAATAAATAGTGAGATTCCACACAAGCACTGTGTGATTGCCACCTTGCTTTCTTCATAAGTAGGTATTTATGTCAAGGATCCTCCTCAAATCTGCTGCAAATAAAATTGCTTTTTGCGGCATCATTCTTACTTCATGTGCTTCAATGTCTTTTGTCTAATCCTTATTTTCAAATTTTTCAAGCTCAAATTTAAATCTTGATCTTGAATATTCCATTTTTGAAACCATAATTTTTCATTATTGAACCATCTTTTTCCGATAAAACAACAAATATATTTTTAAATTACAAATATAATCTTTTTCTGATAAAACAACAAATATATTTTAAAATTATTGAGGTTGGGATTAGAATTTGCATTCTTTCTATAAATCCCTAGCTTGATACTTACCCTATACGATACTTAAAAGTATATTCTTATTTATAATTTTGAAGCTCAGCAAATTGAAATCTTAAATAGCGTTATTGAAGAGTCTTTTGTGGGCTCTCCTAAAAGTTCAACGTTGATTCTTCATTAACCACCATATCTCAAGAGATTTCTATTTATTTACCCTCATTTCTCAAGATATTTCTTTTTATTTACAAAATGTCAAAAATGGATTTTGTTCAACTATTCCATTTCTGTGTGTTCGGGATTATATTTTACTGGTTGGGGATGCAGGCAACATGGAAGCCGGAAACATGGCGGGGAAGATCGTAGAAGAGTAGAGTCTTGGATTGTTGCAGGTCTGCGTCGAGAAGGATACGTGGATTGGATTGAAAAAGAATGCATTCATCGTTTCCGTAGTCGAATTTGCTGAGACGTCCACCCAGGGAGCCTTGGCACAAAGTTTCAGCCCTTCAGCGTACAATTCGCCGTTGTCAAGGAAACCTACTTTCACAACTCTACCGTCTGCGACAGACATCAAAATATACTTCTCCCCCTGAAAACCACTCGCCAAAACCAAATATTCCACACAGATAACTTTTATCGATCTTTCCAATTAAACGTCATCTTTTTGAATTTTAGAAACCAAATGAAATTAAGAATCGAAATCAAGGAGTTTGAAATTCTATTTGTGGTTTGAAACTGGCCAGTTGCAACCTTTTTAGACTCGTAGAAGAGGAGGGAGCGAGGAAGTTCTTGTGGATGGTAATGAGAATGCGGGTGAGGATGGGGAGGCAGAAGCTTTGAAAGCACATGAAAAAGGCTGCTGCTGTTCTTCAAGTAAAGAATGCGGACGCATTTATCATGCCATGTTCCAACGGCTGCAAATTCTTCGTTAGGAGACAACGCCAAGCATGATACATCATTTGGCATTTGAAACCCAGAAATCAGTTCAGTGACAGCGCCGGTTTGGGCATGAAGTTGAACAAGCGCAAGAAGTCCAGTGTCATACGACACAATCACCTTGCTCTTTCCCGAGGCTGTACCAGATATCAAACCTTCTTTAGATTTCCACCCATCAAGTATCTGACCTGAAGATCCATGAAGAACCTGCATGGTTTCTTCCGTCACCTGAATTATGTTTTGGAACCGTACATCAAAATTGAAATCAAATTCTTTCCGTGTAAGCAATGACAGAAGCCTAAGGAATTCATAAAAAAACGCTTAGAAAATAGAAATAGGCCTACTGCAAACTAATACCAATTAGACCTGGTTCGATAGAGAACACACGAGTCTACCTGTATTATAAGATTGTTAGGAAGGTTGGCGGAATACAGCGTCGATTTATCCCTTACAAGGCCGCGGAATTCTTTATGATCAAGCTCCGCAAGTTGGTTGAACTGATTTAGTTTGTAAATTTTTGTTTGATCCACAAAAGTAAGCAAAATGTATTTTTCGTACGGCTCGGTGTACGAGTCTTTCAAACACCAGAGCCCAACTACCGAACTAAACTTTGTTAACTCGGACTGTGAAAAACATAAAAAGCATGGACAAAAGTTTAGTATGCAAAATTTACATAAGATACATCCACGATGGCTGAAGAAAAGACTCACCAATTTTTTCACTTCAATTCCATGCTGAAAAACACTGATGGAGCCTTCTTTGAATGCTCCAGAGACTGTGACCAGCTTTTTGAAGTTAGGATTTTCCTTGTCGCTCACCATCGTGTAATCTAACAGAGGCCCCGTATTTTCAAATGTCTGAAGTATCTCCGGCATAGCTTCACTGGTCTCCCTAATGGAGAAATCATCTATCCTGAATTTCAGTAGCTGGACAAAAGAAAATTTGCCAGCAAGACAAACCACACAGTTAATACGCTGTAAAAACAATCCAAAACTCGACAAAGTAACTAAAAACGATGATAAGGTTACCTGTGAATCACCGTAGAGAGAGCCCACGAACACCGCATCTTTAGTCAAAAATGAAAGAGTAGAGGCAATTGGAGCATTAGACGTTAGAGTTTTCACTTTAACATCTACCCTGAAATCAGGAATGCAACCACTTCGATGATAACCCACACAAAACAGAGATTAAAAGCTAAAGTTTATTCCTACTTGAAACGTGGATGGTCAGAATAATGAATTTTTTAACAACATTCCTAATGTCTTACAGGTTCAAGCTTGTTTCCTCACTTACCCTTACATTATAAATATTTTCAAGATATTTAAAATTCCAACACTACTTTTTTAAAAACCGAGCACGTACTATATTACGTAGCTGATCTTGCTTGTTTTATTAATAAAAGTCGCAAAATAAAGTGAAAACAACCAAAGCTGAAACAAAAGGCATTCTGTACCCATTGAATTCTGTAGCAATAATTTCCAGGTACTGTACTTTTCCATTACAGTCTCCAACTAAAATTCTGCGTTCATCCTTATGAATTTTGTGCAATAATAGTGGAGTGTCCTGTTGTAGGAATGAAATTAGAATCATAAGCAGTGAGAATATAATGGACTGAAAAGGAACGAAAATGTCTTTAACAAGTGAGACAAAAGAGTTTTACCACTTGAGGGTCTTCGGCATTACGAAGTAAAATTTCAAATTCTAAGGATTCATCTTCCATTGTGACGTAGGCGAAGCGATTAGCTTCTGCCACAAAGAAGGTGATATTTCCGTTAAGTACAACTGGTATCAACAATGATTCTGTCGAACATTTCGTGAGCTTGATCTTTAATTTCTGCGAATAGGATCTCTGCCGTTCACTGACCAGGTACGTAAGCATAAATGCATCCTCCGTATTCTCTTCCTGCAAATTTATAAATTTATCGTCAGAAAAGAAGGCTAGAAATCTAAAGGTAACGCACGATGATCATAAAAAACAGGATTTTGGGAAAAATAAACTGTAAATATTTACCTTGGCTAAAACAGCAAGAACATTGCGGTATAGCTCGGCATTAGTAACAATCAACTTCTCCCATTCATCCACACTGTTACATGTCGGTGTTGATTTAAAAAACATTTTCGACGATAAGTACCAAACGTACTCCCAAGTGTCCAACCTGCGAAAGAAAATCCAAGAAGGACAAAGAAAATCCAAGGTTGGAAATAAGAAGGACATGAACCCTTGGATGCTACCATGGGCTGATACTATGCACTGCTACATCGTTGTCCTAGCCATGGTTATTCACAAAGGGATCAACTGTGCCATCTCGTAGATGGGCTTAGGCATGAAACGAGAAGAACCCTTGGGACTTATGCCCAAGGAAGACTATCCAAGCTTAGGTCCCATCAAATTCAAAAACTATTGGAGAAAGTTGCTGAGGAAGAAGGTGAGCTATGGAAGAGAGAAAGTGCTAAAGAGTATAACCGAGATCCTTCCCTCCGAAAGAGGGAGTAAGATTTTGTGAGGATGAAGAAGAGTCACCACTTGAAGAGATGGTGAATAGGAAAACTTTTCCTATCCAAAAGTTGACATCAAAATTATCAGCAAAGGTAGACCAAATGTGGGATTCCCTAGACAATAGATTTCAATCTATTCTTAAAATAGTAGAGTAGTCTAGAGAGCAAGGTAGTGATCGCAAAAAAAGAAAAAAGAGAGAAGCTAAACATGCACGTAGCAAGGGTAAGGGCAAAGTTGCCATCATTGAAGAGGTTGTGGAATCAAAAATAGACAATGATAGTGGATACGAGATATGTCAATATGACCATCCTGAGGGATGTTGCCCTGTAATCTCACATCTGTAGGAGTCTAGGGTGTATGCACTCAACCCACAATTGAACAAACGGCAAGCACCCCAAAGGTTACCTTATCCTCAAGGTAACCCACAGCAGTTTCACCAACCCTTAACATATTATCCTAGTGGAACTCCACCATAACCAATCAAGCAGCATCAACAATGGCAATACCCAAAATCATGGGAAATGCCACCACCAAGGCAACAGTATCCTTACCAACAACCTGACCCGTATAGATATTATGTGTAGCAGCCAGTCTCTCCACATGACTCTACTGGTCACGGTACTTCTCAACCTCACTACCAAGCTTGTGAATATTATAGGACTCCTTCTCCTATGGGAAATGTTCCACAAATGTACCATCCTTCTCATCCAACCACATCTCTTCTACCAATAGCTCCATTACCACCTATTCCAAATATGCAAGGAGAAATCCCTACCCAGCCGCTGCAACATAACGCCACAAGGGCTGTTAACTCTCAACCTACTATTGGTTCCAACAACCACATGAAGAAAAGACCTTTCTTTAGAACCAATAGTCCAACCAAACCCTTGCAATCACAAGCGGTTGATTCCTTAGATGCCTCAGTATCAATCAAAATTTTAGAGCCTCCTTCAACCCAACCACTACACTCAACGCATACGATCATGCTAACACATGTCATCATCGATTGGATCAAAGCTGGCCATCTTCCCAAGAAATTCTCTGATCCTAGGAGTCCTCTAATATACTTACAAATTACTAGAAATGAACCGTGCAAGGCTCTTTTGGATTCAGGTTCCAGTGTCAACTTGATTTCTCAAGAAATATACAAGGCCTAGAACCTACCTCCATTGAGAAAGAGCAACATTCATCTAGAGTTGGCCAACCAGTCCATCATTATCCCATTGGGACTAGTGGAGGACATTGTTATCACTATTTGTGAGTGGTTGTACCCAGTTGATTTCCTAGTGATTCAGGTGAACAATGGTAAGGGGGACTTCCCAATCATAATGGGAAGAGCATGGCTAAGGACAGTCAATGCGCACCTAGGAATCTGTGACCTTTCCTTGGAAATATCAAAGAAAAACACATTTGGAAAGATCGAGAAGAAGAAAGTTCCATGCATCACATACAGTGACACAGGGTGTAATTGCATATAGAGATCATGGGTTGTGCAAAGTTTAACATTGTCTACATGCAATCAATGTGCACAAGTGATCAACATACAAAGATGTCTGTATGCAGCACCCACACGACAAGAAGGCACCTAGTGGCTGACAGCTGATCAAGAAAGCAGTTCAATCATATGCATGGAACCAACTAAGGGTTTGACTTGCGCTTACATCGATAGCATAGACACATTAGAGCAAGTCCACCATGAACTTCCAAACCTTAACCTCGAAAATATCAACTAGGGGAAGTTAGAAATCCCTGAGAAATTTAAGTAGGAGCCCTTCGAGCTAAAACCATTGCCCACCAGTATGGAATACACATTCCTTAAATCGAAAAGCTGGTAATTATTAACACTAAGCTTGCTTCACAATAAAAAGAGAGACTACTGAAAGTGATAAATAGATGGTCAAAAGCCTTTGCTTGGTCATATCCCAAATTAACTAGAATAGATCCTAGGATATGCCAACATAGGATTTACATTGACCCCTCCATGAAGCCCAAAAGACAACCGCGGAGGCATTTGAACCTAAAGCTAAAGTAAGTAGTCAAGGAACAAATTGAATAGCTTCTCAAGGCTGGGTTCATATACCTCATTGCTAATAGCGAATGGGTTAGCCCCTTAGTTATTGTGCCTAAAAAGGGAGGCAAATAGAGGATGTGCATAGATTTCAGGCTACTAAATATGGCAACATTCAAAGATCACTTCCATTGCCATTTGTTGACCAAGTCTTAGACACCATCATAGGGCATCACTATTATAGTTTTCTAGATGGATATAGTGGATATAACCAAATACAAATAGCCCCAGAAGACCAAGCCAAGACTATGTTCACCAGTCCTTAGGGAACGTTTGCATACAAATAGATGTTTTTTGGCTTGTGCAATGCCCCTACAACATTTTAACGACTAGTTCTAAGCATATTCTAGTAGCAAATAGGAAATGGTGTAGAGGTCTTTATAGATGACTTCTCCACTTATGGAGAAAACTTTGATCAAGCCTTGGACTGATTAGAGCAAGTGTTAAAAAGATGTGTAGAAACCAATTTGAGGCTCAAATGGTAGAAAAGCCATTTGATGGTCCAAAAGGGCATAGTACTAAGGCACAAAATCTCACACACAAAGATAGAGGTAGACCCTAGGAAAATCAAAGTTATCTAAGGAATTACCTGTCAACAGGAAACTCTCAAAGATATTCGATCATTCCTTGGACACACTGGTGTTGGCAACCATTTGGGACGCGACCGCCAACGAGTGTCCTCGAACAGGATTTAGGTGCTTGCTGGTCTCTGGCAACACCAAGGCCCAAATACCTCCAAATAGACTCAGTGGTTAATGTGAGTATGTGTGTGTGTTGTTGCGGTGTGCAATTGTAAAATATGAAACGATTGCGTTGTGTGTAAACTACAAATGACTTATCTTAAAGAGATTCAGCCAACTTTGCCAAGTACTGTGAGTTGTTGAGAGTTCCTATTTTGTTTAATTTCCTAGTCTACGCGGTTCTTATAATACCTACTTGTAACAAATAAAATTTTGTGAAAACATTTGAGCACAACTCCGTGAATCTACTTCTAATTTTCCCCAGAGAAAGAGATAGTTCCACAAGAAGACTAGAAATAGAGCAAGATTCAATGGAAATAGACAGAAAAGAAAGTAGATTTGTGTTAAGGCCTCAAATATTTAAACAAGGTAAAATGATACGAGTACACACTTCATAATAAAGCTATCCCAAATTCAATATCTACAAATTGTTCAAACTTCCAAGGCTCAAATAAGCAATTTCTTCAAGACAATCCTACTATGCTACCAAAAATTGCTGCATAAACTACCACGTACGAGACTCCATTTTGGCTAAATAATGGATGTCAAAAATTGCATTCAACAGAACCTTCAAAAGACTTAACAATTTCTGATTGAAATACCACAGAGATTCACTTTAAAGATAAAAAGAAGCTATTCTGGTCTCATCAAAATACCAAAGATTTTCTGAACCCTCTTGACTATTGAATCGTTCAACGGCATGACTACAAGCATAGGCTCTCTTACAACAATCTCAATAGTGGTTCTTATACATTGCACAATAATCAAATTCACTACTAAAATGCTCTTAAGGCTTTCAAACACAAGCGCTTCTATGGCAAAATTTTAATAGAAATTTTCAATTATGCAACAAGAACAATAAGAGCAATCTAAAAATCCCAAAATTAGTTGCCAAAGATGATACTATCTAAACCACTAGCTAAACAATTTAAACAAAATAAAAAACAATAAGCATAACACACAAGACTATGACAAAGAGGCTGAAATCTTTTCTTTAGCAAGTCATCTTACAAGCAATCTTTCACAATGTCTTCCAAGAGTGTGTCTCCAAGTGAGAGCTCCCAAAAGTGTTCCCAAAGTGTCTTATGTGAGACCTCAAGTGTGTGAGACCCCCAGCCCCGAGTCTTCCAAAGTGTGTGATGTGAGACCTCAAGAGTCTCCTTCCCTTCCTACCCTTGAAGCCCTTTTATAGGGTCTCATAGGTAGTTAGGTAAGTTACAAAAATTTTGGGTGGTTATAACCACCATAGAGACAAAAAAGCTGTAGTTGACAAGTGTCCTATTTAGTTTCCAAGTGTCTTCATTCAGTTGCCAAGTGGTCACCATGGAGATAAAAAAGTTGTAGTTGACAAGTGTCCCATTTAGTTGACAAGTGGCCCTTCAGTCGCCAAGTGGTCACCATGGAGATAAATAAGTTGTAGTTGACAAGTGGCCTTTTTAGTTTCCAAGTGTCTTCATGGTAATCAAAATTAAAATTAGTTACAAATATCATAGTTGTAACTATCAGAGAAAGTTACAACTTCCATAGGAATAAAAGGGATAATAGCCAAATGTCCCCTTTATATAGGACGTTACACAAATATCCCATAACTTTCTTTTCTTTTTTAAACAATAAGTAAATATATAATTTTTGTCCTAGGAGAAAATTAAAATTTAACATGACCACTTTCACCATAGTGGAATTATGCACCCTTGGAATCTTGATTATGGTCATTAGAAAATAATTGTTCAGAATCTTGGTTAAGACTGATCATTTTAATTTCTGAATAGCTTTGTTTAGACACGTATCATCTGTTTACCGGGTGCAGCTCAATGTTCATGCCTGCCACTATCCACAATTCTATTTTAATCTTCGTCGCAAGTGCAGCAACTGTAGCAAAGAGGCCAAGATCAAAGCCAAAGTCATGGATCAACAACACAAGCAGGTTCAAGGTTGGCAGCTCATTCCCCTGACATCCAACAGCAAGCACATCCTCGCTGGGCCACACGCTGGCAAATGGATCAACCCTAACCCTAGCAGAAATGGCTAGCCGCGAAGCGTCATTCTACAAAATTCTTGATCTTTCGCCTCTGGCGCCGCCCACAACATCTTTCCTGCCGCTGCTCTAATCTTGAACTTTGTTAGCTCATGATGTCGACGTAGGAAGAGGATCATGCCATCGATGAGAATGACAGGCATTGCTGGTCCATTTGGAAAAATGCTGGCATCATGTAGATTTCTTGTCGAAACCCTCACGGCATCACATCGGGGATCTAGATCAAACATAGTGACTCAACACATGAACATCATTTTTGCTTCCAATTTTAAGCAAAGAAAATCCTTATTTCTGCTCTGCTCCTCCTGAGCTTTGCTTTGCTTTGTTTTGTTCTACGCAGTAGTTTTCTTCTGGTAGCAGTTTTGGGTAGGATTTTAATGGTAGCTTACATGGTCAACATAGGCAACGAAGGAAACGCTTATTACATGTTGAAGCTTGGCAGTAGATATGCGGTCATTCTAACCCTTACAAACGCTCTTCTGCTTCCTCTAGCCTGGTGTATCTTTCATCTCTGGTATTGTAGTTTCATCAATCCTAATCTTACACAGGCAGAGAGAGAAGCCCAAGAAAAGTATTGTCGTCATCTGCCCATTAGCAGAAATGGCCTCTTCAAGCTTCCCATTAAAGGTAGCTGCAACAATCATGAAATTCCACGAACCATAATCTTTCTCTGCCATCTTCTCAAACACATGGTGTGCATCCTTCAAACATTTTTCATACAGTTCAATGAGTTTGTTGTTCATCAAAACATCAGCCTTGAATTCACTGTTAACGATCTGATTGCTTAAACAATCTCGTTGAGTACCAATTGCAGTTCCAAATTTTCTTGTCGGTTGATATCATTTACAAATGTTGTGATAAATCTTCCTAAATATGGCCTCAACACATTGTATATCAACCTCATGAAATTTTCAGGGGCATTTCATAGGCCAAACAATATAACTCTCAATTCCAAGGCATCATTTGGTTTCTACAAGTTGCCTTACATTCATCACCTTCCCATACCTTATGGAGGTTAACTAAACCCACTTCTTGACTTGTACATCAATACATGTTTGTAGATCCAGTGAATGCTTCTTTAGCACTAAAATAGCTAGTAGAGGATTGTCATGAACTCTGAACAATTGATCATTTGTCTTAAACAAAACTGTATTTGCTAGTGAATCAATTAGAGAAAAACCTTTCAAACTACCAACCCAACACCTCTGAAAAATATTCATCCAATAAAATATTGGCAATGTTTAAATCAGGGTGAACGTTAATTATATGATTAGCTTCACAACCTCACAAAGCCTGCTCCATTAAATGGCCAAAATGTGCCAACAACTGGCTACTATAGGAGACTTATTAAGAACTTCTCAAAGGTTGCCAAACCATTGGTGGAATTAATGAAAAAGGACGTACCTTTCAAATGGACCAGGGAATGCGAACTAGCTTTCCAAACTCTGAAATAGAAACTAGTAGAAACACCCATTCTACAAGCTCCTAACTAGTCCAAACCATTCCATATCATGACTGATGCATACAACTATGCCTTAGGAGCTGTACTTACACAGTTAAATGACCAGAAGCATCCTTACTACATCCACTATGCAAGTAGAAGTATCACTGGTGCACAACTTAACTACACTACCACAGAGAAGGAATTAATGAATGTAGTGTTTGCATTAGAAAAGTTTAGACACTATGTATTAGGATATAAAGTACATATACATACAAATCATAGTGCAATAAGGCTCCTCATGAATAAGCCAATGGTAAGCCCTTGTATCATACGATGTCTTGTAATCTTACAAGAGTTCAATCTTACGATGATTGATTGTAAAGGCACCAAGAACGTAGTTGCTAATCATTTATCTCAGTTGCAACAGGACAACAAAGAGGATGAGTATCTAATTTCTAATTATTTCCCTGATGAATTCCTCTTTGTTGGTGTAGTGAATAATCAATCACCCACGAAGACAAACTAGTACAGTAGCATTCTTACCTATCTCCTCATCCAACAATTACCACAAGAGTTAAACCTTAAGAAGAAAAACAACAGTTTCTTCATCAAGCCAAGTACTTTATGGAACTCAATGGGTAACTTTACAAAGTATGTCCCGATGGCTTGGTTCGATGGTGTGTCCCTGATATAGATCAACTGCGAGTTCTCCAAGATGCTCATGAGGGTCCTTATGGGGGGTCATTATGCTTAGAGATGAACAACCATCAAGATCTTGCTTGCAGGATATTATTGGCCTACATTGTTTCAGGACACCCATCAATTCATCCAATCTTGTGAGCATTGTCAACGTGATGGGGGAATGACTACTAGAATGGAGGGTCTACAACAATGGATCCAACCATTAAAACCCTTCGACATTTGGGGAATTGATTTTATGGGGCCAATTACACCAATGTCCAATGGAAAAGCTTATATTATTGTTGCTATTGATTACCTCACTAAATGGGCAGAAGCAACTGCTGTTAAGGATTGTACATCATCTACAACTGCATGATTTGTTCAACAACAAATCATAAATAGGTTTGGTGTGCCTCATGCGCTTATTTTAGACAATGGTACACACTTCACAGGTGCAACTTTTCATAAATTAATGCAACACTTAGGGGTCAAACACAAACTGACAACACCATACCACCCCCAAGTGAATGGTCCAACCAAAGTCACCAACAGGGAGATTATGAAAATATTGACAAGAACTATTAGCATGTTTAAGCAAGACTAGAGCACTAAACTAAACAATGCTCTTTGGGCATACTACTCCACATGGAAACTCCCTACAAGCTACTCTCCCTATGAGTTAATGTATGGTAAATTACTAATGCTTCCGATTCAAGCTGAGCTCCGTACACTATCCACGGCATGTGACCTCAACCTTGACCTTGATCTACCACAGAAACAATGGTTGGTAACCCTTAACTTGCTAGATGAAAATCAACTAGCTACCCTATCATCTAACGAATTGCACAAGGCATTCAATAAACAACGTCATGACCTAAGGATTAGGAAAGTTAAATATCAACCGGGAGATAAGGTTATCTACTAGAATCCCACACATGTGCCACAACGTACTAAATTTCAAACATTGTGGAAAGGACTTTATGTCATTTATGCAACTTTTCCTTCAGGGGTCATGACAATATACAAACCTAAGAGCTTGGACAAGAAACTTTTGGTCAACGTGCAACAAACCAAACCTTTCCATGAGCTTAGGATAGCTAGTACACATGCTACCTCTATTTATGAACAACCTTACTTGCTATTTCGAATCTCCTCCTTCCAACTCAGTCATGGGGGAGATGGCCACATATGCCAACCATTCTAGGCCCTCAATTCTTTTTGAATTTTTGTTTTACACATTTTTATTTTACACATTTTTCCAACTTTTCTTATTTTTTTTTACACCATCATTCATATTTTTACTATTTGTTTGTTTGCTTGATTTTCTTTTATTCGTCATCCAATAAGTGCTCATGATGGTGGATTGAATTATATCATATTGATTGCTAATGTTTGGTCTTTACCTTTGAATTATGATGCTGATATTAAGGTGTGGTTCTTTTGGTAAAATAAGCAATAAGTCCACGTCGTCCACTCATCCATACAACTCTATGGTCTCCTTTGGCTTGGAACTATACAGTCCCTTTTTTCTAAGTAAACTTGTTAATGAATTGGTGACTAGGTATTTTTCAAACCAAGGAAAGACTCAAAGGATTAGAAGGGTGTAACTTCAAGGGCATTCAATACATTTTTCCTGGCCATTCTCTTGGGTGCTTGGATGCTTTTTCTTGGGTTTCCATCATTCTGACATTGTTCAAAATCAGGAAGCTAAGTAAATAAAAATAATTCTCTACATGGTGTGGTTCTCACATAAAAAAAGAGAGAGAGAGAGAAAAAAAAAGAAAAAAGTGAAAATTCAAAGCACACCTCTTAGACATAATAAAGCAATATGGGCTACAAGCACTAGTTATGGAACTGGAAAGACATGTTACCCATGCCTGAAGGTTCCCTCTAACTAAGGTCCTTTCTTGCTTCCTACTTCTCCATCTCGCTCTCCTCAGAATGGTGGTGACTCTTTGTGGAAGCATTCTTGTTGCTTCAAGTGGATGAATTGGTCAAGTGTGTTGATGCAAGTCATTGAATGTGGTTTGTTTGAGTCTGGATTTGGGATGAGCTCCACTCAATCACATTAATCATAAAGTACACAAGGGAATTTACACAACCTTGTTCTTAGGGTTCCATTCCATTCTCTCCATGTCATTGCCAGTTTTATCATTAATTCATTTCTGGATTAATGCATTATTTTTCTTTGGTGAATTCTTGTGGGTAAGTTTTTAACTCTTGCTTCCAAATGACATTCCTAGAGCCTACAGACTCTTTGGTTTGTGGGTTTGTTAAGGCATAAAAGGCATGAACCTGCTTTGGGGAGGACCCACCGACATTCCTTTTGGGTGCAATTGTTAACTTCTTTTCCTTAAACATTTCCTACAATCAATCATTTCTTGTTTTATCCCCATCCATGGCATCCATTTTATTGGTGTTTCCATTGTTATTTTTTCCATCTTTCTTGTTCCTAATATTTTTTCCATCTTATAGCTACCGAAGGTTCACTCTTAGTCATGGGGGCCCTGGCACAAATTTTTCAATTTTTTCCATTCTACTATTCACCTAACCCTTACACCTTGGGTAGTCACCAGTGATAAATATTCGAATCAGTTTCTACCATAACCACAACTCAACCAATGCACTTCATATCGAGGCAAGGTATCAACTGCATTGCGGTTCATCTATCCTTACTCATTTGTGACTATTTTGTGTGTGCAGATGGTGATCATATGAATAATGGATTGAGCTTGGAGGAAGCACTCAGGATGGACTAGAACTAGAGTGTTTACGAAAGGAGCAAGTTTGGTGGTGTGACTATGGATAAACAACAAAAGGTGCAATCTCAGCATTGGTGGCAACACGCTTCATCTTCTTTCTCTCTCTCTTTCTCTTCAAGCTATCAAATAAAGGCTTGGATGTCATTTATGTACAAGTGTTCACCGCAATGGTCATGAACACTAATGTTGTAATATGCTTATTGATCCGTTCACTAGGCATGTGGAGTCTGTCATCCCATTCCACCATCAGTTGTTAGTTAGTTAATAATCCTATACCTTCCCAATATTTTGTAAGAAACTCAAGGATGAGTTTTCATTCAGTCATGGGGGTATGATGAACTGTGATATCGGGGCCACGATATCGCATCTGCGATATCGGGTACACGATATCAGAGCCTACCATGCGATGTTGAATACCCAATATCGGGTCTTGCCTCCTTGCCTATAAATAAGAGGCAGGTGCACTTGGTTTAGGAGTTAGATAGTTAGTCCCTTAGCCAAACTCTTACCCTTTCTCCCCTCCAGAGTTAGAATTATTTCTATGTGCCCACAGTAGGAGTCATCAAGTGAACGGATCTTTATTCAAGCATTGTGTACTTGAGCACACCTTGTGTACGGCAATAAAGATGAACTTTATGATAAACCTTGCAGCATCCAAAATAGATTAATTAGTGTTAATTGATGTTATTAAATGTTTTCTTAGTTAATTAATGATTCTCTCTCACCCTACAACTCTCCTAAGTAAGCACACACAATACGATCACTTCGAGCATGCATGTAACACTTGGTAACCTAGTAACGATTAGTGTTTGGTAATCCCAATAGTGTTGCACTAGTTTAGGATGTGTACGGCAAGTGAGAATGGATGCTAGTGTTAGCATTATTTCAAAGCTTAGTTAATCAGTAGTTAAGTTAAATTAGTCACTTAGTTATCTCTCTCTCTCCTCCCTTATTAGCAGCAAGACATAAAAACATCAAACCTATAAAAATCGTATGCCTCAAGCTTACTTAACCATACAATTATGACATACAAGTAAGTTTGGGAAGACAACGATCAACCAAACCATCCTTGTTCCACAAGGGCACATAAGCACTTAGTCCTTGGAATTCGACCGGGTCGTGCGTGAAATGCTCATATTCATATGGTTGAGCATAGGGGTACCTCGCTACTCATCACATTTGCTCAAGAATTGTGCATTTTTAGTTATTTATGCATGTGAATTTCTTGTGTCATTTGCTTCCACATTCTATACTTTGATTACTTGTGCCATCTAGTTTTCTACACAATTATTTTCTTACATCTGGTATCAAAGTGTTAGATCTCTATCTTGATGCAGTTTTTGATGATGGTGCAATTTGGAAATAGCATTTTTTTAATATTTCTACGCTTTGTAGTTTGAGGAAGATCACTCGCTTCTAGTTTCTACCTAGTGAAAAAGATTTCACTCTCACATTTTTTTGCATTCTTATGCACCATAGAACTAGAAAATAAAAACCATTACTGCTATGGTAATGAGGATATTTTCTTTTGTTGTTTTGTAGAGCTAGTCTAGTTGTGCTATTTGCAATTTTTCTTCATGCGACAATTTATTGTCTACATCATTGGCTTGTAATAACCTATTGTTATGTAAATGTTTTCAAAGGTTGAGCACGATTTGGTTTAACTTGAGTGGTCTTAAGGCTAACAGATGTTTATTCCCTCTACACATAGCTGGATTTTGTGAATTATGTATGCACTTTTTCCATTCTGACTTGCATATCTAGCATTCATCATTGTTATTATGATTTTTGGTGCTTTTTCATGTTGGCCAATGAATTAGCATTGTTCTATAGGATTTTATTTTGGTGCTTTGGCCTCCACCTGGGCACCTTTTATTGGAATAATTGAATGAATTATGTTTATACCATGTTGAATTTGGTAATTTACCAGTTTTATGGATATTTTTATTTATGTATGCATTATTTTTTGCATATGAATTATAACAAGTAATCTATATAATTTTGTATAATTAAAGAGAAGCCACAGCATCTTTAATTATGCAAAATTATGTACTAAGAGCTTTTGGATCACATATGATACACAACATTAAAAATTGTGATTAATCATATGTAATATGATAAATCTTATCCCATAGGATTTTTTATTGTATTTAATATGATTAATTGGGATGATATGTTAACTTATGTTTCTTAATTTACCTATAGGGATTAAGAAAAAGAATATAATTTAATAGTTTCATCATAAGGATATATGAATCTGTTTAAAATTAAAATTTAGCCCACATGCAATTTTATGTCATTTGATTCATATTTTTCATGATTTACATTGGTAAACATGTCTTATGATATTTTAACCTCAAATTTAGTGACATAAGAATGTTTGATTATGTAATTATACAACTTGTAAGCTACTCTGATTTTACATGTGACATTCCTGAATTAAAGGGTGATAATTATAAGGTGTGGAAGGAGAGAATTCTTCTTCATTTAGGCTAGATGGACATTGATTATGCTATCCGTAAAGATGAACCACTTGTTGTTACAACAATCAACCATCTGGATGATATTGGTAATTATGAAAAATAGAAGAGATCTAATCACCTCTATGTCATGTTCATAAAAATCAAGATCTCGACTGGTATCCATGGTTCACTAAAACAATATGATAATGTGCGCACTTAGTTAAAGACCATTAATGAACAATTTGAGTCATTAAACAAGGCATTGGCCAAGACCTTGATAATGAAGTTCTCATCCATGAAGCACACTGAAATTCATGGTGTGCGTGAGCACATCATGCAAATGAGGGATATAGCGGCTCAATTCAAAACACTTGAGGTTGAGATGTCAGAATCTTTTCCTATGCACTACATCTTAAACACACTCCCATTACAGTATGGACCCTTTAAAATTTCTTATAACACACATAAGAACAAATGGTTAATCAATGAACTAATAACCATGTGTGTGCAAGAAATGGGGAGACTTGCTATGGAAGCGAAAAAGAGTGGGCATCTGGCTACACAAGAAAAGAATAAAGGATAAGCCAAAGGCAAGTCAAAGGTCAAATTGCCTACACAAGCTAATATTAAGAAAGAATCTAGAATTTTTTTCTACAAAAAGAAAGGGCACATAAAGAAGGATTGTTCTAAATATCAAAAATGGCTTGAAAAGAAAGGTACTCAACTCTCACTTATTTGTTTTGAATCTAATATGGTTGATGTTGGCCATGACACATGTTGGATTGATTCTGGTTCTACAATCCATGTTACCAATTCTTTGCAGGGGGTGAAAAACATAAGGAAGCCAATGTGAAGTGAGCCATGCATCTATTCAGGAAACAAGATGCACTCACATGTGGAGGCAATCAGAACATGCATTTTAGTTTGAATCAGTGGTTTTATTTTAGAATTGGAAAAGACATTTTATATTTCAAGTTTTTTAAGGAATTTAATTTTTGTTTCAAGGCTTGTATCATTGGGATTCTCCTTTAATGTTTCAAACACTATATTCAATTTATATTATAGATCTGAACTTATTGGAAATGGTACATTAACATATGGTCTTTTCAAAGTTAATTTACAAAATGAAACTTCTTATACTTCTATGCATATTCATGATGGCATTAAGAAATGTGTTATGAATGATGAATCCTCTATGTGGTGGCATCATAGATTAGGACATATCTCTATTGAAAGAATAAAGAGATTAGTAAATTATGGAGTACTTAGTACTTTGGATTTTACTGACTTTGATACTTGTGTGGATTACATAAAGGGAAAGCAAACCAATATGTCAAAGAAAGGTGCCAAGAGAAGTTTAGACATATTAGAGATCATACATACAGATATTTGTAGTCTAGATATGGATGCATATGGTCAAAAGTATTTCATTACCTTTTTTGATGATTACTCATGATATATGTATCTCTACCTACTTCAGAATAAGAGCAAAGCTTTAGATGCCTTTAAGGTATTCAAGGCTGAAGTAGAGAAATAATGCGGTAAGTAAACAAAGATAATGAGATCTGATAGAGGTAGTGAACAGTATGGTAGATATACTAATGATGGACAAGCACCTACTCCATTTGCTAAGTTTCTTCAAGAGCATGGGATTTTTGCCCAATACACTATGCCTAGTTCTCCAAACCAGAATTGTGTGGTAGAAAGAAGAAATCGAACATTATTGGATATGGTGTAGAGTATGCTTGGTGGCTCTAAGCTTCTTGAGTCCTTGTGGACTGAAGCTCCCAAGACGGTAGTGTATATATTAAACCGAGTTCCAACCAAGGTTGTCTTAAAGACACCATTTGAATTATGGAAAGGTTGGAAACTAATTTTGCGACATATATGTGTTTGGGGATGCCCGTTTGAAGTAAGAGTTTATAATCTACAAGAAAAGAAACTAGACCCCAAGGACCATAAGTGGGTATTTCGTTGGATATGCTAAACAATCTAGGGGATACAGATTTTATTGCCCATCACATACTACTAGGTTTGTGGAATCAAGGAATCCTAACTTTCTTGAAAATGACTTGATTAGTGGGAGTAGTAGAGTAGATGTTGGAACATTATTCCTAAGATAGATCATACAAACGCTCAACCCACTATTTCAAATGATAGACTATTTGTTGTGCACAATATGCCTAGAGCACAAATGCATACTAAACAACAACTAGTTATTGAAGTTCCACAAACTGTTGATCAAGAAGTAGTAGATCCAGCTAACTAACAGATACCAGAACCTATTGAATAGCCTATTGAACATCATGATCCTCAAGAGAATGATGAATCAACATTAAGAATATCTACTAGAGTATGGCGATCAGTGATTCCTAGTGATTATACGGTGTATCTATAGGATTCTAACTACAACATAGGAGTTGAAAATGATCCCAAAATGTTTTCACAAGCCATGAGTTGTAAGGAATCTAACTTGTGGTATGATGCCATGAAACATGAAATGAACTTTATGTCATCTAATAGAGTATGGGATCTTTTCAAGTTTCCTAATGGTGTAAAAGCCATTGGATGCAAATGGGTCTTCAAGACTAAGAAAGACTCATTGGGCAACATTGAAAGATATAAGGCTAAACTTGTTGCTAAAGGGTTCGCTCAGAAAGAGGGAATAGATTTCAAGGAGACCTTTTCTCCTGTATCTAAGAAGGACTTCCTTCATGTTATCATGGCATTGGTTGCCCATTTTGATCTTGAATTACATCAAATGGATGTGAAAATAGCATTCCTTAATCGTGATCTAGAGGAAGAGGTTTATATGAAACAACCTGAAGGAATTTAATCTAGTGATGGTAAGTAATTGGTATGCAAGCTCAAGAAATCCATATATGGATTAAAATAGGCCTCCCATCAATGGTACTTAAAATTCCATGATATAATCACTTCATTTGGTTTTGAAGAAAACATCATGGATCAATGTATATACCAAAAGGTTAGTGGAAGCAAAGTTTGTTTCCTTTTTCTATATGTGGATGATATCCTTCTTGCAACCAATAATAGTGGATTTCTATACAAGGTGAAACATTTTCTTTCTATGAATTTCGACATGAAGGATATGGGTGAGGCATCTTATGTGATTGGCATACAAATCCATAGGGATAGATCTAGATGTATTCTAGGACTATCATAGGTAACCTATATCAATAAAGTTTTAGAAAGGTTTCGGATGAAAGATTGTTCACCAAGTATAGCACCCATGGTGAAGGGTGACAAGTTCAATTTGAACCAGTGCCCTAGGAATGATTTAGAAAAAATTCAAATCAACAACATTCAGTATGCTTCAGCTATTGGAAGCCTTATGTATGCTCAGGTCTACACAAGACTTGGCATTACATTTGTTGTGGGAATGTTGGGTAGATATCATAGTAATCCAAGTATTGACCACTGGAGGGCTACAAAGAAAGTGATGAGGTACCTTCAAAGTACAAAAGACTACATGCTTATGTAAAAATGAACTAACTCCTTGGAGGTGACTGGCTATTCTGACTTAGACTTTATTGGTTGTGTTGATTCACAAAAATTAACATCTGGTTATGTTTTTATGCTAGTTGGAGGAGCTATATCTTGGAGGAGTGGAAAGAAAACTTTGGTTGCTACATTCACCATGGAGGTAGAGTTTATTTCTTGTTTTGAGGCTACTTTACATGGTGTATGGCTAAAGAGTTTTATATCAGGGCTTAGAATTGTGGATTCTATATCTAGGCCATTAAAAATGTTTTGTGACAATTCAGCTATTGTCTTTATGGCTAAGAATAATAAGTGGTAGTCAAAGTAAATACATTGACATCACATACTTAGCCATAAGGAAATGCATTAAGGAGAACAAAGTGGTCATTGAGCACATAAGCACTAAATTAATGATAGCTGATCATTTGACAAAAGGAATGCCACCAAAGTCATTTAAGGATCATGTAATTTCGATGAGACTTGGTTTCATAATGTAATTTTTTGTACATACAACTTACAGTCTTAATGAAACTCTTATTTAGTTGTGCTATTTTTTCATATGGTTTATGCATATAGTTACTAGAAAAAATACACATATGGTAGGACCTAGAATGAACATTGGGTTTATTCATAAAGTTAAGTTACCATATAAGGAATTACATTTAGAAGATCATGCATTGTAATATATGGAAGATAATACTCACATTAAGAGGAACTATCATCATGTTTCATGCATTTATCTCTTGAACTCTAAACTTGATTAAATATGGAGACCAAGTGGGAAATTGTAGCATGCGTTACCCACTAACCCACTTTATGCATTAGTCAATGCATGAAAGTGACCACCATGCCCACTAACATGTTTTATGGGTTAGTTAACACATGAAAGTGGCCACCATGCCTATTAACGCATTTTATGGGTTAGTTAATGCATGAAAGTGTTCACCATGCCCACTAATGTGTTTTATGGGTTAGTTAATGCATGAAAGTGGCCACCATACCCACTAGCATAATTTTTATGAGTTGTTTAATGCATTAATGTGGTCTCCATATCTGATAATGCATTTTTTTACACGTTGGCATTGGGTATCTTATGGTAACCGATTCCATGGCCTATAAATTCATTCTTGATTAGAGAACAAAGGCACCATGAATCATAGCAGGATTACAGTTCTGGTCCCTTTTACAGACACTTGAATATTGCATACACTATTGTTGTAGAGCGCCTATGTGAAAGAAGAATTAGAATGCTAAATTTAACCTAAGGCATCAATGGCTAGAGGTTAGTTCCATTTGCTCAAGAATTGTGTATTTCTAGTTATTTATGCATGTGAATTTCTTTTGCCATTTGCTTTCGCATTCTATACTTTGATTACTTGTGCCATTTGGTTTTTTGCATAATCAGTTTCTTACATGATCTTAAATTTCCTTAGAACTATAACTTTGATCTTTATATTTGAATAAATATCATCTTTTGATGAAGTGGTTGAAGAATAGTCTGGTAATTTTTTACAAAATTGTGAGAACATCTCTAAATAGTTAGTTTCATAATTAAATTCTAATTTTAGTTCAAGCTCTACTTCAAGCTTCTTATCATATCAAAATTTTAATATTCTTGAAGTTTCATCATGTTTCCATGTGGTGAATGGATTTTCGTTAGATCCAAAATCATCAAGATTAATAGATTTGAAGTCATCTTCATGGAACTTCTCATAGCCATAATCATCATACTTATCATATATATTTATTCTTCCTTTTATCATATGAAAGTAACCAAATAAATCTTCTTCTATTTGTTCTTTTTGCGAACTATACTCATCTTCTAAAAATTCTTCTTCTTCTTCACTACCACTTATTTCTACTAACTCAAATAATTCATCATTTTGCAAAACATTTTGGGCATAATCTTGATTGTTTTCCATTAATTTCCAATTATTTATGAATTTGGAAAAGAAAAATTTGACTTTCTTTGATGCTTTCTTAGAACATTCATGGGCATAGTGAACTTTCTCCTTACAAGCATAACAACAAATTTGTTTTATATTTTTTTAAAAGGTCTTCTTTAGTTATGAATAAATTTGTATGGTTGAAACGTTAATCTTCTTTTTACTAGTACCTTTTAGAACCGTTGTGATCCTCTCTTTCCATTTTAAGCTTTTTATCTAAAGGTATCTATGCCTTCAATCTTGTCATATACAGCACTAGATGGCATTATTTTATTTAAATAAAAATGATAAGAATCCTTCTACAATTCTTGCTAAGCAAGATGCACCACATCAAACAAATACATCTCTATCAAATTTAAATTATTCTATAGGGCATTATGGATAATCATCTATCCAAGCTTTTGTGGCAAGGCTACTAGATACATAATGTTAGTCATCTTATCTCTGTGTAATATTCCTCAGAAAATTGTTTAAAAAATTACAAATTACTTAACTTTTTTTTATTGAGGATGACTTTATCTTGGGCTACCAAGCTAGTACATAGATTGATACTGAATTTATTTGTAATAGTTTTATACAATTTTTGAAATCTTTCTTGTAATACTTCTTTTTAATACTTGAGAGTTGCATAATCCTACTAATGATGAATTTTTCCTATACATTTACTAAAGCTAGCCAAAATGATATTTTGGACATCATAATTATCCAAAAATTAAGTTTCTCTAAGCTAATCTATCCAAATTCTAACAATATGGGTAAATTCTCTGAGCAAAAAATAACATATGTTGAGTGGAGGAATGCTCATCATCTGCATGGGGGTATGGAGTAGGTTCACTCCAATAATTAATCACCTTTAAATACTATATCCATATGTTATGAGAAGACAATAACTTTTTCTAGAAAATAAGAAAACTAGTTATCTTCAACTATTCAAGTAGAAGATTACAACAATTTCCAAAACCCACAACATCCAAAACCTCTCGAACACTTAAATGATATTGCAAAGCATAAGGCTCTACAATCACACAATAGTTATTTTCAATGAAAGACACAAGCAATAGAGAGATTACCCCATAATCCAGGAATGAGATATTAATACATAAGCAAGACTAGGATACATTGACCAACACATAACACAACTAACATTAGAGCTAAAACCTCTATGCCCTCACTCAATGTTCTCTCTCCCACTTTGCCAAACCTCTCATCAAGTCAAGAGCTCTCATTGAGAAATCTCCTTTCATAACTCTGTCTCTGTCTCTACAAGAATGAAATAATCCATATTTATTAGAGAACAAGACATGAAAACCCCTAGGAAACCTTACTCAAGCTCCACTTAAAGATCCCCCACTATTTTCCATTCTTCTTGCCTTCTTTCATTGTTTCTTGAATTTGAATGGCAAATTCCAAAAGTTTCTTGGCTTTATCAGCTATCCTTAACATTGGGAAGATGTCATGTGTCAAATCCTAGCTTTTGAATGACATGTCTACTACTTTTGGGAGACATATCCTTCCTAGGTAAGATGTCACCTACTACACAAGATGTCTTTCCAGAGATATCTCCACTGTTGGGGCTCCTAGATGTCTTGTCTAAGGTCAAGACATCTCTTCTGAGACCAAGACATCTTCTATCAACTAAAGACATCTTTTAAGACAACTTAATTCTAGGGTAAACCATCTCTTTGATCTTCAAGACATCTCCATAGAGCTTGGAACCTACAAAACACACATGTAGGTAAGAACAAGGGAATTGGAAGAGGTGTCCCTACACCTACTCTCTTATCCTTCAAAAAGTCAACTCATGTGAACAAGGGAGCAAGGGTTGAAGTGATTCCCCACTCATGAAGTTTAGTCTCATGGATCCATACAACATCATCTATGGATTGATCCTCCCAATGGATGAAATATTCATGCCTCTTAACTTCCAAAGTAGTAGAAGCTTCCCTTCTCTTGAGTATTATTGCCTTCCTCTCCATTGAAGACTTCAATTGATCAATAGCCCTCTTCAACTCATTGATGCTACCATGTATGGTCTTCTTATTAAATAGTCCATGATAGCACACAAGATTTAAAACATTAAAAATAAAATACATACTAACATCATTTGGTAAATCAATCTCAAAAGCATTATCATTGATCTTAGCCTTGATTTTAAAAGGGTCCATCTGCTTGGCTTGCAACTTAAAGAAATTGACATCTCTTAACTACTTCTTCAAGTGCATCCAAACCAAATTACTTATAGCAAAATTTGACTTCCATTTGCTCTCATTCCTTTTGAGGACTCTCTCTTCAAATTCTTCTAAAGATTTGATTTTACATATGCATGGATATGCCTCATCTCTTGCACAAAATTAGCACTAAGTTGAGCTTCATCATCAAAGCTCTTCAAAGTGTCCACCTTCTTTGGAAAAAACCCATAGTTTACCTCAAATAAAATTTTTCCAAGAACAACATGAAAAGCATTATTATATGAAAAATCTACATTATACAGTAAGTTCGGCTATCCATCACATAAACATATGAATATGGTCAACAATGATTTATTCACCACATCCATTTGGCCATTATATTATAAATGATCTACACTAGAAAAATTTAACTTTAGCCCTAAAATTTTCCATAGGGATCTCCAAAAGTGACTAATGAATTTAGAGTCTCTGTCACTAACAATATTCAAAGGAATTTCATGCAACTTCACAAAATGTTAGAAAAAAAAATTTACAACATGAGATGCATGCCTCACCATTTTGCACGAAATGGAGTATGCCATCTGAGAGAACTTGTTAACAACAACAAAAATTGCATCATTTTCACTTTTGATTTTTGGAATACCAATCCCAAAATTCATCAACATACTTTCCCATGGACCTTTAGGAATTATCAAAGGCATATCATGTCCATTCACTCCTTTACCTCCTTTGAACTCCTGGCAAGTTAAACACTTCTTTATAAACTTCAAAACTTCAGTTTCCATACCAAGCTAAAAATAGTGCCTTCTCATAAGTTCCAATGTCTTATCCTTGCTCATGTGACCCACAAAGCTACTACAATACTTTTCAAACGAAATATTTTTCCTAAATTCACAATTAGGAATACATACCTTTTCATTTCTAAATAACAATTCATCTTGAATATGGTAGTCCATCCATTGGTCTACCCTACTCATTAATGGTTCTTCAAGCTCCTTCAAACCTATTCAAAATCAACATCATGCATATACAAAGAAAAAAATCATCCATACCTTCAACAGGAGGTATGCTAAAATTAACCATATGCACCATGCACCAGCCATCACATGGCTTTCACACTTTTGTGCTTTAACACAAAATTGAACTCCTATAAGTGTGCAACCTATTTCATGTGCTTTGCACTTAATTTTTTTGTGAGTTTAGAAATTGAAGTGCTTTGTGGTATGATATCAAAGTAAACTCCTTGGGTAACAAATAATGCCTTCAATGCTTGTTTTCTTAAAGAATAGTGTACAACTCTTTTTCATATATGCTATACCTTGACTCATTTAACTTTTTTGAAAAGAAAGAAACAGGTCTACTTATTGATGCATAAATTTTAGATGCATCAACATCTAAAAAATTCATTTAGGAAGAATATTTCCTAGGGTGCCTCCCATATGGGTACAAAAATCCAAGAATAATCTTAGTTGGAGAAGGCTATTTAACATTAAATGGTTAAATGACTTTAGATTAGGGCATTCCAAAGAAATAGAGATTATTTTAGAAGAAAAGAAAAAAAGAACCTTTTAAGATAACATAAAAGGATGAGCTACAACAGCTCTTGAAAATGAAATCTTAAGTAATCCAACATTCATAAATAGAGGAGGTTCTTAATGTAAATGTTTGACATGTAATAAAGATTCACATTCAAAATCACTTGAATATAAATAAAAGATTGCAACGGAACTTAGCTCAAATGAGCACAACATTTAATTAGTTGACTGAAAGTTGCTTCTGTGAGCTTGCTAGCCTATGTTTTCCTAGAAACACACACCTCTTTGGGCAAGTCTGCAGTTCCTAGTTCAAGAGCCCATCCTCTTGCATTTTTCTACTACCACTTGCCTGTAGTCGTTGATGTTCATCTACCTCCTCGTTGTAAGCCAAAACCCCTACCATTTATGCACACTCCAAGCTGAAACCCTTGTGTGCCATTACCACCAAAATCTAAAGGGTCTCTACTGTAGCTAATCGACCATAGAAACCCTCCTTATGCTGCAGGGCCACCTGCATGCCTTCCTACCAAGCAAGAGCAAATCATGATCCATGCTAGCCCCACCACTCGTTGTCACCCACCTCTTGCTGCTGCTCATTACTACTCGTCAAATCCTTCTCCTTGCCATCGTTGTTGCTCGGATGGATTACACTAGGATGATGATGAGTAAGCAGAGATTGCAAGATGCACAAGAGAGATCTAGAGAGAGGTCAAGATTTCTCCCTCTTACTGCATATGTAGACGTTCTATTTATACACAACCTTTCCTTTGGCCAGATCGGCATCAGTCAGTTGTAAGCAACCATGATGCTCTCTACCGTCACCACCATCAACATGTAACACCCTCTACCACCACCACCACCAATGCATAACATCCGTTGCTTGGTAATGGCAACCACCAACTTCCTTCTCCTACGTACATGATAAACAATATTGCATCACTCTATCAAGGATAGTGCACCAAAAGAAATCCCATGGTTATATCTTATTTGGAGTAAATGATATGATGGAGTTAGCAATCAAAATAAATCTGAATGTGCTACTACTGAAGATTTCCAAGGATTGAATGCCCATATGCCAAGGATGCCAACGCCCAACAGAACATACCTAGCAAATCAACAGTCACCATGTAATTCCTTGGCAAAAGCATTAAACACAACACTATTTGAGAAATAAAATCTAACTGTAGTACACATACAACCTCCACACTAATGATATTATAACACATGTCAAACATTTCCACTCCTCAGTGTAGTGTCCACGGCAACTTAGATGCAAACATAGCATCCATGTGCATGACAAGATGGCACTACATTAGCCCACACAGCATTTGTGGTACATATTATGCACTGTAGTAGTGCAAACAATGGCCTTCAATAGATTGGCGTATTCATATCTATGTTGTTGTGCAAGTGAATGTTGAACTATCCTTAAGAAATCTCTTTTCATGTAAAAAATTTGGTACTAAATAGTTGAGCATGGTTGAACCCATAAAATCCTTGCTATTTTTAAGTGTGTTGCATGTCCAAAGGCTCATGTAGTTTATTTAAATAATCAAGGCAAGAATCCATAAAAGGTTGAAACAGAAGTCTTGAATGGTCTAGCATCCATGCTTAAACATTTTTAATATTTTAAACTTTTAAATACATATTTAAGGATCAAAAATAACATTTAAGACAACCTTTCATAAACAACATGATCCAAAACATGGTTGGAAAGCCCATAGTATTCTTAATTTTCATGGGATTAAGATTTATTGATCATGACTAATGTTGATGGATGACAATAATCTCTTATAATAATAAATAATTTAAAGGTTGAATGATACCTCTCATTGAAAGCACCCCTACATATCATGTAATTTGTTTCAATTAATGGATTCAAATCATGAAACCATACCCTACTGATTAGACTAATAAGTCATGGCCTCATGTCTAGCATGGTTGATGTTGGCATCAACACTACCTTCTTGTGAAAGTACCCAACTAATGGCAAGTTCACTTGCATTCACCTCAACTTAAAAAAGCTTTGAAGGTCTGGAATTGCAAGCACTAGTTCACTAGTAATTTTTTCTTTTAATAAGTCAAAGCTTCCTTGAGTTTCATTATCCCACCTAAAATCTTTATTTTTCTTTAACAAGACAAACATAGTCCATGAAATACCACTAAAGTTTTTTATGAACCATCTATAAAAACATGCAAAACTAAGAAATGATCTTACCTCCTCAACATTCTTAGGAGTTGGCCAATCTCTAATAGTCTTCACCTTATTAGCTTCTACTTGAATTTGGTTTTTAGCAACCACATGTCCTAAATATATGATTTTCCTCTTGAATAAATAACTTTTGTTCATATTGATCACCAACTATGCCTCCTCCAACTTAAGAATGTGAATTTCTATAAGCTCAAGTCAAGGACAATTAGTGCATTCAAAATTAAGCCCAAGATAAATCCAAATGCATATAAGATTGATTTTCTTAATAACTTTCCTATTTCTTGTGTGTATAATGTTTTGGATTTGAGCCTATACCATGACAAGGTTATTACATCAGATCTAAAGGATAGTCTTGAAATCCTCAAAGATGCACTTGAAGGTTAAACTCTATCCAAGTCATCAAGAAAACCAATTTTGTTACATGCAAGAGAGGCAAGAAGCACAAGTGATAATAAGATGCATGAGTACTTGATGCATTGGAGTCACAAAAGGCCTAAGAAAATGATGTAAAGCCTACCTTAATAGACCCCAAAAGAACCATTCCACAAGCTTTCTAAGCAAATTCAACTTTGAAGACAAAAAAAATACAATGAAATGAAGAAAATCTCCCTTTTTAATTAGAAAAATCTCAAAATGATTTTCATCAAATATGAGGAGCCAAGCTCAACTCACAGCTCTTCCAAGGATCTTAGAGGTAACACATGTCTCCTCTCAATCCTCAATTGCTCACAATGGAGCCAAAGATCAAGACAAGATACTTATAAGTGATTCTATATCAACCTTTCTCAAGTGCTCTCCCTTGCCTCTCACTTAATACTTCTTGCACAAACCTTGAATTTCCTCTTACACAACCTCTCTCCTTGCACAAGATCTCAAAACACTAACCTTCTCTCTTGGACTAGCCTTCTCATTGAGTTTAACTTACTTCATTTGATTAGCCTCATTAGCCTTAGGCCTTTGATGCCTTTTTATAGCTTCTTTGTATGATCTTTCATCTTTCATCCAATTTACCATTCAATTTGATGTCAATTAACATTAGTGCAAGATGTCTTGGAGAAATAGTAGATGTCTTTCCCAAGTGCTAAGATGTTAGAGGATATGTCTTGAAATTGGGGAAGATATCTTAGAGGAGACATCTTGAAGAAGACATCTTGCCTATTGGGGAGACACCTTGCATGCTGGAAAGATGTCTCTCCTACTAGGGCCAAAAATAAAATTTCTTTTTTTGAGGTCTAGAACCTTTGAATGCCTCCAAAAAAGTTTCCATAAATCCCTAAAATCCCAAGACTCATTAAAATAAGCCCAAAACACCCTAGAATCATCGCCAAAATGTCAACATAAGAATACACACATAAACAAGACACACACACATCTAAGATACATTGAGTATTACACAAGGGCTAGGTGATATCCTCATCATCTCTCCCAATCTTAAAAATATCATGCTTAATGACCTTTCATAAGCTGGAAGGCACCATGCCCCCATGGCTCAAGGCCATCACACTTAGCACAATAATCAAAACTCAATGTATCAAAAACATAAGAATTATTATCATTTGAGATTTTGGTTTTAAGCCTTTCTTGTTCATGAAGACTTGTCCTCATGCACCACCATGTTTTATAGATCTGAGAATATCTTTGGAATGCTTCCTTGCAGTCCCATGATGACTCAAACTTGTAACAAATAAAAAATAAGAATAAGAAAAAGGACTAGCCTTCCTTAACCTAACATCCTTTCTTTCCTTCTTTTTACTCTTCTTCACATTCTTCTTCTTGGTGTTTGGAAGACTACCATTTAGCTTCCTTTCATCCATTTCATAGTCAAGATAATCAAATTCATCACTATCAATGTTCTCAGAAACATCAATAATGATCTTATTACAATGAGTATGCCAATAGTCATCATCATCAAACAAATTACCATTATTAGTCTTCCTCTTACTAACAGTGGCATCAAAAGTCACAACATGACTCTCATTCTCATCACAATCATCATAATGATCATGATGCTCATCATTGCCATTGAATAAACCACTACCAAGATGAAGTGAAATACTAGTATCCTTCACACTAGCTTCAACATGAGAGATAGTTCTACCATTAACAAGGTAAAGCCTATACTTACTTATCTTTTCCTAGCTTCTCCCATTCATATCTAGTTCAACTTTTTCTTTAATATGTGGCTATCTAATCTCATCAAAGCTTGAAGGTTTAAGATCCAAAATAAGAGTTCCCAATTCCAATGGCTCCTCATCTTGAAAGGAATCATCAAGAAGGTCTTCATCCCATTTTGGAGGTACCAACTCAAAATATAAAATCTCCTCCATGGCTTTAACATCATATTCATCAAAAACATCATTAAAGTAATCATTCTTCTACATACCTTGGATAAAAGACTTATCTCTCTCCCAATAGATAACCTCAATTTGGCTTATAATCTTCTTTCCCTTCCCACAAGGTATAGAACAATTGTAAAAAGAGTGAGCATCATACATTCTAGTGCTACTTTTGATTCTCCTTAAAAAAATTCCTTAATCTTTGCCACTCATTTGGCTTTGATCCTTCACCTCCCATGACTCATGAGGTAGGAACCCTCCTTGATCAGCAACATACACCATCTTGGACTTTGAAGATCTCTTAGTCACTTTGATGAAGCTCTTGATTCCCTCCCTTAAAACCTTCAAGTATTAAGCACTCATTTTCTCAATAAGAGATACTTGAGAACTCATTTTCTCAATTATCTCTACTTCAACAAACCTTTCATCTTCTTCCTTTCCTTGATGGCTAGAAGATATTCTCTTAATTCTTCTTAAAATATTTCCCAAGTTAGTTTTGAATTTCTCAATATCTCTTCTTCTTGAAGATTCTACAAAATCTTTGTGCTTTTAGGCCTTGACTTGTGGAAGAACTTCTTGAATTTCATACACAAATGCCTTAAGAAAGTCCTTGAACTCTTAAAGCTCTTGTCAAAGCTCTTGATTTGTTTTATTTGTAAGAGCCATAACTATCTTAGGTCTAAAGGTAAAACTTAAGGTAACAAGAATGATATCTAAATGCATATGCACAAATATCCATAACAATGTTCCATTCATTCAAAGAAAACACCAAGCTTTAATGTAAAAGTGTAAATTTAAAGTAATTCACTTCAACCCCTAGTTCAAATAAATTGGTGCTCAAAAATTATAAAAGAAACATGATCTTATAAGATCAAAGCAATCTCTACCAAGCTAAGGTTCTTCAAATCCAAAGTAACTATAAAGCTTCAAAATTTCTTTAGAAGCTTGATGAAGATCACCAATTTATGTGTGGATTCCTCCAAACCAAGTGCTCTAATACCAATTTTATGTAGAGCCTAGTTGAATAGACCCTAAAAGGACCCATTTCACAAGCTTCCTAAGCAAGTTCCACTTATAAAACAATAAGAATATAATGAAATGAAGAAAATCTCTCTTTTTATTATGAACACTCAAAAATGTAGAGAAATAAATCAATTACTTACAATGGAGCCAAAGCTCAAGGAAACTCTCCTAAGGATCTTAGAAGCCACACATGTCTCCTCTCAATTCTCAATTACTTGCAATGGAGCCAAAGCTCAAGACATGATACTTATAAGGGATTTTCTCAACCTCTCTCAAGTGCTCTCTCTTGCCTCTCACTCAATTCTTCTTGCCCAAGCTCTTTCCTTGCACAAGATCATAAAAGGCTAGCCTTCTTCCTTGGACTAGCCTTATCCTTGAGGCTAACTTACTTTCTTTGATTAGCCTCATTAGCCTTAGGCCTTTGATGTCTTTTTATAGCTTCTTGGTGTGATCTTTCATCTTCACTTCAATTTACCATTCAATTTGATGTTCATTAAAATTTGTACAAGACATCTTGAAGAAATAGGAAACATCTTTCCTAAGTGTAAAGATGTTAGAGGAGATGTCTTGAAATTGGAGGAGACATCTTGGCTACCTAGGAGACATCTTACATGTTGGGAAGACATCTCTCCTACTAGGGCCAAAAATAAAGATGCTTGTTTTAAGGTCTAGAACTTCTAAGTGCCTCCAAATAAGCCCCCATAGATCCTTGAACCCTCTAATCTCATCAAAATGAGTCCAAAACACCCCAAAACATGCTAACTCCTTGGAATCGTCATCAAAAGGTCAACACAAGAATACACACATAAAAAAGACAAACACACATCCAAGATACATTGAGGATTACACAAGGGCTAGGTGATGTCCTCATCAAAACACCATTTGTATTTATGAGAATGATTTAGATTTTTAGGGACTGAATGCTATTCCAAGTATAACATCTAATTAAATATAAGTCTCTTTTGAAGGATGAGAGAGACGATGAGGATATCAACCCACTTTTCGATGTAATTATATCCTATAAGTAGTAGTAGTTATGTATTTGTGTTTAATTATTTGTTTGAAGTCATTTGAGTACTTTTTGTAGCTTATGATGCAACTATGAGGCCACTATGAGTGGCAATTTGTTGCATACTAGTCCTACCTATGAGTCGCAATCTACTCTAGGATATACAAATTATGAACTTCATGTGTTTCTAAGTCGAGTGATGAGTTGCAAGTTACAGAGATTCATAGTGAGTCATGGTTTATAAATTATTAGTTGTACTGGTGTACTAACCTAAATTGTCGATGTAAGGCTGGAAGGGAAATAGACACCGAGAGATCGTCGGGTAGTCACAGCTGACCCTGCCTTCGCCCGAGGGCAAGCTGGAAAAATAAATGAAGGCAGACTGCCTTGGATGGTCTGCATGCAAATCAACCAAGGACTTCCCCGAGCATAACCTATGGCTAGTGCTGGGGTTATTGTAAAAGGGATGTAAACGGAATGCAAACGGCAATACGAAATGTAAACAAAGCATACTGAATTATAAATAAAGCATAAATAGAGTTATATTGTAAACAAAGCATAAACCAAAGTAAATAATGTAAATAGGAGGCAATGATGAAACTGTATTGTATTGTTCAAATAGGAATATACACTAGTCAAAGCATAGTTGCACATGTGTGGATGGCAAGTCAAATGCCTAGCCCCGGAATGATATGACACGATGATGCGATGATGAAATGGGATGAACGTGAGAAAAACTTGGAAGCCAACAATCAGATGTGCCGAGCGCCCAAGGATTGCAAGTTCTATCCTTTTTCAAAATTGCCAATCTCTCCAATTTTTCAGAATTGCCAATCTCTCCAATTTTTGCCTCCCTCCATCTTCTTCTTTTTGCCTCCTCCAGTTTGTGTGAATTAATAGGGTATTTATAGGGTTGAGCTAGGCTTGGGCAGTTGCATTCTTTGACCAGGTTCAATGTATCTGTGTTGGATAGTTGTGCACGAGTTGGATGTGTGTTGGCAATTACATTCTTTGACCAGGTTCAATGTATTTTAAAATTTTGTGGGTCATTCAAGCCCATGAAAATACAAACAAATTAGAAAAACAAGCCCTCAAGCAATAAAAATTTAAAGAAAATTTAGGAGGATTAGCTCTAGCTCTGGCCTACTTGAAAAATTATATATTTTTTTATTGTTTTAGACCATGAGGGCTTGACATGCCCACAAATGGGGATTTATAATGAAATGTACAACAAGAGAAATTTGACTGCCCAGCATGACCTATAGTGTGACCTCCAAAACTTGCACACTGTAGGTCACACTAGTTGTTAACATGCCCAGCTAGAATTTTTGAAGGCTGGGACCCATAGTTGTTAATAGTGGATCCTAAGGACAACTTGCACCCTTGAAATCAAGTCGTTTTGGCTCAGCTTTGGGGCTCTAAAAGCTAGTGACGCTGATCCTTACGCTGTGCAACGTCTGAAAAAGTAACCCCAGCGTCACCAAGTCAAAATGGCATATTTGAGGCCCAAATCTTGATTATCTAGAGGCTAGGAGCTGCTAGGGACCTTGGTGAAGGTCATGGAGGGTCCTTGTGCTCGATTTCGACCTGTTTTGACTTAATTTCTGGGCTCCAAAAGTTGGTGACGCTGATCGTTACGCTATGTAGCATCTGAAAAAGTAACCAAAGTATACTTAGCCAAAACCAAACATTTTGAACTTGAAACTTTTGATTCTAGATGCTGGAAGTTGGTGCAGTCACCTGTGGGCCCCAGGGGGACCTTGCCTATTGATTCATGGACCATAGCGGGCTGTTTCGGAGGCCTCCAAGTTTGGTCACGCTGTACTCATGTTGGGCAGCAGCATGACTTAGCTTGATTCTTGTCTAAAAGTGCTAGGCAAAAATTAGTGGTGTTTCATTGGCCCCTCTTTGTTGGCATCTAAAGGAATTCACCCAAGAGGCGTCGACAAAGAAGTGCAAAACACCATGAACGACCAAGTACCAAACATTAACCGTCAACCCTTGGCTGGGTGTCATTGCACCATTTTCAAAAGGGGGGGGGATTGAGGGAATGTGGTTCAAGATGCAAGGGAATCGGTTGTAACCAGGGAAGCTAGGAGGTTAAGGGCTATGATTGCTGCTAGGTGTTGTGGGAGAGGAATGCTCTCTTGTGCACAAGTTATGTCATTGGTCCTTGTCAATAGCCGGGTTTTTAGCAGACTTGGAACCAAGACATAGGAGGTGCGTTCTTTGGAGAAACGGGACTCTTATAGAATATTTGCGAGGCCCGTTGTAAACAGCCAAAGCCACACAATGATGTGCAACATGGTCTCTTTGAGACACGAGTGTAACTATTTTTTCAAGACAACCGCCTTCTACCCTAGGGCTTGTATGAGAATGGCCAATAGTCTTTTGTTTATGATGTTAACAGGGTCATGAAGACCTTTTCTGTGCATTTTTCTCTTTGACCTTTTTGTTTACTTTTCTTGTTTTTCTTTGTTTTTTTATTTCTTTGTCTTTTTTTTTCTTTTATTTTTTTTGTCTTTCTTTTTCCAGTCTTTTTGAAAGAGCTTGCTTTTAGTGCCATGCTCGTGTTTGAGCACTTACATTTTGCATCATGTACTGTGTATCATGTTTTGCGTCGCAACTGCTCAGGGAGTTACAATGTGCAACAGTGTATCAAGAGTTTTGAGGTAGGCAGAATGTATCAGGGGGGTGTAATTGAATAGGCTAAGGGGAGCATGATGGGGAAATAGGGGATGCATCGAGAGTTGGAAATGTACTTATGAACGGATTGATTAACCCAATTGCGTACGTCAGGAAAAACGTGATACCTTGTCATCATGATGAAGTGCATCTATGCACGAACGCCTCAGAAGTGTCATCCTGCAAACACAACTCCAAGACGACAAAAAAACCACAAATGAAATAGTCAGCTAAACACTTTAAACAAGGAGATGGAGTCACCATGTGCAATTTTCAAAGTAGACAGAATCATGAACAGCATCAGTTTCATTAGGCCCCATGAGATGAATCATGCAACAATCTTTGTGGAATAGGCACAGCCAACTGCAACAACAGATCTTTTCAAATTTTGCATGGTGTCAATGATGTCACCAGTTTATAGTCTTAGCAGACTGTAATGGGTTAGTTTCACGTCATAACCCCTTGGACGGCACTAGTTTAGCATCGTAGCGAATGGTGCATTGCTAGTTTATAGTCATAGTGGACTATGAAAAGGCAAACTAGTTTATAGTCTTAGTGGACTCTAAATGCTAGTTTCATGTCATGGTGGACGGATGTAGCAGTTTAGTGTCATACAAAACAGAACTCTGTGGTATCAGTTTTAAGTCATGATCCAAGACTATTCTATGCTAGTTTATAGTCATAGCAGACTGATGCTTACCTTACTTGTGTAAAGTGTAATGCTGCATGCATGGTCATGCTATGTATCTGCAAGATCCTATAAAGAATCAACTAGAAAGAAAACAACATCAAGCGATACCATGTTGTACATAGAGTTGGAATGTATGAAGACTGATGTAATGGCCTGAATTTAATTGTGGTATAAAATGGTTACATCGTTATCTTTATGTTTAATGTAAATATTTTTGTCATTTTTCATGTTTTTTATTTTTTTTTCTTATTTTCTAGAGTATATGTGTGCAACTAAATGTAACATAAATTTCTAAAGTGTAAAGCGAGATGTAAGGTAAATACTTGGAAAAGAAAGCAACGACCGTGCAAGAATCGTAACTTGTAACCTGTAAGCAAAAATTCAATGTAAGATGATGAGAGTTTGTAAATTCTATAATTTTTTGGCTCTAGTTTAAAACCATTTCGGGCTTGGTACATCAGTTTAAAGTCTTGATGGACTGTTGCATCTATTGTTAAAGAAAGGATTACCAGTTTTATGCCATGGTGGGCCAAAGATAATAACGTTTTCAAGAAGTTTTAAACAAAATCGGCCATTTCTAACCATGGCAGTTTTAACGTCATACCAAACGTGTCGTAGTTTAACGTCATTTCGGATAGTTTGTAGTTTAATGTCATTTCGGACAGTTTGTAGTTTAACGTCATTTTGGACAGTTTATAGTTTAACGTCATTTCGGACAGTTTGTAGTTTAACGTCATTTCAGATAATTCGTCTCATTCGTTCTAGTTGTTAAGTTGCCTCTTGATCTTTTGTAGCTTAACATGTGGGGCTGGGCGTATGGGTATGATTTTATATTCACCTTCCCCTTCATCGGTGATGTCAAAGGGTAGTTCTGACCAAGAGACATCAATAAGAATGGCTCCTATGTCTGTGTCTTCTTGTGTTTCTTCAGTGCTAGTTGGATTGTGAGTCAACGTTGGGTTCATGTTCTAATATATGTTCATGGTTTCTTGTTTAGGCTTAACGAACTCAATTTCTGACCCTTGACCTACCTCAAGGTATGAGGAAATGATCGATGTTGTTGTATCCCCATGTATGATGATCTCACCACCCTCGTAAGGTAGATGTATCTCATGATGGATTGGTGAAGATATGGCTTTAAGTTGAGCTAGCCAAGGACTTCCTAGGATCATATTAAGCCCTGGCATTTCATCAACCACTATGAATTCAGCTAATGTAGGGAATTGATCTCCGACTATGAAATCTAAGGTAACCATGCCTTTCACTCCCACACG
>MNCI01031045.1:254886-301317 GCA_015680685.1 Gnetum montanum
GATGATGAATGGTTTTGATGGTGTGGGGGACGTGCGTGTGGTAAAAGGGGTTTGAGGAGATGTTGGGGTAGATGTATTTTCTGAAGGCCTCTGAATCACAAAAGGTCTTCGTGGAACGTCTTGTCTGTTTTTCATATGGATAGTATTAATCACATATGGGGCATCGTTGGTTTTGGTATTGAGAGGATCCTTGTAGACCCCCATGGATTGGTTTTGAGGCCTTATCAGGTTTGTCTCATTGAACACTACTTCGCCCCCATCTATCATGCGTTGTATGTCTTCTTTCAGCACAAAGCAGTAATCAATCCCATGACCACACCGTTGGTGATATTCACAAAACCTATCCAACCTAAAGCCTTTTGGAATGGGAGGTTCGTTGGCTGTTGCTAAGGCTGGATTTTTGGCCAATTCGCAAAAGCGATCATGTCTTTGTTTGTGTTGAATTAGCCCAACCTTTAGAAGTTGATTAAGTAGTTGTGAAGGCTTCATGGGCAATGGTGTGTATTGAGCAGGGTCTTTCCTTTTGAAAGTACAGGCATGACCTGTGTTGTTGTTTCTTTTTGAGGAATTTTCAGGTGTATGAGTGGCTGTGGTTCTTTCATAGTTGTTTGGAATAGCGGGTTGTTTTCCCTCAGTCACTGCTGCTACCGTTGTTTTGGATTTATCTTTCCTCGTGTGTTGGCTCCTAAAGGTTGAGTAGGCTGTCATTACTTGTTTGTGTCGATTCTTCTATGTCTTTGATTTGCACGAATGCTTGGCTTAATGTGCAGGCTTTCAGGTAGTAAAGTTTTGACTTAATAAAGTCATTCACGACCGACTTAAGGATGGTGAGTAAATATGTTTCGGGGATAGGTTCGTGAAGTTCATTTAAGGCTGCACTCCACCTTTGGATAAATTTCTGCGTTGGCTCTAATGGTGCTTGTTTAACTTGAATCAAGCTATCTAACGTGCCTTCAGGTTTCAAATTGTACTTGAAACGGGTGATAAACTGATGCAACAAACTCTCTAAAGAAGATATGGAGCTACGAGGTAAAGATTGGTATCAGTCTAAGGCTTTTTCAGTTAAGGACATTGCAAACACTCGCAAAATTACATGGGGCCATGCTTGAAGTAAAAGGCTTTCGATTCTAAATGTCACTAGGTGGGCATTTGGGTCCCCTTCTCCATTGTACTTGGTCAGTTGAGGTAATGAGACTCCTTTTGGCAAGGTCAAGGGTGGAACTGAGGGGTCAATTGGATCATCTTGATAGAAATCTAGTACCTTGACTTCCTCATTGTTGAAATTTTTAAGGCATTTTAACTCTTCTGCCAGCGAGTGCATCATTTTTTGTGTGTCTGCCCATTCTTGGGCGGTAGGCAAACCAATGGATTGAGTGGATTGTGGATGATAATGGTTTAATTGTTGTATTGTTTGTGGAAAGGCAGTTTGTTGAGCTAACATTTGTTGTGGTGGGATGGTATTCAAAACCGAGACTGCTGGTGGAACCCACTGCCCAGCCACAAGTTGTGAGGTAACACCTTGAACATGTTGGGTTGGAGTAATCAATGATGTCCCATGAATCTACATCTAGGGTATGTAATGGATGGATGTGGAAGCTGGTATGACTGATGACATTCCAATTACTTGAGGTTGAAAGATTGACCCTACGTTGGTTTGGGGGAGTTGTTGGGATTGTACTTGTGAAGGAATGATGGAAGTGGACGCATCAGAGTGAATGTTATTGAGCATGGAGAAGATAGGAATGGAATGGGGAACAGGTGCTCGAGTGTTTGCGGATGAAGAAGGAAACACAGTTTCTTCCAAGAAAGGATGGAATAATGGGTTTGTGTGGGCATGGGGGCTAATGGTATGGTATGATTCTCCATGTTCTGATTGGGCTGCAAAGTCATCTTCTTCATCTTGAGGCTTTATGGGAGGTAGCTATAAGGCTTGACTTTTAGCCATAAGAAGCTGGGATATGAGTTTATGATGGTTTTCAGACAGTTGGATTATGTCAAATGCAGAAGGGATAAACTCACATCCTCCTTTGTGGATAAATTCGTATTCTCGCTTAACTTCCCTTCCTACACGATCAATGGGTAGGTTGGCTTGGATTTTGACACAGATAAAATTATACTGTTCGGGTGTAAGAGTTGCGTGAATGGGGCCTTTGCCCTGTAGCCTGAGGAATTGGCGTGTAGGGCCTTGAGGATTTATGTGTTAAATAATAGTTATGGATTCTGTAGCAGTCACAGGGTTTGAAGCTTTGGCCCCAAAGTCAGCAATCAGTAGTGTTACTGGGTTGGCTTGGGAAGATTCCATGATAAACGTGAATGGACTGGGGTAGATGAATGGAGTTGGATCGCAAGCAGTTGTAGCGTGGGGCGACACAAGCTCAGTGTGATCAACAGGGATGAGGAGACTCAAATAGGCAAGGTGGATGAATTTTGACAGGTAGTGATGTTTTAACCAATAACAAGAAAGTGGCCCTCCTTCTAGCGCCAAAAACTGTACTGTCCTAAATCGTCGATGTAAGGCTGGAAGGGAAACAGACACTGAGAGATCGTCAGGCAGCCACAGCTGACCCTGCCTTCGCCCAAGGGCAAGCTGGAAAAATAAACGAAGGCAGAGTGCCTTGGATGGTCTGCACGCAAATCAACCAAGGACTTCCCCGAGCGTAAGCTACGGTTAGCATTGGGGTTATTGTAAACGGGATGTAAACGGAATGCAAACAGTGATACGAAATGTAAACAGAGCGTACTGAATTATAAATAAAGCATAAATAGAGTTATATTGTAAACAAAGCATAAACCAAAGTAAATAATGTAAATAGGAGGCAATGATGAAACTGTATTGCATTGTTCAAACAGGAATATGCACCAGTCAAAGCATAGTTGCACACGTGTGGATGACAAGTCAAACGCCTAGCCCCAGAATGATATGACACGATGATGCAATGATGAAATGGGATGAATGTGAGAAAAACTTGGAAGCCAACAATCAGATGTGCTGAGCGCCCAAGGATTGCAAGTTCTGTCATTTTTCAGAATTACTAATCTCTCCAATTTTTTAGAATTACCAATCTCTCCAATTTTTCAGAATTGCCAATTTTTTAGAATTACCAATCTCTCGAATTTTTACCTCCCTCCATCTTCTTCTTTTTTCCTCCTCCAGTTTGTGTGAATTGATAGGGTATTTATAGGGTTGGGCTAGGCTTGGGCAGTTGCATTCTTTGACCAAGTTCAATGTATCTGTGTTGGATAGTTGTGCATGAGTTGGATGTATATTAGCAATTGCATTCTTTGACCAAGTTCAATGTATCTGTGTTGGATAGTTGTGCATGAGTTAGATGTGTGTTGGCAATTACATTCTTTGACCAAGTTCAATGTATTTTACAATTTTGTGGGTCATTCAAGCCCATGAAAATACAAACAAATTAGAAAAACAAGCCCTCAAGCAATAAAAATTTAAAGAAAATTTAGGAGGATTAGCTCTGGCTCTGGCCCGCTTAAAAAATTATATATTTTTTTTTGTTGTTTTAAACCATGAGGGCTTGACATGCCCACAAATGGGGATTTATAATAAAATGTACAACAAGAGAAATTTGATTGCCCAGCGTGACCTGCAGTGTGACCTCCAAAGCTTGCAATTTTGAGCAGAAATCTAGAATTTTTTAAGGCTGGGACCCATAGTTATCAATAGTGGACCCTAAGGACAACTTGCACCCTTGAAATCAAGTCGTTTTGGCTCAGTTTTGGGACTCTAAAAGTTGGTGACGTTGATCCTTACGCTGTGCAATGTCTGAAAAAGTAACCCTAGCGTCACCAAGTCAAAATGGCACATTTGAGGCCCAAATCTTGATTTTCTAGAGGCTAGGAGTTGCTAGGGACCTTGGTGAAGGTCATGGAGGGTCCTTGTGCTCAATTTCGGCCTATTTTGACTTAATTTCTGGGCTCCAAAAGTTGGTGACACTGATCCTTACGCTGTGCAGCGTCTGAAAAAGTAACCAAAGTGTACTTAGCCAAAACCAAACATTTTGAACTTGAAACTTTTGATTCTAGCTACTAGAAGTTGGTGCAGTCACTTCTGGGCCCCAGGGGGACCTTGCCTGTTGAATCATGGACCATCGGAGGCTGTTTTGAAGGCCTCCAAGTTTGGTCACACTGTACTCATGTTGGGCAGCAGCATGACTTAGCTTGATTCTTGTCTAAAAGTGCTAGGCCAAAATTAGTGGTGTTTCAACTGGGATCACAACCAACTGAGAAGTAGAGGTAAATATAATATGTTGTTTACCAATATGCCTAAGCACAATCACAATCTAATTGCAAGATGGCAACTACAAAGGCACTACAAATCATAGTCACTCATAGTCTTGATAAAAATGATTTTTTAATAAAAATGTGTGATTTTTGAGACATTCCAACAATCACGAAAGATAAAGTAACAATTAAAAAAGCTATAAATAGCCCATACAACTTAAGAAAATGTGGATAAGCTCATTTTAATATCATTTTATGCTTAAGAGAGTGAGAGAGAGATCTTGTTAATCATTGAGAGTGTAAGATTATGCATTATTAATCTATATTGTGTTGTAAGAGGGTGTGAAAGTTCTACTAATTGATTATCTATCCTTGGAAGTATGATTGTAATCATTTTCTTTGGAGAAAGAATGAAGTTATCCATTTCCTTTCTTATTCAATTGAGAAATTGTGTTAGTTCTTTATACTTGAGTAAGCTTGGATTATGGAATCCAAGGGAGCTCCTCATTAATAATACTAGGTTCATATCAAAGAGGAGGATATCCCTAAGACAACCTTCAAGACTCAGTATGAACATCATGAGTTCTTGATTTACCATTTGGACTTACCAATGCTGGCTATATTCATGCGTCTCATGAACAATGTTACAAGGTCATACCTAGATCGATTTATCATTATGTTCATTAATGACATATTGATCTTCTTATAGTCTTATTAACTAGATGAGAAGCACTTGAGGATGGTATTGCAAACTCTTAGGAAGCATCAATTATATATGCAACAATCTAAGTATTCATTTTTGTGTAAGAAGATCTAGCTCCTAAAGCATATTGTTTTAGAGGTTCAAGTGGCAGTGGACCCCACCAAGATTTTAGTAATTAGAGACTAGTCTATTCCAAAGAATGTTAGGAAAGTTCATATTTTTTCGAGGTTGCAGACTTCTCTTGCATTACTTAATTTTTAAGGAAGTTGCTATGAAAGAAAGTTAGGTTCAAGCAAGACCCATATTATTAGGCTACTTCTGATGAGCTCAATGGTAGACTAATCTTGACTTCTATTTTGATTTTGTCCACTCTTAGTAGGTTGTACGATGTTTGCACTGATGCTTCAATAGATGGTTATGGGAGTGTTCTTGTGCAATAGAGCATGGTAGTGGTTTATGCTTTAAGGAAGCTTAAGTCTCATGAGACATGATACCCCACTCATGATTTGGAGTTAGGTGTAATTAAATTTAATCTTAAGGTGTGGTACCATTATTGGTATGGTGAGTAGTTGATGATCTAGATTGAGCATAAGAAACTACAATATTTAATGGATTAGCTATAGGTTAACCTACATCAAAGAAGATGGGTAGAGTTGTTGGCTAAGTTTTTATTTTACCATCTAGTATCACACAAGTGGTAGAAGTAATATTGTTGTAGATGCTTTAAGTTGAGTGGCTAGTAAGCTTCACAATTTGTTCTTTCAATCAAATGTATTAGATAAGATTCATGTGACATAGTAGTAAGATCCTTATCAATGACAATTGAGACAAGTAGAAAATTCATCGATGGTTCTAGATTCACATGGTTTACTTTGTTTTAAGGATCAATTTGTATGTCTAAGTTCTTGCATGGGTAGCTATTAGAAGAAGATTATCTACAATTTGCATTATTTACCTACAATGATATGTTCTCAAGGATGTGCCCTTATGCAATAATGCAAAGTAGTGGTGTACGTTTCAAGGTAGCTCAAACCTCATGAGACATGGTACCTTGCTCATGATTTGGAGTTAGGCATGATTGTGTTTGATCTTAAGGTATGGTACCATTAACTATATGATGAGTAGTTGATGATCTAGATTGATCATAATAAACTACAATATTTGATGGATTGGTTGTAGGTTAATTTGCATCATAGAAGATGGGTAGAGTTATTGACAAATTTTTTATATTACTATCTAATATTAGACAAGTAGAAGTAATCTTATTGCATATGCTCTAAGTCAAGTGGTTGGTAAGCTTCATAATCTGTTGATTCAATCAAATGTGTTATAGAGGATTTGTGTAGCATAGCAATAAGATCCTTGGTGTCGAAAATTGTGACAAGTAGAAAATTCATCGGTGGTTCTAGATTCACATGGTTAACTTCATTTTAAGGATCAGGTTTGTGTGCCTAAGTTCATGTGCGGATAGCTACTAGAAGAAGCTTTATCTACAATTTTCATTCATTACCTACAATGATATGCTAATTCATGCATATGAATAACAATAAACTTATTTCAATCTCATTCTTTCTAAAGTGTAGTTAAATAATCATTAGAGCATTTCAAACTAAAGCACTAAAATATAATATATTGTTATCTAAAGCTTTGAGTATATCGAGGTAAATCATTAACATTACCATTAGTTTATAAAATCTCTTTTGTTATTCATGTATATGAATACCTTATTCATTATGTTATGTGCTTGGTATTCTTCTTATTATTAATGGTTTTTGGATTTGATATCTCTAACCTTATTTTTGTTCAAGAATATTTGCAATAAATTATCTTTTCTTAAACATTATACTTTAAAAAAATTTTGAAGTTGAGATTAATCAATAAGCTTGTTGATTTGTAATCAATAAATTATAGCTTCAAATTGAACTTCATAAACTTTGTAACATTTTCTTTGTAGAACCTAATAAAACCACAAGGATGGCATGATATGAAATATTCCAAAACATTATTTTCATAGAAAATATGTAGCAAAAACTGACATACTATAAGGCCATTACTAGAACCATACAATTTAATCATAATTTCCAATCAACACATTAAGAAATAAGAAATAAATTAAAGTCAACACTATCATCAAACTATTATTGTATGCTATCATCTTGATACTTCAATTTCTAGCACTACTAAATCTACATAAGCATGTAGAAAGATTAATATTATTTCTATGGGGTCCTAGAACCCAAAATAATTGAAACATATGTACACCCTAAGATATATAGTCTAAATAGAACTTTATAACTTAGCATTGTCCATTAGAATTGAACCCATAACTTAGAGCTTCCATATCAAAAGCCTTGCCACTAGGCTAACACCTCATTATTGATCAATGTTATTTATAGCAGTTTGAGGGGGGGTGTGAAAGTGTTGGAACCTGAAACAATTGAAAGATAGGTGCACGCCAAGATACATAGTCCACATATGATGAAGTGTTTACTTGATACGTCAATTGGGCTGCATTAACGGAGCCTCGTTGACACTACCACATTGACGTGACCTCGTTGACATATTCGTCCATGCATTAATGCGACCCCATTAATGCAGAGTCTATCTCTCGCTATAAATATGCACGCACCCATAGCATTTATGGCATCTTTTGGAGTAGTTGCAGCCAAAGTCTTACAGTTTGTTCTCATAAGAGTTAGAATATTTTCCAAGTGCCCGCAGTAGGTGTGAGAAAGGTGCATGGCTCTTTATTCGAGCACTAATGTACCTAAGCCCATTGGCGTGACCGACAATAAAGATGAGCTTTTTGAGCATTCTTTGCAATATTTGGATTTAATCACTTAAGCATTTAACAATTTAATATGTTAACACTTTAATAATTTCAAAAGCTTTTATTTTTATTTTCCTTTCATATTTTATGAGAACCATGGGCACGACCATCTTGAACATATATCAAACACTTGGTAACCCAGTGACGCTTAATGTCTAGTAACCCAACAATGGTTACAGTATGCTCAGGATGTGCACGGAAGATGGGATCGGTTGCTTATGCTAGGGAGAGTTAAGTAGTAGAGTAGAACAGTTATAAATTACACAACTTTCTATTTCCTACAATTAAAGAATTAGACCTTAAAAGATAAACAAGAAAACCAATAAAAATTATTTACCTCAATCTCACTTGACCATCGCTTTGGAATATCACAAGTGAGGTTGGGAAGACAACGACCTTTCTAACTAAGGTTTTGCTGGCTAGAGTTCGGTGTATGCAAGTGCTTGCAGTCTATGGAATTCAACCGAGTCATGCGTGAACACCCATGATTCGTATGGTTGGGCATAGGGGTACCTTGCCGCTCATCATTAGCACCATTGCTGAGGATTGTTAGTCTTACATGCGCTATCTAGTCTTAGCAAAATCATCATTCACTTCATTGGAACGAACCAAGGATAGTGAAATCTACGCACGCTCAGCGGTTTAAGTAAAAGAATAAGGCACACCAGTTAGTTGTTAGGTAACATAAAAAATGTCTTCTTCTCATAGGCGAGATGGATCCAACCCACCAATTCTGCAGGAATGTCGGGTGGTATACGCACATGCAGACGAGTATATCCCCAACTTCACCCTTATCCTACTTCAGGATGAGCACTTGCGATGGTGGAACATGGAGGATAACATCATATTACCTCTTGATCGATCAATTCCTGGAATGCTACATCAAAATCCTACTAGACTGGGCATTTAGGACCACGGTGTGGAATACATCATGGAGGATCATGACTACTGAGGTTATCGTCCTAATGATGCACAACATGCATAGGACTGGCAATAGGCAGAATGCCCTGAACACATAAAGGGGAAATAGTTCAGTAACCCTTTGTTCTTACAAGACTCACATTACGATGAGGAACCTGTTTTTCATGATTCCCATTTGGTCGAACCTCCTCCAATGCATCAAATCATCCAATCCATCATTCAAAGTAAACAATCAAGCGACCGAGAGCACCAGGATGATGGGGGATCACGCAAGAAAGATCATGGCAAAGGGAAAGATGAATGTGAATATTTGGGTCATCATCAAAGCAAAGGAGAAGATCAACATTGAGGCGGTGGTAATTCTCCTCCCTCTTCTCCATCCTCTCATTCCACCTTATCTTCACCAAGTTCTAACTCCAATTGCAATCGTCGTAGGAAGGATTGGGGTGATGGCAACTAAAAAAATCGATGGGATTACAAGGACCGATGAGGACAATGTGAGAAAAAGAATGACCAATCACGCGAGTCTCACCATCAAGAAAGGAGAGGTAGCCAAAATCACCATAGACGTCATGGCCAACAACAGGACTATGACTCAGATGAACCACTACTAGCTACTTGAAGCATGCTTAACATAGCCGAGGCGATTCAAATACCCAGTAGGCACTTGAAAGATAGTCGAATCAAGCACCTTGACATGAACAATATTCCCAAATTTGAAGGGGGATATAATTGTGATCCACAGACTTACTTGCAAGCATTTCATGATGCTTGAACCCTACATAATATAGACAATGATTGGCAAAAACTCAAGCTATTCCCCCGAACACTCATCAAGGAAGCAGAAAGCTAGTACCGATCTTTGGAACCAGAATCAATCAGACGATGGAGTATGATGCTGAAAATTTTCAATGATAAATACCAAACCTACTCTAGAGTGGCTAATCTGAGATGATAGATCCAAGGGTCAAAACAAGGTGGTCAACCCTTGGATGCAACCATGGGCAGATATTACTCATTATTACACCGATGCCCTGGTCATGGCTACTCTCAATAGGAACAGCTCCGCCATATCATAGATGGGCTTTGCTTTGAAATAAGAAAGACCCTAGGCGTTTATGCTCAAGGACGGCTATCTGAATTGAGGGCCCATCAATTGCAGCATCTCATTGAGCAGGTGGCCAAAGAGGAATGGGAATTAAAGAAAAAAGAGAGTGTAGAAGAGTATAATTGGGACCCTTCCATCCAAAATAAGGAAGTTCGATTTTGTAAAGAAGAGGAAGAATCACCACTGGATGCAACAATGAACCGAAAAAAATATCCCATACAAAAATTTGCCTCTGAAATTTTGGCCAAGGTTGACAAGATGTGGCATTCTTTGGATGAAAGGTTCCAAAGCATCCTAAAAATTGTGGAGGAATCCAAAGAGTGAAGTAATGAGTAAGATCAGCAAAGGAGAAGAGAAGTTGAATGTGCCTATCATAAAGGTAAGGGTAAAGTTGGTACGATAGAATGAGTTGGAGACTCTGACACAGAGGAGGATGATGGATGTGACATATGCCAGTATGAACATCCTAAGGGGTGTTGCCCGATGGTGTCACATCTACAAGAGTCTGGGGTATATGTGATGAATCCTCGTTTGGCAAAAAGGAAGACACCCTGAAGATTGCCTTATTCACAAGGCAATCTCAGGCAGTTCCACCAACAACAAGGATATTATCCAAGTGGAGCGCCACCACAACCCTGAGTATTACCATCAATGGCAACATCCACAATCATGGGGGATGCCACCTCCAAGGTATTAGTACCCTTATTGGTAGCCAGATCCTTACAAGTACTATGTTCAATAACCAGTCTCCCCGTGGGACTCTTTTAATCACGCACCATTTCAAACTCATTACCACCCCCCGAAATACTTTTGAACACAGTCTCCATCACCTAGGGGGAAGAACCCACATCTATACTATCCTCTGTCACCTTCATGATGCTTGCACCCTGCAGAATATAGATAATGATTGACAAAAACTCAAGTTGTTTTCCCGAACACTCATCAAGGAAGCGGAAAGCTGGTATCGGTGTTTAGAACCAGAATCAATCAGATGATAGAGTATGATGCTGGAAATTTTCAATCATAAATACCAAACCTACTCCAAAGTGGCTAATTTGAGACGATAGATCCAAGGGTGGAAACAGGCTGGTCATGAACCCTTGGATGAAGCCATGGGTAGATATTACTCATTGTTACATTGATGCCCTGGTCATGACTACTTTCAGTGAGAACAGCTCCGCCATATCATAGATGGGCTTTTCTTTGAAACAAGAAATACCCTAGGCATTTATGCTCAGGGACAGCTATCTGAATTGAGGGCCCATCAACTGCAATGCCTCATTAAGTAAGTGGCCAAAGAGGAAGGGAAATTAAGAAATAAAGAGAATGTAAAAGAGTATAATCAGGACCCTTCCATACAAAAGAGGGAAATCTAATTTTGTGAAGAGGAAGAAGAAGCACCACTAGATGCAGTGGTGAACTGAAAAACCTTGCCCATACAAAAATTTTCCTCTGAAATTTCAGCCAAGGTTGACAAGATGTGAGATTCTTTGGATGAAAGGTTCCAAAGTGTCTTGAAAATTGTGAAAGAATCCAAACAGCGAAGTAATGAGCGAGATTGGAAAATGAGAAGAGAAGCTGAATGTGCCAACCATAAAGGTAAGGGCAAAGTTACTATAGCAGAATGGGTTGTAAACTCTGACACAGAGGAGGATGATGGATGTGACATAGGCCAGTATGAACATCCTAAGGGGTGTTGCCCGGTGGTGTTACATCTACCAGAGTTTGGGGTGTATGTGCTAAATCCTCGTTTGGCGAAAAGGAAAACACCCAAAGATTGCCTTGTCCATAAGGAAATCCCAGGCAATTCCACCAGCAATAAGGATATTATCCAAATGGAGCACCACCACAACCCTATGAGTATTACCAGCAATGGAAACATCCACAATTGTGGGGGATGCCACCTCCAAGGCAACAGTACCCTTACTAGTAGCCAGATCCTTACGGGTACTACGTTCAGCAATCAGTCTCCCCATAGGACTCTTCTAGTCATGCGCCATTTCAAACTCATTACCACCCCCCCAAAATACTTTTGAACACAATCTCCATCACCTAGGGGAAGAACCCACATGTATACTATCCTCCATCACCTTCTCCTACCATACCTACTCATCAACCCCCCACTCAACTACCTCCTACTCCACCTATGCAGGAAGAGATACCACCATAGCCACAGCAACGTAATGCCATGAGGGCTATTAACTTACAACTAGCTTCTCAACCGAGTGGACCAGAAACAAAATCATGGAAACACCATTTCTTTTGGCCCAATATTCCTAACATACCTTCACAATCACTTGTGGCCAGTGCCTTTGAACCTCTAATCACTTCCACCATTCAACCCTTCTGGTAACCTTCAAGCCAAACACCCTCCACAATACAAACTATCATGCTAACACATGCTATGATGGACTAGATAAAGGCAAGTCATCTCCCTCAAAAATTGACTAATCTGGGAAGTCCCTTTATATACCTTCAAGTGGTAGGAAACAAGCCATGCAAAGCTCTCTTGGATTCAGGGTCAGGTGTCAATTTGATTTCACACGATATGTACAAGACTTGGAACTTGCCCCCAATGAAGAAAAGCAACATTTGGCTCGAGTTGGTAGACCAATCCATAATTGTTCCCTTAGGATTAGTAGAAGATATCATGACCACTATTTGTGGGTGGTCCTATCCTACTGACTTCCTAGTCATCTAGGTTGATAATTGCAAGGGGAATTTTCCAATCATAATGGGTAAAGCCTGGCTCAGCACAGTGGATGCATGATTGGAACTCTAAGATCTTTTCCTTGAAATTTCAAAGAAAATCCTTTTGGGAAAATCAAGAAGAAGCACGCTCCATGCATCACGTACAGTGACTCAGGGTGCAACTGTGTCCAACAACTTTGGTCTGCTAAGCGAACATCTATTCAAGCATGCAATTAATGTGCCGAAGAATCACAAGTTCAATGATTCTTGTATGTAGTAGCCACAAATCAAGAAGGTATCCAATGGCTGACTACTAACTCTAATAGCAGCACTTTATGCATGGAACCATCTAAGGGCCCTATATGTGCCTATATACAAAGCATGGATAAATTAGAAAAGGTCCATCAGCAAGTCTCCACTATTGATGACAATGATGATTGGGGAAAGCTATAGATCTCTGAAAGTTTTAAACAAGAGCCTCTGGAACTAAAATCCTTACCAGCCAATCTGGAATATGCATTCTTGCAAAATGGCAAGCTGGTAATCATCAATGTCACTCTTGCTCCTAAGCAAAAGAAGAGACTACTGAAAATGGTAAATAAATGGATAACTACTTTTGCATCGTCATATCATGAATTGATAGGAGTTGACCCTAGGGTATGCCAACATTGGATCTATATCGACTCCTCCATGAAGCCACAATGACAACCACAAAGATGGTTGAACCCCAAACTAAAGCAAGTTGTCAAGGATGAAATTGAACAATTATTGAAAGTGGGGTTCATCTATTCCATTATAGATAGCGAATGGGTCAGCCCACTTATTATTGTGCCAAAGAAGGATGGCAAATGGAGGGTCTATATAGATTCCCGGCTACTAAACATGGTAACCTTCAAGGATCACTTCCAACCTCTGTTTGTGGATCAAGTGTTGGATACTATTGTGGGGCATTGTTACTATAGCTTTTTGGATGGTTATAGTGGCTATAACCAAATCCAAATCGTGCCCAAAGACTAGACCAAGACAACATTTACAAGTTATTGGGGGACTTTCGCATATAAGAAGATGTCATTTGGCCTATGTAATGTACCTGCAACCTTCCAACACCTTGTCCTTAGCATCTTTCAGCAACAGATTGGCAATGGGGTAGAAGTCTTCATGGATGACTTCTCTACCTATGGAGCAACATTTGAACAAGCCTTGGACTACCTTGAGTAAGTATTAAAAAGATGTGTAGAAACTAATTTATGGCTCAACTAGCAAAAGAGCCACTTGTAGCGACTAAAAACATCAATGGCTGGAACACCAAGAGGTTGTCGGGCGAACAGTTTAACCCCAGATCTGTGCAAGGGCCGTGCTGGAGAGAAATGGAAAAAGGGCACCCTAAATGGTCTGGTCGATTAGACAGGGACTTAATAGGTGTATCTTAACCTTTCGTAAACATTTGTTTTGGAAATGACGCATGCAAAATAAATCGATGATCAATAAATGTAAGGCAATGAAATTAGTGCAAAAAAATAACAATGATAGTGAGCAAAAAGAAAAATAGATTTGGGTGAGAGAATGCACTGCCCCAAAGGTCGCGAATTTGATCCTTTGCCTTGTTGAAATGTGTACAACAAGTTATGCAACACTGGATAGACACTGCTTACACCGAACAATATAGTCAAATTTCTTCTACTTGCTAGTATGTTCGCTAAGATGCCAAAATGCTCGACTCACAAAGGGATGTTTGGAGCCAACCAAAGAACTCAAAGGTAAGCAGAATGCTCAAAAATGCCAACTATGCTCTCCGAAAGCCAACTTAAAAGCCAACCCCTTGAGCATTGTTTGCCAGGGTATTTATAGGACCAGGAGCAAGGGAGAAACGTGATCTAGATGCCATGTGTCCTGGGCCCCACAAGGTGCTAACATGTCCATACTGTGTAGGTGTGCAATGCTGGATGTGAACTTTGTTATGCTGTGATCATACCACCGAAATTCCATGTGCTGGAATCCAGTGTGCTAATAATGTAAGCAAAATGGAGCTTATGCTCCAGGACTACGTCTTCCCTACTCTTACAAGCAGGGTCAAGTGTAGGAACAATTTTTTGGGAGTTGACCAGGGATATGCAAAATGAAGTAAAACTACTGATTTTGCCAAGGAGATGCCAAAGTGAGAAAGATTATTGCCAACAAGTTCTAGAGCTACCCAAATATGTCTTAATGATTTCATGCCAATGTTGCACTACTCACACTATTGAGCACATTGGTGTAGCGTAAGTAGCTTCTTTCTATGCTGTGCTACGCTACGTAGCGTAGCATAGCGTAGCCACTGGCCTTGATAGAAATTTGTGTAGGAGCCGAAGAGCATTTGTCTGAGGCTTAGTCAAGCTAACAACAATAACTTTTGTCCTTCATGCTAGGAAGCCTTTGAACTTGCTGAATTCATGTTTGGAACACTTCTGTTGTTTTTGCATTGCTGCTACGCTGTGCTACGCTATGTAGCGTAGCATAGTGTAGTAGCTAGTGTATCATGCTTCCTTGTTCAATCCACCATTTTCTAGCAAGAAACTTTGCTCTAGGTCTGAGGGCTAAGTGGGGCAACCAGATTTGGAGGCCAAAGTCTTGCTAAAGTGCAGTCTTCTTATTGGAATCACTTGGCAAGATGGGCCTTTCTGCTCTGCCTTTGCTATGCTGTGCTATGTTGCATAGCGTAGCATAACGTAGCACCTTGTGTTGGTTCAATCCTGACTTATCTTGTAATCATTTTATCTATTCACATTTGTACACTTGAGCAGTTACCTTTCAAGACTTCCTACGCTGCATAGCGTAGCGTAGCATTGTAGACTTTTTCACTAGAAAACTTACTGAACTGTTTTGCTCATCCTGAACACTTTTGACAACTCCTAGCATGATCTCTGGGTAGACTATTAGCGGGGTCAATTTTCTAGTTGGGCAGGCTGAAGAGTCTAGTGGGCCTATCAAGCCTAGAGATAGAAAACTTACTAGCCTTGACAACCTATCCTTAGTGCTTACACTTTCTTGCCGAACCATCATGACGCTGCACTTGTGGAAGTCCTTGCCCAAATTCCAAGACTCTGCTGAAGCATTAGGATCCTGAAATTTTATGGTGTTTCACTGGCCCCTCTTTGTCGACGTCTAGAGGATCTGCCCGATAGATGTTGACAAAGAATACGAAACACCATGAAAGACAAGACACCAATATCACTCTCTGATGCTCGCTCAGATGTCACTTTGTTGTGCTTGGGAGTAACAGGATAGTCGTGTAGGAAAAGGGGGGAAAGGGTGGACTTGAGGAGACAGGTTCAGGAAAAGGAAAGATGAAACGTAGCACGATCCCTCATCAGAGTGCTTGTGAGGGAATCGACACGCATGGAGATATTTCTTTTACTAGCTTCTGGCCTCTTGTCAGAATTCTTAGATATGATCATTGTGAAACAGCTGGTTTGCCATTTATTTTGGGCACACGCTCTCTCTTTTTTTTGAGCTCTTTTGCTCTTTTATGCTTTTGCACTTTTCTTCTATTGTTTAGCCATGTTCACTTGCAAACAATCTTGTTGTTGTAGGACAGGTGTTTCCTTCTCAAGATGAGTTATGTTACATCCATGTGGGGCTTTAACCTGCCTACAGATGCTTCCCATGGGGCGAGCTACGTTACGCGCATTATAGACTTTGTAGTTGAGCATATAGAAGGGATTTACATGCATCAAGAAAGCTTGTAAAAGAGATGTAAAAAGGGAAACTGCGGGTGTAAGAAACGAGATGACAAAGGTTAAGAGGAAGGGTAGGATGTGCACTCCCAAGTAGCTAAGCTAGTTAGAGTAATCACCTCGAAATGATGTAGTGTCTTGTCCTCTTGGTGAAATGCATCCTTGACCAACGCCATCTCAGCCCGTATCCTATAAGCATGAAATGGAATTAGGCAAAGGTCTTACTTACTTTAGACACCATTGAAGTGGCAGGCATTGTTGCTAAGGCATGTGACGTCCAAACCAGGAAGGCCAGCAGCGATTCTAGCAGTGGCAAACTAAAGGGATCGGCACCAAGGGGGCTAGGAGTTCCGGCGATGCATGCTTGGGAGTCCCTGCCCAAGGCAAACATCATGCAGTTCAGTTGTAAGGTGAGAAGCGTAACAGCTAAACGTCTTTCGAGCTCAGATGATGGCAGGGACTGGAGGGTAGCAACTTTGTGGCTGGGCCACAATATGTTGGGACTCTAGCAATAAGCGTTGACAACTGAAGCTACTGCCAAGGCAACGGGCTGTGTTAGCAGTAGCTCCAGAAGATCAGCAAGATGTCAGATGACATCTCCAGAGAATCAGCAAGATGCCAGTTGTACCGTCTGAAATCATCAGCGTAAGGCTGGAGGAAAAATGAACGCCGAAAGATCTCCAAAGAGATACAGCCGACCCCGCCTTCGCGTGAGGGCAAGTTAAAAATATGAAGGCAGAGTGCCTTGGATGGTTTGCACGTAAATCAACCAAGGACTTCCCCGAGCATAAGCTACGGTTAGCTCTGAGGTTATCGTAAATGGTGTAAACGAAATGTAAATGGAATGCAAACAACAACACAAAATGTAAAAAAAATGCATAAACAAAATAAATGAAGCGTAAACAGAGCTATATTGTAAACAAGGCGTAAACAAAGTAAACAATGTAAATGGATGGCAATAATGAGACTGTGTTTTATTAATTAACAAGATGTGCACCAGTCAGAACGTAGTTGCATGTCTGGATTGCAAGTCAGACGTTAAGCTCTGATGTGAGGTGTTTGCAGGCATTGGGGATCACATGTGTCCGGGCTCAAGATTGTTGATTTTCTTTCTTCAAAATTCCCAACCTCGTTTATGTCAATGAACAGGGTATTTATACATTTTGCTAAGCTCGGAAGTAGGATTTGTGAATGAAATCAATGGTTGTGAGACGAGAGAAAAATGGATCGTGTGACAGGTGTTTAATGTACAACTGTGTGTGAACTGGACGTATGTAGGCAGACTACGTTCTAAACCAGATGCACTGTATCTTACAATCTGTATTGAATTACATTACGCTCATGCATACAATTTGAAGCGTAGGAGCTTGACAAGCTTACAAATGTTGCAAATTTACAATAAAATGATAGTGTACAACAAGAGATCTTGATTCTGGCTCGCTTGGAACTTCCCGATCCATGAACTAGTTGCTACACGGTGTCAATCTGAGTGATTTTGTGGCTGTTTGAGGCTTCTCTGCTTCACCAGGGCTCCCAACGTGAGTTGATTTGGTCCTAGCGTGTCCTTAGCGTGCGTTTGGAGTGCTTTTGTCTAGGCATGAATAGTACTCATGCTGATGAATAGTGTTCACGCTGATGAATAGTGCTCATGCTATGAATAGTGGTCATGCTGATGAATAGTGGTCACGCTGGTGAATAGTGGTCACGCTGGATTCACACTGCCAGCATGACCCTAGCGTGAGCAAGCTGGGATGGTATGTTTCACATCAAATCTTAATCTTTGAGACCTGTCTTTCAAGTGTAACTGTTGCCTAACCTTGGGGATGACCTGCATGCTGAATTTGAGCCTATTTGTGCCTTGATCCAGGTCATTTTGGCAACTCACGCTGGACTTACGCTGCCAGCGTGAGCTAGGAGCGACTCTAGTGTGACCTAAGTGTGAGTGCTAAAAATGGTGTATTTTTGGACCTAAAATTAGAATTGAGGGCTGAACCCTGGAGTAATCATTAGTGGACCTCAAGGGGGCCTTGTACCCTCGAAATCAGGCTGTTTTAACACTGTTTTGAGGCTATTTTGAGTTACTCACGCTGGACTTATGCTACCAACGTGACTTGGGCACGAGCAATGCAAATGAACATTTTTGGAGCTGAAATCTAAAGTTCTAGAGGTTGAAACTTAGAGAAATCATTAACGGACCTTGAGGATGAGTTGTACCCTCGAAATCAAACCATTTTGATGCTGTTTTAGGGCTGTTTTGAGTTACTCACGCTAGACTCACATTGTACTCACGCTGCCAGCATGACTTGGGCGTGAGTTCATACCTTAACCAAATTTTTGTTCCCCAAAAGCCCAAACAGCTCCAAGTTGTTCTCATTTTAAAGTGTTAGGCCGAAATTTGGGGTGTTTCACTAGGGGCAATGGTGTTGCATATGTTACAGAGGGTGTCTTCTTATCATCGTGAACCGCATTCTGGAACTGCAACGTCCCACCCTTTATCGACACTGTGCACGCTCGCTTGTTTATAGGGTCATGGATGCGAGCTGGGAATGTTATGCCACAAACCTAGTTTAGGGTATCGATAGACCATCAAATGTACTGGTTTAAGGTCCCCGCAGACTGCAATGTGCTAGTTTAAGGTCCTAGTAGACCGTTGTGCTAGTTTAAGGTCCTAGTAGACCGATGTGTGCTAATTTAAGGTCCTAGTAGACTGTTATGCTAGTTTAAGGTCCTAGCAGACCGCTGTGCTAGTTTATTATCGTAGCAAATGGTGGATGGGCCAGTTTAAGGTCGTAGTGGACCTTCTGTGCCAATTTTACATCATAACGGATGGTCTATGCCAGTTTATAGTCATAGCAAACTATCTGTGCTAGTTTATAGTCATATCAGACTATCTGTGCCAATTTATAGTCATAGCAGACTATCTGTGCCAGTTTATAGTCATAGCGGACTATGGATGCTTACCTTGCTTTTACATCAAACGTAATATGGCTTAAGGTACAAGTGGTTCATTGGATTTGTAAACTCTCTACCATCCATGTCTGCCAATTTGAAGGTTTCATTCTCATAGGCTTTTGTGACTATTAATGGACCTTCCCAGTTTGCTGAAAACTTGTTTACCTACTCATGAACAGCTTTGAGAACTAGGTCCCCCTTTTTGATTGGTCATCAATGTAGGTTGAAATGATGCTTTTTCCACTGCTTGTCTTGGTACCATTCAATATGACCCAATGTTTGTGCATGCTCTTCCTCTAGGGAGTTGAGGTTGATGATCCTTGACTCGTTGTTCTAGGCTTCATTTACGATACTTGAAAGGACCATCTGAAGTGATGGTACTTGCAATTCAAGAGGTAACCCTACCTTAAATCCATAAACTAGGCTATAAGGAGTCTTACCTGTAGCTGTTCTGCACGTCGTACAGTAGGCCCACAACACATAGAGGATTTGCTCGTGCCATCGCCTCTTGCTATTGCTACGCATCCTTTTAACCAACTTGATGATGGCCTTGTTTATTGCCTCCACCTGACCATTTGCCTGCGGGTAGTATGGTAATGAAAAGGATTGCTTGATGCCAAGGTTGCTACAAAAGGTTTTGGTTTCTACACTACTAAACTATGGCCCATTGTCCTTCACAATAGTCATGGGAAGACCAAACCTTGTTACTATGTTGTCTAAGATAAAGTGGCAAACCTATTGGGATGTAGTTTTCCTAAGGGGGATAGCCTCTGCCCACTTTGTAAAGTACTCGATAGTAGTGATGATGAAGCTATGTCCTGCGGAAGACTTAGGTGTTATGGGTCCTATGATATCTAGTGCCCATCATTGGAATGGCCACATGATTTGTGTAGGGTGCAACTCAGTAGGTGAAACGTGTATAAGATTTGCATGACGTTGGCATGTATCACACGTCCTAACTTTAGCAAACTAATCTCGTTCCATGCAAGGCCAGTAATACCCTAGGCATTTAATTTTAGCTGCCATGGCCCTAGGAGCTATGTGTCCTCCACATAGTCCTTCATGGACTTTGTTAACGATTTTCTGTGCCTCTTCCCCACCAATGAAAGTTAGCAATATCCCATCAAAGGAGCATTTGCATAAGGTATTATCTCCTACAAGGACATACTACTGTGCTCGCTTTTGGATTAAATCCTTTTGGGCGGATGTCAAGTCGTGTGGGGGTTCACCATGTTGAAGGTAGGCTTTAACGTTAACGTACCATTCTTGGGCATCGGTAGCACTTACGGAGGCAACATGTACCGCTTGAGTAATAGGATCTGTGCATTTTTTTATTGCAGTAAGTAAAGTTGCAAACAGGTGTGGCGACACGTTTAACGCTAGCGTGGCTAAGGCATCTACTATAGTGTTCTCATTGTGTGGCACATGTTGGATATCTATCATTATGAACTGATTTAACAAATTTTTGCCGAAGTCACAATAAGGCTATAAGTGTGAAGCTCTACAAGCATAGATTTCAGTGATCTGGTTGACAAGAGTTGGGAATCGCCTCGAACTGCCAAATGTTGGATCTTTAATTGTTGGGCTGCTAAAAGGCCCCTAAGGAGCCCTTCATAGTCAGCTACATTATTTGTACAAAGGAACGTAAAATGGTAAGCAAAAGGTTGAATGTCCCCCGAGGGGAATCTAATGACGGCGGCAACACAACCACCTCGCGTGGTTGAGGTGCCGTCAAAATGCAAAGTGGCCTCGAAGTGCAATGGCACAGGGTTGATGCTATTAACATGTTCATTAGGGAATTCTGGTTCTATGGTTGCCTGATCATCAATGGGTGAGGTTGTGAGCTGCATAGCTATTGCCTATCCTTTTATTGATGGTTGGGCTACATAGTGTAAATTGAATTGCGCCGTTATAACTTTCCATCAGGCTATCCTGCTGCTTTCACACAAATTGTTCGTGATAGCCCGGAGTATGTTGCTCTTGCATATGATGTTAACCTGGCTACAAAATAGGTAGTGTCTCCACTTTTTTAGCTCAAATACTAGGACAAGACATTTCCTTTCTACTTCATTGTATTTCACTTCGTAAGCTATCAATGGATGGCTCAAGTAATAAACTAGGATTTCAGAGCCATCCTCTCTTTTTTGGCATAACAGTGTTGCGATAGATGTGTCTAAGGTGGCAAGGTAGATGTAGAAAGGCTTATCCCTCTGTGGTGGGTAAATAGTTGGGAGGTGTAAAAGCTCTTTCTTTAAGTCATCTAAGGCTTGTTGACACTGTGTTGTCCACTCGAAGTTAACCCCCTTCTTTAGTAAGTGTTGCATGGGGTGTAACTTGTCAGTCAACTTTGTTATAAACCTTTTGATAAACTGTATTCTACCTTGCAACCCTTGTAATTCTTAAATGTTAGTAGGGGGTGCTAGGTTAATGATGGCCTTAACTTTGTCAAGGTCCACTCGTATTCCAACCTTCAATACTACAAACCCTAGCATGCGTCTAGTTTTAATTCTGAAAACACATTTCTTTGGATTGAGACGTCATGCCTATGACAAAGCTTGAGGACTACATCTAGATCGTTGGGATGATCAATAGCTCTCTTAGACTTGACTGCTATGTCATCCACGTAATCGTTTAGTCTCTCTAGGAGGTAGTTGTTGAATGTGTATGTCATGGCTCGTTGATAGGTTGTTCCAGTGTTTTTGAGACCAAAGGGCATCATAGTGTAACAAAAGGTTCCCCAAGGGATCATGAAAGTAGTCATTAACTAATGCTCTGGATTGATGCGAATTTGATTGTAACCCGAGAACCCATCCATAAAGGATAATAAAGCATGAATAGCCGTATTGTCGATAAGTTGATCAATACTTGGTAGTGGGAAGTCATCTTTAATCGTTGCTTTGTTTAGATTCCAAAATTCTATACAAATTCGTATTCCTCCCATTTTCTTAGAGACTATAACAATGTTTGATACCCACTCCGAGTAATCTACCACATGAATGAAGCCTACTTGATATAGTTTGGTAATTTCATCACGTATAGCTAGTGCGATTTCTGATTTAATTTTTCGAGCCTTTTGTTTGACTACCTTGATATGCAGGTCTAAGACAATGTTATGTTGTATGAGTCACGGGTCTAAGCCCAGCATCTCATCATAGGACCACGCAAACACTTTGATATTGTCTCAAAGGACTTTAGATACATCCTTTTGCATTTGTGGATCTAGGAGGGAGCTAAGTTTTAAAGTCTTTATTTGTCCCCTGGATGTAGTTACAGGTATTTCAATGAGAGGGTCCTTAGTCATGTCCCCGGCCTCTAAGTCTAATGCTTGGACCAAATGTTCGAGCTAATCTAGGAATGTTTCCAGGGATGCGACATTGTTATCAGTGGATGATTCCCAGTCTATTGACTCTAAGTTTAGATGTCTTACAAGCTTTCCATGAGGACCTGTCAGGTTAAAAGTGAATGTAGATCATGCTGCATGGCCATTTTGTTCAACCTGCGACAATAAAAAAAAGCCAAGTCAAGTGATACCTATTTGTAGCAATAGCGCATAATAAACATTTGCAAAGCAACAATGAAACATAAAATAATTGTCAACTATTCAGCCAAGTTCACAAGTTACCAGTTTAAGGTCTTGGCGGACCGTGAACGAGTTTGAGCATGTAAGGGACATTAACTTTGCTAGTTTAAGGTCGTGGTGGACCGTAACATTGCGAAATCTAGTTTAAAATATGAAATGGATACTAAGGCTGCCAATTTTAGATCATGGCGGACCGTACTCATGCTACAATGTACATGAAAATGTAAATCGAGGTTCCTAGTTTAAGGTCTTAGCAGACCGTTAACGAGTGGAGTTCGAGAACTAAGGTCACTAGTTTAAGGTCTTTGCAGACCATGGTGAGTAGGATTTGTAAACATAGGTTGCTAATTCAAGGTGGGACAAAATTTTCAGTTGGACCCACCTGTTATGCTAGAAACAATGATGCTACGCTATAGCGAGATTATGACACAATAGTGCTATGCTCTACTGGGCATCTCACATTACTCAGGGTGCAAAAATGGCAAATTCTTTTCACTATGTCAGCTATAAATAGGGGTTTACCCCTAGTAAACTTGTCGTTTTCATTCTCAGAGTCTAGAGCCCACATCCAAAGCATAGCGTGGTCGTGCCGAGAGAAAGCGAAGCAATGTAACGTAGTAGTTGACAGAGAATTTGTGAGTGAGACAATGGCACCCAAAGGCTAACGTAAGCACCGAGGACTTGCTAAAGTGGACAAGGTAAAGGACACTTTGGGGTGCCTATCCAAGGCGCGTGTTGAAGTGCAGGAGGAGGCTCCGTTTGCTCGGTAAGTTGCTACGCCGCCCTTTTTTTCATACTACAGTAATCATTATTGTGATGAAATCTGTTTTTTTGCCACTATTTTGGTTACTGTTTTGGCCGCTACATTGCCACTATTGCTCGTTGGCCACATCAGCTGTACGGACATTACAATGCAGCTGCATGCGATATCGCCTCGACCACCATTGTTGCAATTACCTTATCACGGGGGTTTGGTTGATTTTGGACAGCTTACCGCAAGGTTAGCATAGCATACCATCCTCAGGAGGGTTTGGCCATCTGCGAGATTTGACAGCGTGACATGTATTTAACGTAGTGTAGTGCAAGTTATTTTGTATAGCAGAAGTATGGTTGAGATGGTTGTAGCACAGTGAATTCTTTCTTATTTGAACTTTGTAATGTTTTTATTACGCTATACCGATATGTCGTAAGGTCTTTAGGTTTGTCGCATTGCTATGCTATGGAATCTGCAACACCACTACGTTACTAAATTTTTTTCTATTAAGTTTGCTACGTTGCCATGCTCGTCATAGTAATATGTTGATTACATTATTATATTATTGCACGTCTCTCTGTTCTTGTTCATTTGCTACGTCATGTGTCATGTGTTTGCATCTAAGTGTTGTTACATTGTGTGAGGCTTGATGACTATACTACCATGCAAGCATTGTGTTGCTACATTGCCTATGATTTTTATTCTGTTTTTTTATTAGAGAGAGATTTGCAACTGGGAGATCATGCTACGGTACATGCAAAGAAAGTGTCATGCTACGCTATATGTAATTAGAGGGTTACGCTATGCTACATGTAAACTTCACTCGTACATAGTGCTAACGTTTGATGCTTCATTGTGCAGGGTCATGTTGAAGCCCATTCTGATTATCCTGGAGTTCGTGGGAGTCTTGTGCTGCCTTAGTGAACCAATGGCCAATGTCCCTCCTCCCCATCCACGCATGGCGTAGTAGGCAGTCTGGTTCCGAGAGGGTGCACAGGACTTCCGACAGTTCCTCCTCCACCATTCTAGTGTAATTGTTTGGTAAAAATTATCAGCAGAGATAGTAGCCACAATCACAAAAACCCTATTGCCCAAGGCAAATCGGGGCATTCTGAAATTTTTAACTGATGGATCAATCAAGGGTGATTAGGAAGAAGGTTCCAACCAGTGCCCAAAAGGCTTGAGATGTTTAAGTTGGATCTAGGAGATGCCTAAGTATAAGTGCTATCACTTATACAACACGTTATTCGTTACCCGTCACATGGGCACCTACTTTTAGAACCCATCTGGAACCATTTATTATGTCGGCGGGTGAGTTTTATGAAGGTTTTTTATCATGTTGTGTAATCCATGCTACACTAAACATAGGTATTAACAGTGTGTGTGTGTATATATATATATATATATTGTGTGTTGTTAGGTTTTTTATTGATGGGAGTGGTCTTAGATGCCTTGGCGTTAGCACAGATGGCCCTACAGGAGTTTTCCTCTACTGGGAATGTGTGCATCGACGTAATAGGCCAATTTGGAGGTGAGTTCAAAACTTATTCGACCCGATATTCCAAATTTTATGGAACATGTAAAAAAGTTGATTGGTTGGATAGGGAGTGGGCATCACTTAGGCTGCTCACCGTTGAAGACATGTTGGTGGATCTCCCACCATTTCCCATGCCATTTAAACCTCGTACGCTAAACTATGAATTCACTGTTACATGTTCGAGTGATCTTCATTTTTTTTTGCTAACTTTTTTTCTTTTATTTTGCAAACTGTTTCAGTGGCGAGGAAATCCCAAGAGGTGACTATGATCACCTCCATGCACAATGAAACCAACCTTTTTTTCAAGTATGGGGAGGTGGAGGAGACCTAGCATTGGCTCTACAATGTGGCCCCAACCACGCTTGTCCAAAACCTTCAGGAGGCTAGGCTCATGGACTTATTTTTGGCCGTCAGGTGACTGCTGAAATGCTTTCCCTAGCCGACTCCTTCTCCGAGAAAGCAGATCGCTTCCACACACATGTTCACGGTGTGCAAGTGATGTTTGAAATCAACGACCAACTATTTGCAGATCTTTTTGGTGTCCCTTCTGATGGTCTCCAAGTAGGAGAAAAATCTAAGAAAGATGCAAACCATCAAAGGGACATTCAGGAGTGGCTAGGGGCAGCAAAGGACCGAAAGGGGATCTACATTGAGAAGGTCAAGCTATGGGTGGCCAAAATGATTTACCCTATCTTCTGTGCCCATGCCTTCCCCAAGCTACTCTCCTAAGGAAAATCCTTGGAATTAAGCAGACTTGGATAATGAGGGATGTCATAGAAGAGGGGACTCGTTACAATTGGGCCAAATTCCTTTGCAAAGGCTTGAAGGCTGAAATGATCAAGCTCCATGGGAAGCTTGAGTCCTACTTCAACGTGCACCATGCCTTCTTTATAGCCTGCTTACAGCATTTTGTGGAATTCTTGGTAGTTCATGAGAATGGGGTCTGGGTACTACAAGATCATAGCTAGATTTCCAAACCATAGATTTTCCAAGTCTTCCATACCACCCAATCTCAAGACCCCCCGGAAGCCATTGGGGAATCATATTCAATGACGACCAGGGATCAGGTGGCACGCAACTTTCATGCCCAAGACAGTGTGGAAGAGGCATCCCCCATTACCAAAGGCAACGTGATAAGGGGAGAACGCCTCATTGCAGAGACGATGACAACTAAGTTGCAATGCAAGAGATCTCTTCCAACCGAGGAACTTCCCTACACAAATGAGAAAAGAGGGAAGAAGCTATAGCTCCAACTTTGCAGAGTGTAGCCTCCGATTAGTAAGTGTTTTTTTTTTTTTTGCTAATGCTTACTATGCTGTGCTACGCTAGATAGCGTTACACAAGGTAGCTTTTGTTCCAAGTTAATATATCTTGCCTACTGTAACCATGTTTTATTAGTAGAGGAAGGAGAGGAAGAAGGGAAAGAAGAGGTGGTGGCCCCTACAATATCAATGAAGAGGAGGCCCCTGCCAACGAAGAAAGGGGCCCAGCCAATGAGGAAGAGGCTCCTGGAAATCAAGAAGAGCTCCCTGCTGATGATCCTTTTGCATAGAGTAGTTCAGTACCAGAGGGGCACATGAGTATTGAGGACGCTACTACCTTGTTGGGTCAGCTAGAAGGAGAGGGGCTCCATTTTGATGCTGGTGTGTTTGATCGCATATTTGATAGTGTGCCGATGAGTGAACCCCCCCCCCCCCCCCCCCCCCCCCCCCCCCCCCCCCCCCCCCCCCCCCCCCCCCCCCCCCCCCCCCCCCCCCCCNGGCTTTATCGTGGTTCTTCTCCACTGTGGCTAACACATTTCACTGTGCAACAAACACCATTGTTGATACCTCTGGCCCTTCCTCGATCCACCTGCGACCATGGATCAAGACCCCCAACAAATTTACTTTGATGGAGGGGGTGGTCGATGACATGATCAACCATCTGAAGCAGATCGACCTGAAAGTGGGTAAGTTAAGGTTGCTACGCTAGACTCTCTAAATTGTTGTTGCTTCACTATGCCACTATGACTAATGCCTTTCTATGTGTGGTTGGTAGCCTCTCACCTTAAGTGGGATCCTAAGTAAGCGGTTGAGATCGACGTTGTGCCCGAATTTCCACAAGAGGTGATCGAAGTACCTCGTCACATATACGACAAATAAGTCAATGTGCATTGTACTCGGCACACTCCTTGTGCGAATGTAGGTGTGTGAACGAAGACCTCTAGAAATGAGTACAAAGGCTTAAGAAGGAGAAGGCTAATTTGATCGCCAAAGTGGAAGATTTCCAATCCAAGAACAAATTCCTGTTGGCCCGAGACACTAACGATGGCAGTTGGCGCACGACCGTCATCGACTACGCAAGGTATTGGACGACCGTGCGATGCAACAATGAGGCCACTCACGAAATGGACATTGGGCCGATATTACGGAGGAGGAGATCTTGCAACATGCTACAACTAAAACGAGATGCTGCCAAGGAGACAGGAATTGGGCCGATATTACGGAGGAGGAGATCTTGCAACATCTCACAACAAGCATGGATCAAATACCCCTCGAAATAGATGCAGGGCCGTCTCGAGTCAGTCATTTTTTTGGTGTCGTGATAATTTATTTTATTCAAGTCCTTATTGTAGCTTTAACTGACTATTTCATTTTCCCTGTGGTACAGAATAAAGATGAAAACATAGGACCTAATGAGGCAGGGGACGATGGAGCGTAGCAGCTGAGAATTTTATTTGGATTCTCGCAAAGAATGTTGTAAACATAATTCATTAATATTTTGAATGAAAAAAATGGAATATGAAGAGATTTATTTCACTTTGGCTTATGTGTTGTATTTATTTTTATTTTATTCTTTATCTTTTTATTATTAATTAAACTCCTTGGCAGCATCTCGTTTTAGTTTTAGGCCATTTCGGGCCATAACAATAGTTTAAGGCCATTCCGAGCCATCGCTAGTGTTAGGACATTTCGGGCCACCGCATAATGGTAAAGAAAATGTTTTGCCAGTTTTAGGCCTTAGCAGGCCATGGTGTGATGTAAATCATGGACATGATGTGAACAGTTTAAAGAATGAGGCAAACACTTAGCATAAACAAACGAATATGAAGCAAACAAAGAATAAATGTATGATAAGCATTAATCATGTTAGAAGTAATGGAGTAGTTACGCTACGCAAGTAACGATCATTCTCGTAGCTACTTTTTAACCCATCGTGGGCTCGATGATGCGTAAGGCCGAGGGGCTTTGTTGCAGTATTCTTCTATATCGTTATCTACCGCTTGAAAAGGTAATTTGGCCCACGTAGTTTCGTCTTCTAAGTCGACATTTTGGACCAGCTCATTTGCCAAACAAATAGCTTCGGTAGAGATAGGCGCTTCATTCTAGAGGTTATTACTTCTGAACCTTACTCCATGTCTAAATTGTTTATTGCTTGGGTGGCCACTTCGTCACCGTAAATCACCACCTCCCTGCCTACGTAAGGTAGGTGGATTTCTTAATGTATGGGTGAAGAGACAACCCTAAGTTGGGCTAACCATGACCTTCCCAAGATCAGGTTAAACCTAGGCATCTCTTCTACTACGATAAATGTTGCACTTGTAGGGAACTGGTCTCCTACCACAAAGTTAATGTGGACAGTCCCCTTTACCACCACTCGTGCTCCGTTGAACGACTTCAGATATGAGGTTGTCATGGGTTTGATATGATCCACCAAACCCAGTTTGCCCACTATGGGGAACGAAATGACATTTGTAGCAGTCCCATCATTAACATGTACTCTTTGGATCTTCTGCTAACTGACCATAATTGTGATGAACAGGGGTGCTATTGTGGCCTGGCTCTTCTCAAGGTCATCCTTGATGGACTCGTCACGGAATGTCAACTGAGCTAGCTGTAGTTCTTCGAGCGTAGAAGGAAGCATGACTACATGGATTGCTTTCTCCTCTGCCAGCATGTTTTTGTCAACTGATATGGACGTTAACATCTGAACTAAGGCCTCGCAGTGTACAGTGGAGGCCATTACCAGGTCGTACAAGCTCAAGGTTGTATTCTTTTGTTTTAGAGCCTGTTTGACCTAAGTAAGGGAATTTATAAGGTCTTGTCCACTTTCTTGTTATTTACTGCCCATCTCTTCCTCCATTCATCCTAGAAGATGAATTTCTGGAGGAGGAGTAGTTTCAGGTTTGCGGTTGGACCCTTTTGGGTGGGATGGCGATGATTGTGTGTGCGTAGTGGCGTCAACTATTAATGATGAGGGGGGCGTAGACACGGAGGATGAGGGGGTAGGCTTGGAGGGACCTGGGGTAGTACGTTCCTTAGTCATTTCGTCTGTCAGACGCTCTTCCTATTTCTTTGAATGCAAAGGCTATGATGCTATCTTAGATTGGCTCGTGTGATGGGGGCAGTTGAGTGTTTTGGCCCCTAATGACAAATAGTGCTTGTGGCGTTAGCGCAGGCGATGATGCAGTTTTGAATATGAAGGGTGTAGGGGCGGATGTCTAAGGAGGAACCTTGAGAATGAATGGTTGTTGCGGTGTCATTTTTACCGTTGTTGGTGTTGCTATGCTACGTTGAGGCACACAAACCATAAACGGCTGCTATGGCGGCTTCAAGCTACTATCTACACCAATCGTGTTGATAATGTACCCCGTGTTGTTAGTGTTGAGGGGGTCCTTGTAGATGTGCATGGATTGATTTTCATGGCAGACATGGTTACTTTCATCCAGAACCAACTTTCCCTAATCAATCATCCATTGGATGTCATCTTTTAATGTTAGACAGTAATCTATGTCGTGACCACAAAGTTGATGGTAGTCACAGAACTGCTCCAACCTGAAGTTCTTAGGAACTGGCGGCTCGTTGGGCATAGCCAAGGAGGGGTTCCTAAGGAGTTCGCAAGAATGTTGATGTCGTTTGGTCGCCTCCTCTAACATCCACTTATGTTGAATATACCCAGCCCCCAACAATTGCTTTAAAAGTTCTGAAGGCTTGACAAGTAGAGGAGTGTATTTAGAGTGATATTTCCACTCGAAGTTGGGTTTAGGCTAGGTTGATGCCTCTGGTGCCTACGTGGAGGGTTGGGCAGCATTACTTGAGCTAGGCATGGGGTTAGTTGACTTTGTGATCATCTTTTTGTTATTGTTGCTGTTGGGCTTTACCTCATTTGCCACGGCGGCCAACATAGTCATTGCAGCTTTGCCCTTCTCTTTGTCTTTTTTGGTATATGCATTTTTGTACGCAACATAGGCCAGGTCTTTACTAGCTTTGGCCACGTCTTGGATGCTCTTTGTCTAGGCGAAAGCTTGACTGAGAGAGTGTGGGCTAGGTAGTACAACTTGGATTTGATGAAATCATTTACCACCCCCTTGAAGATAGCCAGCAAATGGGCCTCCGCGATAGGCTCACGGATCTCATTCAAGGTAGCGCTCCACCACTGTATAAACTTTTGCATCGACTCCAACGGGTCTTGCTTAAAGCCCATCAACTGATCTAGCATGACTTTGGGCTTCAAGTTATACTTGAAGTGAGTCACGAACTAGGTCAGCAGCTTCTCCAGTGTTGAGATGGAGGTGCACGGGAGCGCGTGGTACCAATCTAAAGCTTTGCCCGTCAGAGACATAGCAAAGACGTGAATAATAGTGTGTAGCCACTGCTGTAACAACAAAGATTCAGATCTAAATGTGACTAAATGCGCGTTAGGATCGCCCTCCCATTTGTATTTTTTGAATTTGGAGAGTGGCATCCCAGGGGGTAACGTAAGCATGGGAAAAATCGGGCTGATGGGGTTGTCATGGTAGAAATCCATGACCTGCACTATGTCAGAATCAACAGCTTTAAGACATTTAATCTCTTTCGTGAAGGTCTAGATAAGTTGGAACGCTTGGTCTAGACCTAGAGACGATGTAGATGGTTATGGGGTTGCAGGGGCAACCATCGTTGATGGTGTAGTAAGAACAACGGCCTGGCTCATAGGGGGTGCTATTGGGGCTACCCCTACGGAGGGTATTACCTATGAGGTCCACCACCCAATGGGTGGTGCTGTTGGAGCAGCAGCTGCTGGTGGTGCTGTAGGGTTAGTCATTTGCATGACAAATGGGATGAGCCACAGTCCCACGCTTGGTTGTGACACCTGCGGGACTTGGTATGCTTGGTGGTAAGGGTAATGTGCCATTTGGGAGGGTTGCGAAATAGGGAGCGAAGTGGTTGGGGTCCACTACGTGGTTGGGGCTGGGCCTACCGCTAGTGGTGGAATAGGTGTAGACAATGGAATAGAAGTGGAGACTCCATGCAGCTATGAAGTAGACGCGGTGTGCACGTAGGGCAACGTAGCTGTGACCGGAGCTTGGTACGAGGATGGGACAAAATGAGAAGGGAGAGTGCCTGGGAATGAAACTGAGGGAGGAGCATGTTGATACACTTAGGATGCAGAATGCCTACCCATGGCTGATGAAAATGTAGATTGAGGTGGAGTCGTGGTAATCACAAAGGGCGCTGACACAAAAAGTGGGTTTAACCTAAACACCGTAGTGGGAGGAATGGTTGTAGGGTAAGTCTGGCCACTACCCTCAGATTAGGAGTCTAGGTCTTCCTATCCATCCTAGAACACCTCATCATAATGAGATGCCATATCTTGTTCCCTAGACTTACTAACTCGCATCAGCTCGTCTAAGATCCACTGATACGTTTCCATTAGGGGGATGGTAACATTAGGGGTAGGGATAAATTCCCTCCCGTTCCAATGAAGGAACTCAAAGTTGCATTTGTCCTCAAGTTCTTGGCGATCTAGGGGCAGATTTGCCTAGATATTTGCGTAGAGGAAGTCGTAATGCTCTGTGTCTTGTGCCAAGAACTCAAGTGACAGATGTCGGATCCTAAGAGACTAGCGTGGCGCTAGCACTAGGATAGGTGGCCGCTCGGCACCTATGGTGCTTTGAGCCAAGAAAGGAGCCTCAAGGCTCAGGGTGGAAATAGTGGTTGTTGGTGGAATCATTTTGTGTGATAAAAGGGGAAGTTGCAAATGAGAAACACGGAAATCAACAGGTGATCAAAGGCTTTTCGTCCTGCCAGGTTCCAAAGGAACCGTTGTAGCGACCAATCTGCATCACACGATGCATAAACAATCATAAAAGGGTGTCACGTTTACACTAGTGGATGACAGGGTATAGAGAGCGTGCAAGACTACCCATAATATGTAGAAAGGGCACCAAAAAGGCCCTCCTTCTAGTGCCAAAAATTGTAGCGACCGAAAACGTCGATGGCTGGAAGACTAAGAGGTTTCCGAGCGAACAGTTTAACCCTGGATCCGTACGAGGGCCGTGCTAGAGAGAAATGGAAACGGGGCACCCTGAATGGTCTGGTCAATCAGACAGGCACTTAATAGGTGTATCTTAACCTTTCGTAAATGTTTGTTTCAGAAATGATGTGTGCAAAATAAATCGATGATCAATAAATGCAAGGCAATGAAAATAGTGCAAAAAAAAACAATCATAGTTAGCGATTAGCAAAACAAATTTGGGTGAGAGAATGCACTATCCCAAAGGTCGCGAATTGGATCCTTTGCCTTGCTGAAAGGTGTACAATAGGTTATGCAACACTGGAGAGACACTGCTTACACCGAATAGTATAGTCACAGTTCTTCTACTTGCTACTCTGTTCACTAAGATGCCAAAATGCTCAACACACAAAGGGATGTTTGGAGCCAACTAGAGAACTCAAAGGTAAGCAGAATGCTCAAAAATGCCAACTAAGCTCTCTGAAAGCCAACTTAAAAGCCAACTACACTAAAAAGCCAACCCCATGAGTGTTGTTTGCCGGGGTATTTATAGGGCCAGGAGCAGGAGAGAAACGTGGTATGGATGCCATGTGTCCTAGGCCCCACATGATGCTAACATGTCCATACCATGTAGGTGTGTAACGCTGGATGTGAACTTTGTTACGCTGTGACCATACCGCCGAAACTACATGTATCGAAATCCAGTGTGCTAATAATGTAAGCAAAATAGAGCCTATGCTCTAGGACTATGTCTTCCCTGCTCTTACAAGCAGGGTCAAGCGTAGGAACAATTTTTTGGGTGTTGACCAGGGGTATGCAAAATGAAGTAAAACTACTAATTTTGCCAAGGAGATGCTAGAGTGAGAAAGATTGTTCCCAACAAGTTCTAGAGCTACCTAAAGACGTCTTGATGCTTTCATGCTAGTGTTGCACTACTCACGCTGTTGAGCACATTGGTGTAGCGTAAGTAGCTACCTGCTACGCTATGTAGCGTAGCATAGCGTAGCCACTGGTCTTGACAGAAATTTGTGTAGGAGCTGAAGAGCATTTGTTTGAGGCTTAGTCAAGCTAACTGCAACTTTTGTCGTTCATGTCGAGAAGCCTTCAGACTTTCTGAATTCATGTTTGCAACACTTCTGTTGTTTTTACATTATTGCTACGCTGTGCTACACTATGTAGCGTAGCACAACGTAGTAGCTAGTGTATCATGCTTCCTTGTTTAATCCGCCATTTTCTAGCAAGAAAGTTTGCTCTAGGTCTGAGGGCTAAGTGGGGAAATCATTTTTGGAGGTTGAAGTCTTACTAAAGTGCAATCTTCTTGTTGGAATCACTTGGCACGATGGCCCTTTCTACTCTGCCTTTACTACACTGTGCTATGCTGCATAGTGTAACATAACGTAGCACCTTGTGTTGGCTGAATCCTGACTTGTCTTGCAATCATTTTTTCAATTCATATTTGGACGCTTGAGCAGTTATCTTTCAAGGCTTGCTACATTGCATAGCGTAGCGTAGCGTTGTAGAATTTTTCACTATTAAACTTGCCAAACTATTTTGCTCATCCTGAACACTTTCGACAACTCCTAGCATGGTCTCTGGGTAGACTATCGGTCGGGTCAATTGTCCAGTTGGGCAGGTTGGAGAGTCCAGCAGGCCTGTCAGCCCTGGAGATAGAAAACTTGCCAGACTTGACAATCTATCCTCAATGCCTACACTCTCCTGCCGAACCATCATGACACTGCACTTGTGGAAGTCCTTGCCCAAATTCCAAGACTTTGCTAAAGCATGAGGGTCCTGAAATTTTATGGTGTTTCACCACTTGATGGTCTAAGAGGGCATTCTTCTAGGGACAAGTAGGGATTGGTGTAGATCCTAAGAAAATCATAATCATCCAAGGAATCACCAGTCAACCAAGTATTGTAAAAGATGTTCGGTCATTCCTTGGCCACACTAGTTATTACCAACGCTTCATTGAGAATTTCTTGAAGATCACTAAGTTGATGGTGGAACTCACAAAGAAAGATACTTTTTTTGTCTGGACCAGGGAATGCAAATCCGCATTCCAAACACTCAAACAGAAACTTGTAGAAACTCTAATTCTACGAGCACCCGACTATTCTAGACCTTTTCATATCATGATAGACGTGTCTAATTATGCATTGGGAGCTGTGCTTACACAATTGGATGACCAGAGATGCCCATATTATATCCACTATGCAAGCTAAAGCATTGTGGGTGCTCAGCTCTACTACACTACCACTAAAAAGGAATTAATGGTGGTGGTGTTCACCTTGGAAAAATTTCAGCACTATGTGCTCAGGTACAAGGTGTTTGTACATACTGACAAGAGTGCCATTCGATTCCTGATGAACAAACCAATGGTGAGTCCCCATATCATACAGTGGCTTGTGATCCTTCAGGAATTTAACCTCACTATGATAGATAGGAAGGGAACTAAGAATGTGGTTGCTGACCACTTATCTCAGTTACAATGGGACGGTGCAAAGGAGGAGGAGCCACTCTCCAATCAATTTCCAGATGAACTCCTCTTCGTTGGAGCAATCGATAAGGAGATGCCCACAAGATCAACCTAGTTCAGCGACATCCTCACCTATCTCTCAACACAAGAATTACCAAAAGAGTGGGATCATCGGAAGAAGCAGCAGTTTCTTCACAAGGCCAAGCACTTCATGGAAATCAACGGACACCTTTACAAGGTGTGTGCAGATGGCTTGGTTCGATGGTGCATCCCTGAAGAGTATACACTACATGTTCTCTAGGATGCCCACGAGGGCCCTTATGGGGGCCACTATTCTAGATGACACATGGCCATTAAGATCCTACTTGCAAAATATTACTGGCCCACACACTTCAGAGATGTGCAATGGTTCACCCGCTCCTGTGAATGATGTCAAAGAGATGGTGGGATGACCGCATGAATGGAGGAATCCCAACAGTGGATCCAACCATTAGAACCCTTCAATATTTGGGGCATCGACTTCATGGGTCCCATCACACCCATGTCCAACGAGAAGGCGTACATCATCATCGCTATAGACTACTGTACTAAGTGGGTAGAGGCGGCAGCCGTCACCAATTGTTCCTCAAACACAGTCGCACGGTTTATCCAATAGTAAACTATGAATAAGTTTGGGGTGTCACGTGCACTCATTTCAAACAATAGAACTCATTTCATAGGCACTACTTTTCATAAACTTATGCAACAATTGGGGGTCGAACATAAATTTACAACACCTTATCACCCCCAAGCCAATGGGCAAGCTGAAGTCACCAATAGGGAGATTACCAAAATCCTAACTAGAACCATTAGCAAATATAGGAGGGATTGGAGCACAAAACTTCACAATGCCCTGTGGGCCTATCACTCCACATGGAAACTTCCTATGGGCTACTCTCCTTATGAGTTAGTGTATGGGAAACTACAAAACTTCTAATTTAGCTAGAACTTCGAACACTATCTACCGCAAATGACTTGGGTCTTAACTTATCACTAGTACAACAAGAAGAACTCATCAACTTGAATGTGCTAGATGAGAATCGACTAGTAGCCCTATCATCAAATGAGATACACGTGGCCTATCATAAAAACGTCATGATCTTAAGATTCAAAAGGTAACATTTCAATGAGGAGATAAGGTACTCTACTAGAACCCCACACATGTACCGCAACTTACTAAATTTCAAACACTATGGGAGGGATCTTATATTGTTTTCAAAACCTTTTCGTCTAGGGCCTTGCTTATACACAAACCTGAGGATCCCACGAAAACATATTTAGTTAATACGCAACAATTAAAACCCTTCCACGAACTCCAACGAACCAATACCACTACCCTCTCATCACATAGCCAACCTCGTTCCATTTTTCGAATCTCCTCCTCTCAACTTAGTTGTGCGGGAGATCACCTTCCATGCTAACCAATACTACTAGCTCCTCAGTTATTTTTGCAAGTTTCTATTTTACACCTTTTTGTTTTACACCATCGTTCGTACATTTGTCATTCTTGCTTACTTTTTCTTTCTTTATTTACTTATCTATTTATTTGTTTATTTATATGTGTGTGTGTGTGCGCGCGCTTATCTTCCCATTATTTTATACTTTTTATTAATAAGTCATCTTATTGTCACAGGATGTACTAGTGCGAGTGTTTCTCTTTGCGATGGGTTGCATGATATGGTCCACCTATTATATCTAGCTCCCACCTTTGCATTATTATTCTAGGGAGTCACGTTGAACTCTCATTTCATGTAACAAGCAGTGAGTCCATGTCATTCACCCATCCACCCACTCCATGGTTTTCCATCTTTCGAAAACATGCAATTCCTTTCAATTAAAAACAACTTTAACTAATTCATAACTTGCGTACTTTCCAAACTTGAGAAGGATCCAACGATTTGAATAGGCTGTGACTTCAAGGAAAATGCAACATTCTTCATACTTTTCTATTCCCTTGCATGCGAGCGTGTGTCCTCATGGACTTCTTACCACTCCATATCCTCTCCTAACTGGAAGTTACATGGCAATTTGTCCTTGCATGATGTGGTCCTCATCACCCAAAAGAAAAAAATGATGAGGATTCAAAGCACACCCCTTGGCCAAATGCATGCGAAAACGCATGGGTCTTTGCATGGTGTGGTTTCCATTGAAAAAAAAAACAAACACGTGGGAATTCAAAGCACACCCCTTAGATCGCCTTTAACGAGCTACAAGCACTAGTTATGGGATTTGCTTTGTCCCCTCTAACTCAACCCCTTTCTCACTTCCTCATGCTCACTCATGTTGGAGTGGTAATTGTTTGTAGGAACATTCTTGTGCCCTGAGGGGATGGACTAGTCTTTGAATGTTGATGCAATGTCACTAAACATGGTTGGTTTTGGGTTTGGACTAAGGATGGATCCTACCAGGTCACTTAATTACACACTTCACATAGGATTTCATGGGACCAACATTAGGAATTCCATCTCACTCCCTCTTCTCTTCATCATTTGCTTCCCCTTATTCACATCATTGTCGGTTCTATGTCTTGAATGTTTATCATGCTCTACTAGAACTTTTAATTTTTCGTCTGGTTTTCATGGATTTAGGTATTAACTCACAGTCACCATTAATTAACTACAAGGCCCATGGACTCCTGTGTTGATGATATGCAAGGGCTACTGAGGCTACTACTTGCTATGGGGAGGACCCACTTACATATCCTTTGGTTTCATTTGTTAATCTCCTATCCCCTTGATATGGTTGTTCAATCGTTTCTGTCCTAACCATCACACAGTCCCTCATCTGCAAAGTTCCATACTATGATATTCTCCTCATTTTTACTCTTCTTCTAGTTATAATCTTCCTTCCTCTTTCACTCATATTGTTCTCTGGTCTCAACGACCTTGAATCACCCCCATGTTGTGCTCCAATTCATAGCTTTGGACTTTTTCTTCAATGGTCAACATAGGTCAACATTCATAGCACAATTGTGTTAAATAGGCCTCGTATATGTGTCCCCCTGCGTTTACGCAACCTTCTTTACATGGGCCCATCGAAGCATGGCAAAAATACTATATATACCCCTGTTGCACCTTTCGAATTTGTCCATTTGTGCACACAGCTAGGGGAGTTTTTCCATTTTTCTGCATCTTGTTTTCTTTCCATGCACCTACTTTTCCTACCACGTGTCCTAATCTACCCATCCTTTCCCTCTTTCGCAACCGAAGGTATGCTCTTCATCGTTGGGGGGGAGGGTGAGGTCTATAATTATTATTATAATTATTAAAGACTTAACACCTCTTAGGGAACAAACAAGAAAAAACAAAAAACAACACTATAATTTACAACTCATATCTTATTCTTTCTTCTAACCCCTCAACTAGAGTTTAGGGAACCTAATAGGATGCACATGCCATTGTCATAGCTTGGTCAAAATGAAAAGGTGTATCACTATCATTTTGAGCAACTTATACACATTTTAATTCATGGTTATGCTATGATTGTAGATGGCACCCAAACCAAGGCATCCAAGGGAAGAAGGATTATCCCAATCAAGGGACAAGCGACCGAGAACGGGAAGAGGACAAGACGTGCAACCTCTACAGCATGTGAAGGGCTCACACGCAACTAGCCCTCTCTGTGAAGAACTTGACGTAGAATCTATTTGTTAGATTCCCGAAGTGGACATCCCTGGTAAACAATTACAAAGGGATGAGACTCTTGTGGTAGTGCCATGGCTTGAGGTCACCCTAACCCAAGCTTGTATTGATGTTATTAAGCCGAGGCAGCTACAACGAACGATCCTTCAGGAGTTGAACTTCAGATATTTTTTGGATAATGCACCAGAAGAGATCAAAATTGAACTACAAAATTCTCCTATGTGGCCAGTCATCACCTCTAGTGGTGAATGGTACCTAGGAGAAACTTACCACTTCTGGATAAATCAACAACCAGGGTCCAGAGTAAGCATCAAAGACATTCATGTCTCTTACTCTGTCGAAGTAATTGCACAAGCTTTGGGGTTGCTAGAGACCAAAGCTGACGTGGCGAAGATCCTCAAACAAGCAAACCCTGAGGTAAAAGGGGAGTGGATTAGGCAATGCTATGGGGTAGATTGCAACGAGTTTGGCATGCTAACCACTATAGAGAGGGTTTATCCAAAAATCGTATCTTACCACTTGAATCCAACGATAAGACCCAGCAAGATCACTGTCTTCTCTGCTCATGCATGTGTCACTCTAAGTGGAAAGTTCCCCATCAACCTTCCACAGTTGCTTTTCTTGGAGATTGAAAAGAGATTTGCTGAAAACGAACGTAGAAGGCAAGCTCTACTCTTTCCCTGCCTAATCAAAAAATTGTGCAAATGAGCAAGGATAGCACACACACTTCATCATGTCCCAATTGCCTCATGGCAGGAGATGATGAAGGACAAGACTCCAGCCACAACACAAATTAGGAAAGAGCAACAACCACCTCCACCGCCTGCACAAACAATAAGGTCAGGCTCGCAGACAATCGCATAACACATACGCGAGATCCGACAATCACTCTTGAGCCAACAAGAGCGATCAATAGGAACTATTGGAGGATAAAACCCTCCAGTCTATCACCCTACAATGAGCCATCTTAAGCAAGTGGCTTGATCGGTGAGTCTACCAGAGAAAGTAGGACCGATGTTTTCTGTCGCCCGAATGCAAGTGCATGCTAGAACTGACCCTAGTGTCCGAGAAGTACGGTTTCCACCCAACAATTATTTCCTGAAATTTCAAGAAATGCCACTACTTTTTCAGTGCGCTTAGAGGATGTAAAGGGGGTGACTGTCCTAGTAATGCAACACCAGGAACAAGAAGTTGCAGCAAAAGTGGTTGCCAACACAATTGCTATGGCCCTTAATGCACCTGTAGTGCCTGTACCGGATGCACATGGAATTGGAGATGTACAGACGTCCACAGGAACTTCATGTAGTAGAATCAACATAGCCCAACATGAAGAGTTGTTGGACCAACTGGTGGGAACTGGGCAACTACTTCCAGATGTCTTTGATCTTCTGGACAACATTATTGTGACCCAGTCGAAGTTGCTCTCAGCAAGGGGAAAGTGCCTCATCTTGGAGGGGCAACTTGAAGTGGCGGAAGACGATCATCAATGCTTGGCAGTGGAAGTTGCCCAATTAAGGGCCCAACTTGTTGATCCAACTCTCCTCAACCATAAACTCACCAAAAATGAAGCTTTTCAACAGCTTTAAACCAAACTTCAAACGGTTGAGGGTGAGCGAGTCCTTAACACACACCCATGCTTACCATCTAAACAAGCACTTAGCAAAGGTTTGCCAGGAGAATGTCAGGCTGACTGTAGAAGTTCATCACCTATGCAATGTTGGTGTTGAGAATCAACACATGAAAGACTTTATCCATCAATAGCAGGAGGATCTAGCCAGGGTAAACACTAATGTGAGGAGATTGGTAGCTAAAAATCGTAATTTGTCTATGGAGGAAGTTCAAGCCTTGCGACAAAAATCAACAATTCAAATCGTCGCTTGGAAAAATGAGGCCCTTAAGTTTGAACGAGTTAAAAATCATTATAGGGACCAAGTGGGATTCAAAAAAGTAGTAAATGAAAAAGAGATTCAAGTCGAAAAGGCTAAAATGAACCAAGCACTCCAGCAGCTTCGGGAAGGAGGCGAGGTGTGGTAGCCCATCTTCGATGGCTTGAACGCCTACAACTAGGCTGAAATCTGCCTCAAAGAGCTGCAAATTGAAGAAATGATAGAATACATGGAGTTAGCCAATCTCCATTATACAAACTTGGCTATGCTAACAGCTGGAAGGCCACGGTCTCAACTGGAAAAGCAAGCGACCACCTCGTATTCTTTATATGAGGGTGAGTTCCAAATGCATAAAGAGACAAAACAAAAGTTAGAAATAGCAAATGCGAAACTCGAAGTTCTTCGCACCTGTTTTGAATGACAACGTGTGGTTGTAGATAACTTGGCCTGACGAATGAACAACTACCAGCAGCTACAGACATCGATTCGAGCGTTCAATATTGAAAGAAAATAATTCACTGCTTGAGAACCACACCATGCAAAGACTGATTATTTTTATTAGCTCAGCTTCCCGATAATGGAGCAATGTCAAAATGGTAAGAAAAACTCAAGAAGAAAACATTTAAGCACCCAAGAGAATGGCCAGCACAAAGGCATCAAATCCCCTTGAAGTCACACCCTTTTCAATCTTTGAGTCCTTCCTCAGTTTGAGAAATGCCCAGTCACCAATTCGTTGATAGTTCTGTTATTCAGAGAGACCATAGAAATTCATGGATGCATGGATGACGTGGACTCATTGCCTATTATATGGTACTTAACCATGCCCTTCCCATGATTATTAGGAAGTCCCCTTTATCATTGTTTATTTTTATCACTAGGAAATCAGTTGGGTATGACCACCCACACAGTGGTAACGATGTCCTCCACCAATCCTAAGGGAACAGTGATGGACTGGTCGGCCAACTCTAGGTGAATATTGCTCTTCTTTAATGGAGGCAGGTTCTAGGCTTTATACATCTCTTGTGATATTAAGTTGACTCTGGAACCTGAGTCTAGAAGAGCTTTACATGGTTCATTCCCAACGACTTGGAGATAGATTAGAGGGCTTCCAGTGTTAGAAAATTTCCTGGGAAGGTGGCCCTCCTTAATGTAGTTAGTAACAGCATGTGTTAACATAACCGTGTGCGTTGAGCTCGGGTTTTGGTTTGAAGGGAGCTCTAAAGCCTTATTTGATGGAGAGGCATTCAGAGATTTAACCGCTTGTGGTTGTGAGGGCTTGGTTGGGCTATTGGTTCTGAAGAAAGGCCTTCTCTTCATATAGTTGTCAGAACCAGCAGTGGGTTGAAGATTCATAGCCCTCATAGCATTGCATTACTGTAGTTGAGTGGGGAGTTCCCCTTGCATTGTTGGAGTGGGTGGTAATGGAGCTATTGGTGTGAGAGTTGTAGATGGATTTGGAGGATGGTATGTCTGTGGGTTGTCTCCCCTAGGAGAAGGAGTCCTATAATACTCCCAAGCTTGGTAGTGATGTTGTGATGTCACGTGATCAACAGAGTCATGTGGAGAGATTGGCTGCTGCATGTAATAGCCATATGAATCTGGTTTTCGGTAGGGGTATTGTTGCCTTGGTGGCGGCATCCCCCATGACGGTGTGTATTGCCACTATTAGTGTTACTCAATAGGTTGTGGTGGAGTTCCACTTGGATAATACTTTGAAGGTTGGTGGAACTGCCTTGGGTTACCTTGGGGATAAGCTAACTGTCAAGGTGCTTGTTGTTTATTAAGTCGTGGGTTGAGTGCATACATCCTAGACTCTTGTAGATGTGAGATCACAGGGCAACATCCCTTAGGATGGTCGTATTAGCATATCTCACATCCACTGTCATTATTCATATATGAATCCACAACCTCTTCAGTGATGGCCATTTTACCCTTACCTTTGTTATGTGCATTGTCCACTTCTCTCTTTTTCTTTTTGTCATAGTCACTACCTCGCTCCCTAGACTCCTCTACGATTTTAAAAACAGTTTCAAACCTATTATCCAAGGACTCCCACATTTGGTCTACCTTTACCGATACCTCTGTTGTTAATTTTTGGAGCGGCAAGGTTTTCCTATTCACCATCTCTTCAAGTCGTGACTCTTCCTCATCTTCATAGAATCTCACTGCCCTTTTTTGGAGGGAAGGATCTTGATTGTACTCTTCCGCACTTTCTCTCTTACGTAGCTCCCCTTCTTCCTTGGCTACTTGCTCTAGCAATCTATGAACCTAATGAGACCTAAGCTCTGATAATCTCCCTTGGGCATACATTCCAAGGGATCTCCTTGTTTCATGCCTAAGTCCATCTACGAGATGGTGTAGTTGATCTCGCTGCGAATAACCATGGCCCGAGCAACAATGTAAAAGTGCATAATAACGGCCCATGGCAGCATCCAAGGGTTCATGATTTCCTTGCTTCCATCCTTGGATTTGCTTTTGCAGGTTAGACACTCAAGAGTGCGTTTGGTACTTATCATTAAACAATCCTAACATTGTACTCCACCTCCGAATGGATTCCAGTTCCAAGGACCGATACCAGCTTTCCGCTTCTTTCACTAGTGTCCTTGGGAACAACTTCAGTTTTTGCCATTCATTTTCTATGTTCTGCAAGCCATATGCATTGTGGAATGCTTGTAAATGGTTTTGAGGATTATTGTTGTATCCCCCTTCAAATTGTGGGATGTTTTTCATGTCTAACCTCTTGATCCTACTATCCTTTTGATGCCTTGTGGGAACTCTTACGACCTCCGTTATGTCTAGCATGCTTCTAGTTGTAAGTAGGGGCTCTTCGTGGTCATCTCATTCATAGCATCTGTGATGTCTACATGGTTCCCTACTCTCCCTTCTACCATGCCTTGATTCCTTAGAGTGCCCTCATCCTCGTTCTTGACTGTCTCGTCGATGTTTTTCATTCTACTTCCCTTTACCCTCAAAGTTAGGTTCCTTGTGACTATGTCTGGACACTGAAGGAGAGGGTGAATGTGATGATGAAGGTGAAGAAGAAGGAGAACCATTGTCATGATGATGTTTTTTACCTTCTCTTTGGTGGTCTCGGCCCCGATCATGATTACAATTAGAACGTCTGCCCTTATCGTGTGTTTGTGTTCCCTCGTTAAATACTTCGTGTTCATGGGGATCAGAACCAAGGCTGTGAACCGTAGAGTGGAGGTTCTAATACACCACCTCCTGACCATCTTTAATAGGGGGAACATCAATTGGTGGGGAACCTATTGAAATCGGTTCACCATCTCCAATTTCACTTAAAACGTGCAGGGCGATATGGGGCTATTTACCCTTCAAAGATATGTGGTAACTCTCTGGTCGTAAGTCTCGTTGATGTTGCGCTTCTGTGGGATGATAGTCCCTTGTGTCATGATCACATGCAACGTATTCCACATATAAAAGCAGCATGCCTATTCGTGTGAGAGCACAAAGGAGCATGTTGGGGACTGCTCGGTCTGGAGGCAACACTATGTTACCCTCCAAGTCTCTCCAACGCAATTGTTCATCTTGATGGAGAATAAAGGTAAAGTTGGGTACATACTCATCGTGATAAATATATACTACCTAAAACTATTGAGGAACTGGTGGATCTTTGTTACACGTGTTATGCCGCCGACTGTCTCTTGTGTTAGTCATAGGCAATGAAGTGCTTTTGTGCAAAGAAGAAGACATTTTCGATGTGTGATTTACCGTTGTCTTATTTTTCCTTGATTAACCCTAAGGGTTCGTTCTAGCATCCCAATGATATGAATGATTTCCTATGTCCTACGTAGCGCACAAACAACTAAGTCCCTGGCAACGGTGCCAATGATGAGTGGCGAGGTACCCCTACACTCAACCATACGAATACGAGCATTTCACACCCGATCTGATCGAACTCCAAGGACTAAGTGCTTACGCGCCTTAATAGAACACTTAAGGTTAATCAATCGTTGTCTTCCCAAACTTACTTATATTGTCACAGTTGTATGGTTAAGTAAGCTTGAGGTATATGATTTTTATAGCTTTTATCTTTTTAATGTCTTATGCTAAAAGGGAAGGTGAAGAGAACTAAGTGACTAACTTTCATTAACTATTCACTAACTACATTCTAATTGTTCCTAACACCAGTATCCATTCCCACTTGCCGCACACATCCTAAACCAATGCAATGCTACTGGGATTACAAAACACTAATCATTACTGGGTTACCAAGCACTACACACATGCTCGAAGCGGTCATACTGAGTGTACTTAACTAGGAGAGTCAAGGGTTGAGAGAGATTAATTAACTAGAAAAGCATTTAAATATTCAATAATAATTAATTACTATTTAGCTTAGTCCATATGCTGCAAGGTTTATCATAAACTTTGTCTTTATTACCGTACACAAATGTGTGCTCAGGTACAATTTTCTCAAATAAAGATTCGTTCACTTTAAGACTCCTACTGCGGGCACATGGAAATTATTCTAACTCTAGAATGGTAAAACTGTAAGAGTTTAGCTAAGGGTCTAAGTCCAACTGCTTAGAACAAGGAAAGCTACCTCTTATTTATAGAAATTGAGGCAGGTCGCGATATCGCGGCTCCTTAGGTTGTTTCTTGATGTGTTGATTGGAAGTTCTTATTAAATTGTATGATTTTCATGATGGCATTGCATTATTCAATTTATTGTTGCATATTTTCTATTGACACGTTGCTTGGCAAGATTTCCTATCATATCATCCTCTTGGTTTTGTTGGGTTGTACCAATGGGATATTAGATAATGTCTACATTGTAGCTAACATCAATCTCAATGAAAAAAGTCAAATGCTTGAGTGAAGACAATTTATTTACAAATGTTCTTGAATGAAAATGGGATTACAGATATTAGATTCAAAAATTATTAATAATAAGAAGAGTACTGATGAGCGGCGAGGTACCCCTACGCTCAACCATACAAATACGAGCATTTCACGCATGATCCAGTCAAATTCCAAGGACAAAGTGCTTATGTGCCCTTGTGGAACAAGGACCGATTGGTTGATCGTTTTCTTCCTAAGCTTACCTGTATGTTACGATTGTATGGTTAAGTAAGCTTGAGGCATATGATTTTTATAACTTTTATGTTTTTATGTCCTGCGCTAGTAGGGAAGGAGAGAGGTAACTAAGTGACTAATTTAACTTCATTACTCATTAACTAAGTTCTAACTAATCCTAACACCAGCATCCATTCCCACTTGCCATACCCATCCTGAACCAGTGCAACATTACTAGGATTACCAAACGCTAATCATTATTGGGTTACCAAGCATTACATGCATGCTCAAAGTGGTTGTGCTTATGTAATTTAACGATTTGCTTAATTGATCAAAATGAATTGCTATGCTAATAATAGAAATGTAAAGTGCATAAAATAAAATAAATGCATAAGAAAATAAAATAAAATAAATGCTTAAGAAAACAAATCTCAAGTGCTGCAAGGATGAATTAAAGAACTCGTCTTTATTGCCGTACACAAGGTGTGCTTAGGTATACAATGCTCGAATAAAGATCCGTCCATACTTAGACCTCCTGCTGCAGGCACCTAGAAAATACTCTAACTTTCAAACAAACTACAAGAGTCTCGCTACTTGACTGCTGAAAGACTTTTTCCAATTGTGTGCTTGGGCACTGTATTTATAGGCTTGGGAGCAACTACTCTAATAATTAGAGTAACTGCTAAAGCAACCGCTAGAGTAACCACTCTAATAATTAGAATAACTACTAGAGTAACCACTAGCGTAACCACTAGAGTAACCACTCTAATAATTAGAGTAACTGCTAGAGTAACCATTAGAGTAACCGCTAGAGTAACCACTCTAACAAGTTACTCTAATAATTAGAGTAACTGCTAAAGTAACCACTTGAGTAACTACTAGAGTAAGCACTCTAATAATTAGAGTAACTACTTTCATCATACCCCCATGACTGAATGAAAACTTGTCCTTGAGTATAGAAGAAAAGAAACAAGTTCTTTACAAAATATTGGGAAGGTATGGGATCATTGACTAACTAACAATTGACGATGGAATGGGATGACACACTCAACGTGCCCAGTGAACAG
>MNCI01031051.1:1642-14725 GCA_015680685.1 Gnetum montanum
GTCTAAGACTTGGTCAAAAAATGGCAATGGGAAGTGATCTTTGAATGTTGCCATATTTAATAGCCTAAAATCTATACATACCCTCCATTTACCTCCTTTTTTCGGTATGATGACAAGAGGACTAACCCATTCACTATCAGTGATAGGGTAAATGAACCCATCCTTGAGAAGTTGCTCTAGCTCTTTTTTCACTATTTGTTTTAGCTTTGGGTTCAATCACCTCTGGGGTTGTTTGCGAGGTTTCATAAAGGGGTCTGTGTAAATCTTATGCTGGCATATCCTAGGATCTATTCCGATTAATTCGGGGTATCACCATGCAAAGGCTGTTGACCACTTGTTTATTACCTTTAACAAACTTTCTTTTTGCTTGGGTGCGAGCTTTGCATTGATGATTACCGATTTTCTATTTTTAAGGGTCACATATTCCAAACTAGTGGGTAATGGTTTTAGATCGAGGGGCTCTTGTTTAAACTCCTCAGGAATCTCCAACTTTTCCCAATTGATGTTTTCAGAGTTGAGGGCTGAAAGTTGGCAACGGACTTGCTCTAGTACATCTGTGCTTTCAATGTAAGCACTAGTTATTCCCTCAGCTAGTTTCATGCAAGTTGTCGAGTTGCTCTCTTTATCAGCCATTAGCCACTAGGTGTTTTCTTGTTGTGTGGTTGTCGCGTATAGGCACTTTTGGATGTCAACATCCTATGCACATCGATTGCATGCAGGTAATGTTACACTTTGCATTACCCATGATTTCTACATGCAATGATAGCCCGTGTCACTATATGCGATGCATGGAACTCTTTTCCTCTCAATTTTTTCAAAAGTATTTGTCTTGGATATTTCTAGCAAAAGGTTGCAGATTCCTAGGCGTGCATCGATTGTATTCAGCCATGCCCTTCCCATTATAATTGGGAAATCCCCTTTGTCATTGTTTATCTAGATTACTAGGAAATCGGCTGGATATGACCATCCACCGACAGTGGTAACAATGTCCTCAACTTGTCCCAAAGGAACAATGATGGATTGGTCAGCTAGCTCTAGGCAAACATTGCTCTTCTTAAGTGGAGGTAGGTTCCAGGTTTTATACAGTTCTTGTGAGATTAAGTTGACCCCGGAACCCAAGTCAGGGAGAGCCTTATGGGGTTCATTCCCAGTGACTTGGAGATAAACTAGGGGGACTCCTGGATCCGATAATTTCTTTAGAAGGTGGCCGACCTTGATCCAGTCGCTTACAGTATGTGTTAACATAACTGTATGCATTGGACATGATTTCTCTATCGAAGGGTTTCCTGAAACCTTATTTGGTATGGGGGTGTTAGGATGCTCAACTGCTCGTGAAGGCGAAGGCTTAGTTGGATTTTTGATCTTAAGGAAGGGTATTTTTAGTGTATGATTATTAGAACCAACTGATATTGGAGGATTGGAACCCTTTGCAGTGTTGGGTTGTCGCAGTTGAGTGGGATTTACTNTAGGTTGATGATAAGGGTACTGTTGTTTCGGCGATGACATCCCCCATGACTGTGGGTATTGCCACTGCTGATGCTGTCTGATGGGCTGTGGTGGAGTTCCACTTGGATAATACGTTAGTGGTTGGTGGAACTACCTTGGGTTACCTTGTGGATAAGGTAACCTTCGGGGTGTTTGCCGTTGGTTGAGTCTTGGATTAAGCGCATACACTCCAGACTCCTATAGATGTGAGATGATGGGGCAATATCCCTTAGGATGGTCATAATGGAAGATCTCACATCCACCGTCATCATCTATGTCAGAATCCTCAGCCACATCGGAGTTAGTGATTTTTTCCTTACCCTTGTTATGTGCAAGGCCTAAATCTCTCCACTTTTTCTTACCTTTGTCACTACTTTGTTCAACCTTAGACTCTTCTACAATTTTTAAGATAGTTTCAATTTTAAATTCTAAGGAACTCCATACATCATCTACCTTAGCCGCTAATTCTTTTGTGAGTTTTTGAAGCGAAAAGGTCTTCCAGTTCACCAACTCTTCGATTGGTGACTCATCCTCTTCATCACAAAATTCACTCCCTTCTTTCGAACGGAGGGATCGCGGTTGTATTCTTTCGCACTTTCCCATTTTCGTAGATCACCTTCTTCATTTGCTACTTGCTCCAACAAGCTATGCACTTCATGGGCTCTAAGTTGTAAGAGTCTCCCTTGGGCGTAAGTCCAAAGGGTTCTTCTAGTTTCATGCCTTAGCCCATCCACGATGTGGCGAAGTTGATCCCGCTGAGCATACCCATGGCCCGAGCAACGATGTAACAATGTGTAATAGCGGGCCATGGCAGCATCCAAGGGTTCATGTGTACCTTGCTTCCAGCCTTGGATCTGCTTATGCAAATTGGACACTTTAGAGTACGTTTGATACTTCTCGTTGAATAGTTCTAGCATCGTGCTCCACCTCCTGATGATTTCCAGTTCTAAGGACCAGTACCAACTCTTTGCTTCTTTGGTGAGTGTCCTTGGAAACAACTTTAGTTTTTGCCACTCATTTTCTATATTCTACAAGGCACAGGCATCGTGGAATGCTCGTAAATGATTTTGTGGATCAGCACTGTATCCCCCTTCAAACCGTGGGATATTGTTCATGTCTAATAGTTTGATTTGACTATCTTTTAAATGCCTTGTGGGAATCCTAACTACCTTTGTTATGTCAAGCATACTTCAGGTTACGAGTAGGGGCTCGTCATGATCATCTCTTTCAGGATGCCTATGATGTTTGCATTGTTTCCTACTCTCCCTATGTCCTTACCCTTGTCCTCTCTCTCGACTCTCCCGTCGAGGTCGTCCTTTTTACTTTTATCCTCACCTTTGTGTTCATGGTGGATACACCTAGATTGGAAGGAGAGGATGAGTGATGTGAAGAAGGGGAAGAAGAAGCGGAACCATCGCCATGATAATGTTTCTTGCCTTCTCTTCGGCTGCTATGGCCCCGATTGTGGTGACAATCTAAGTGCCTGTCCTTAGCGTAAGTGGTTGTTCCCTCTATGAATAGTTGGTTTTCACAGGCATCAAAACCAGGGATATGTATCATTGATCGTAGATTCTGATACCCAACCTCCTCACCATCGTTCAGAGGGGGAACATATTTTGCTAAAGAATCCGTGATAAGGGGTTCCTCATCTCTTATTTCGCTATGGATGTATGGTACCTTGTCCTTCAGTAGTGCATGTTGACTCTCCTATCTTAAGTCTCTCATACATTGGGCATCTATGGGATAATAATCCCTCATGTCAAAATATTCCACAACGTATTCAGCAAATAGTTCTTGCATGCCAATCTGTGCTAAGGCACGGAAAAGCATGTGAGAGATTGATCGATCTGGGGGTAACCCAATGTTTCCTTGCAAATCTCTCCACTGCAACTGTTCATCTTGATGGAGAATAAAAGTAAAATTAGGAATATACTCATCGGGATGAGTATATGTCATCTTATATTGTTTAGGACTTGGTTGGTTTGGGTTATGTTTTTTATCTTACCGACTGTCTCGTATATGGTCCTTAGGTGGTGAGTTGCTCTTATGAGAAGAAGGAATTTTTATCGGTGTGCTAATTCATCGTTATATAAAATTTTCTCTTGATTAACCCGAAGGTTCGTTAAGGCTCACAACAATGTGAGTGATATCCGTTATGTTCTATTCGGTGCACAAACACTTAGTCCCTGGCAACGGTGCCAATGATGAGTGGCGAGGTACCCCTACACTCAACCATACAAAACAAGCATAGCACGTGCGATTTGGTCGAACTCCGTAAAATAAATGCCTAAACACCCCATGGAACACTTGGGGTTAATCATTCGTTGTCTTCCCAGACTTACTTGTTGTTGTCATAGTGTATGGTTATGTAAGTACGAGGTATATGATTTTTATGGTCTTTTATGGTTTTTCTCCTATGCTATCAAGGTGAAGGGTTGAGAGAGCTAACTAACTCTAACTAAGAACTAAGTCTAAATTAATTAGTGTCAGCATCCATTCCCAATTACTGTACACACCCTGAACTATGCAACTATGGCTACCAAATGCTAATCGTTACTGGGATCACCACACGTAATGCATGTCCTCAAAGTGGTCGTATTGAGGCACTTAACTAGCCTAAACGTACTGAGCAGCCAATTCCTTAACTAGTCGTACACACCCGTAGATGCTCGTAATCAAGTCGTACTCATTCCACATTCTAGGAGTTGAGGGTGAGAGAGACTAATCACGATGAGTAGTCGATTCCTTGATTAGCCATACACATTCGTCAATGCTCATAATCAAGTCATACGCATGCAGTGCTAACGCAGGTAATAAATAACATGTAATAAAACCTACTCCATGCACTGCAAGGTTTATCCACAAAGCTTGTCTTTATTGCCATACACAACTTGCGTTAAGGTACAAAGCTGCTCGAATAAGGATTCGTTCACTTGGGGACTCCTACTGCAAGCACATGGAAAATATTCTATCTCTGGAGTGATCAAACTACCAAAGTTTCCCTACTTTAAGCCTAGGATGAGAAATGAGGGAAGTGTTGCCTCTTATTTATAGATTTGGTGGCTAACTGTGATATCGTGTACGGGATATCACAGGGGACGACGCGATATCGCAACGGCCGCAATATCACGGTGCATGTGATATCGTGTCTCATCACAAGTCTATCCACAAATTAAAATAGTGGTTGTCTTTCATTACAAATTAAAAGGGGATTTATCCATTGAAAAGGAATTTGACCTTTCCACCTATTAACACTCTGCAAGTGTATCCACAACTTGAAAAATGGCTGGTCTTCCATCATGTATTAAAGGTGGTATCTACTTATTCCAACTTTGCAAGTCTACCCACAAACTTAAGGTGGTCGTTGTATTCTAGTTGAGTAGTAGTTGTATTCTTGTTGCCCATTAAAAAGGGTACGACTTGTTTAAACTTCCCCAACTATCCACAAATTCAAGGTATATGGCCATCTCGTATGGGATTTAAAATATCGCATATGATGCCAAAGTAGTAGTTACCAACATGGTCCAAAAAGGATGGAAAAAATTAACGTGTTTGTAACTATTTTAAATAATAATTACGTGCTTGAAAATATGAATGGCAGGACAAATAATGAAAGAACAGAAAATGTAAAAATTGAATTTGTGCTTTAAACGTAAACCAAGATTAAAATTAAACACAACTCTCACACGTTCTATCACATCGCTTTCATTCATGGATAGGAAAAATGATAATTTTTCTTTGCATATTACATGACATGTAAACAATGATACAAATTATGGGGGCTTAAACTCATAGAAATTATGAAGGCTGTGCATAAGAGAAAAGGGAAACTTCAATTTACTGTAAGAAACCATGTTTATGCGGAGTTAAGAGACCAGTCAATTGAGCTCAGCTCCACATGTAAACCAGCAAAGAACTCAACAAAGAACTCATACTCCTACCCATAGTAAACTAGCTACTTGTCAATTTACTTTGAGAAAATAACGAGTTTCACTTTTTCCAAGTTCAATTCCTAAAAAACCTCAAACTAAGATAGTAGCCCATCAACCCCCGACTCCCTTAGTAAGAAACCCTTTTAACTTTCATAATTACCATGACATACCAAAATCCTTTCAAAACATAAACCTGTTCTTTGATCCTAAAACCCCTACGAATGATGCCCGCCAACACATACAATGTTTTGAAACCTTACTAGGGATCCACAACATTATACATAATGATGTGGTATGCAGGGTGTTTGTAACAACATTTAGGACCAAAGCAACCCAATGGTTCTTAATGCTTCCTGATGCCTCTATTAACACATGACAAGAATTCAAAAACAAATTTTGGAATCAATTTGACAAATTTACTAGCCCTGCTATCGCATCAAGCAACTTTACCAGCCTAAGAAAGCTACCTGGGGAAAATGTTAGGGATTATAACCTTAGATTCCTTCATCAACTTGCCTATGTGCCAAATGAGATACGACCACAACCAGATGGTATCCTCAACTTCTATCTCTCTACCATTGATCCATTCTTCGCTTATGCTATCAAATTCGATCCCAACATAATGGAAATACAAGGTGCAATGTCAAAAGCTGTGGAATTAGAGCAAATAACCTTTATGAACAGCATCCAAACCCAATTTGGAATGATGAGTGTTAGTAACCCTATGCAATCAAACCCACTCCTACCAACTTTTCAAATGTCTAATGTTATGCCTCAAGCTGTTTCTCCCTTTCAATCAACTCAACCTTTAAGTAATTACTCACAAGGCCCCATGTCCTCTTCATTCTTACCATCCAACATTGGTTTGAATGATGACCAATCAAAAGCCTTGATCCAATCCATTATAAACCCAAACAGAATATCAAATTCTGTTGAACCACAAATCCAAACTCAAAATCAGAATACCCAAATACTCACTTCACTACAAAGACTATTCAATGAAGTGGTTGAGTTAAAGAGGAATAATAACAAAGGCCCTATACAACTAGAAAAATCGAGTGCATCAATCAACGATGATTATTGTCGTCTTCATAATACAAGGCAACATTCTGAAAAGACTTGTCCTCAATTTATAGCATTGTATGGTGACAATACCCAAGGGTAACAAAATGGGAAAACCCCTATCATGGTCCTTAATGTACCTCATGAGACAGAAAATGAAGAGGTTTCCTCAAAACAAGTTATGGTAGGCAACCCTAACCCACAGAACACTCGCTATCGCAAAATTGGTGACATTATGAATGCTACACAACAACAAATTAGGAACAATTCCTATACACCTTCAAATAGAAGAGTTCCTAGTCAAAATAATGCAAACAACCAATCCAAGTCATCCCAGGTAGTTGCCCCACAACGACCAAACCCCCCTTCTATACTTAGAAGAGTTCCATCTCAACAATAAGCCAAAGATGAACATAAGAATTATGATTTGGTTGAGGACTTAAAAAGAGTTAAAGCCAACATTTCAATGTATGACCTCATACACTTTAACGAAATGAAAGAAGTGATTCAGGATATGGTTCATATAGTTGTAGCTCAAAGAGAAAAATCTCCAATTCCCGAAAGGCAAGTTCACTTTTCAGAAAGTCCTAACACATTATCAGTACAAAACGTGAATAATTCCATGTCTAGCAAAAAGGATCACCCCCCTTTCCTAACCACTTTGATTATTTTAGGGAAGAATGTCCATAACTGTTTAATGGATTCCGGTGCAACTATTAGTGTTATGCCTCTTGACATTTGTAACACCTTAGGAGCACAAATGATACCGCAAACTAAAAATGATACCGCATTTTCATTTTCATTTCCATTTTCCAAAGCCTTTTGTTAATCCATTATTCAGTCATCCACGCCACGAAACCTTTGCACATGACATGCTTGTTAACAGCGAACCCTGCAACATTTTTGCATGTCCTCCGCATGTCCTCTGCATGTGCTGAAACGAAAAACGAAAAAACAAAAGACTTTTCTCTCTGCGTGCGAGACAGTGTTTTGTCTGGTTAGTTGCGTAACTCATGGAGAATTGTGTACAGAGACGATTGTGTAATGTGTTACATGTACAATGACTGACTGGATTTGATTGATTGTGGAAAATTGTTACTCTACTCAAGAAAGCAAACAACAACGCGTATTCTGGTGCTGCCAGGATCCCAGCCATGGTCATAGTCCGACGATGATCCATCCATGCCAGTAGTACTTTGTTGCTTCCAACTTACAATCACAATTTACAAGGCGTGTTATGCATGCTCCATCCATAACGATGATCCATCCATGCCAGTAGTACTTTGTTGCTTCCAACTTACAATCACAATTTACAAGGCGTGTTATGCACTTATGCATAATACACAGCTGTTGCAGAGAAAGCCTGGCTTTGGGTGTTTGGTTAATTGGCATCGCCGTTGGGGTTTCTGGCTATATAATCCATAATCATCCCCCACTAACCTTCGCTCAGCTCAAATCAATCGCAACAGATTCATAGATTGTCCATCTTTCAGTGGGTGGATCTGTTACATTGTTCTCTGACTGCAAATCATGGTCAGCATGGATCTGCAGCAGGGAAAGTTGGTGGTGAGTGCGATTCTTCTGCTTGCGCAGCTGCTGCTGATGCTTTTGGGTCACGCTTACGCAGAAGATCCATACAAATTCTTCACCTGGAATGTCACCTGGGGCACCATTTCTCCTCTCGGGGTTCCGCAGAAGGGAATCCTGATCAACGGCATGTTTCCTGGGCCTGATGTATCGGTCACAACCAACAATAACATTGTTGTGAACGTCATCAACAACCTGGACGAGTACTTGCTTTTCACATGGCATGGAGTGCAGCAGAGGAGGAATTCGTGGCAAGACGGAGTGATGGGGACAAACTGCGGAATTCCGCCGGGCAAGAACTACACATACATATTCCAAGTGAAGGATCAGATCGGCACCTTCTTTTATTACCCATCAACGTACTACCAGAGAGCCGCAGGGGGCTTCGGAGGCCTTTACATCCACAGCAGGGACCTCATTCCTGTACCATTCGATCCTCCTGCTGCCGAATTCACCTTTCTCATCGGCGACTGGTACAAGACAAATCACTCGATTCTGAGGAGGATCTTGGATAGTGGTCGGCCTCTGCCTCCGCCGGATGGTATTCTGATCAATGGCCAAGTGGCTCCGAGATTGGATGTGACGGCAGGGAAAGTTTACAGACTGAGGATCGTAAATGTGGGATTGAGCAGCAGTTTGAATCTGAGGATCCAGGGCCACACCATGCTACTGGTCGAAGCCGAAGGCACTCACACCAAACAAAACTCCTACGATTCTCTGGACATCCACGTCGGCCAATCGTGCTCGGTCTTAGTCACAGCAGATCAGATACCCAAGGAATACTCCATCATCGTGAGCCGTCGATTCAGCCACAGCAACGTCGCCATGAACGCCACTGCAACTCTGCACTACTCAGATTCACAAGGCGTTGCCTTGGATGTGCCGTTTCCGCCTTCTCCTCCTGATACCGGTGACGCTGCCGACATCGAGTGGTCTATGAACCAGGCTAAATCCATTAGGACAAATCTGACTGCGAGCGCGGCTCGTCCCAATCCGCAGGGGAGTTATCACTACGGCAAAATCAACATCACCAGAACCATCATTCTGCAGAACTCGGTGGAGTATTTTCAGGGCAAGCTCCGTTATGCGGTGAATGGCGTATCATTCAAAAGAGTGGCCACTCCTCTCAAATTGGCCGATTACTTCAACATCTCCGGCGTCTTTACTTTGGATTCAATTCCCGATCATCCCAGCAATAGTTCTGCTGCTCAGTTGGCCGTCTCTGTGTTGAAGGCCGATTACAAAAGGTTTGTGGAAATCGTTTTCGTGAACAAGGAAAGTTCTCTGCAGACATGGCATTTGGATGGCTATTCCTTCGTTGTGGTCGGCATGGACATTGGCGAGTGGAGCAACGAGAGCAGGAGCAGCTACAATAACTTCGATGCAGTGAGCCGAAGCACAGTTGAAGTTTATCCACACGGATGGACTGCAATTTTGCTGAGCTTGGACAATGTGGGAATGTGGAATGTTAGATCCACATTGTGGGACAGAGAATATCTCGGCCAGCAACTCTACATTCGCATCAGACCTAACACTGCCATTGTTGACCCAAGGGATGAGCTTCCTCCTCCACGTAATCTTCTGCTCTGCGGCCGTGCCGGATCACACGGTGAACAATCACCAGCAGCAAGTCCATCTCCTTCAAATGATTATGATGATCCACCTCGCATTCTCTGACTCATGAGCTTCTGCATCCTCTTCTCTCTTCTGCCCATTACATTCGTTATTATTGATTATTTCTCTTGGGCCTTCAGAATTGTTGTTGTTTATGGAGTGATTTCAGGTTTCTAACCTGAAACATGACTATTTGAACATAGTCAAACTATCGTGTGTGGGCGTGAATTAATTGATAAAGTTCAATTTCCTCTAAAATAAAAAATAAAAACAAAACAAAAAATGAGGAGCATGTTCGTTGGAAGTTCTTGAGTGTGATGGGGTTCGACAACAATGCTCACCCTAACCTCTCTTGCCCCTTTTAAATTTAAGTTTCTAAAAAAAAAAAAAAAAAAGACCAAAGGAAAAATCTGAAAGTTGTGGCTTATTATGATCTAATATGAACTTTACCTTGTCCTTCTCATTAACTTCTGTTGAAGTCTCATGCTCCAAAAAGTCTACAATGCTTTTATTGTTACATTGTGACAATATTGAGAGAGCTTAACTATATATATATTTATATATATAATTACATATATATATCTATAGATCTTATTTAAAATAGCAATAAATTATATATTTAGATTTTAATGGTTGTTTGGATGACCTATGTTGGTGTATTTTTTGATTATTTGGTTATTTTGATCATTTCTTATTTCATGTTGTTTTTGTTTCCCCATTCTGTTGCATTTTCATTCAAAATTTTATGGTCCTTGCACTTGCATGCAATTTGTAGTTTGGGGGCTAAGTGTTGAGGCCAACCTCACCCATGCTAGGCATAGGGCCTTGACCAGTAATAACATAACAATTGCATTTTAAATTAGTTGCAAGGTTAGATATAGAGTTGTAGAGGTAATGTCCCCTAGAATTACAACTTGATGTGTAAACCTCTATTGAGATGTTTTTGAGTTCATATAGTATTTGAATTTACACGGTGATTTTTTTGTGCTTATCCTTATTACCAGTAACAAGTGTCATCGATTTTCTATATCAAAAGTTGTTATTCTATGCATTTCACACCGTTTCAAATGTCAAATATTGGTGGTGGCAGTTTCCCGTGTAGTGTTTGGCACGGAAAAGGCAGTTGGTGGTTGACGGCGGTTAACAGAATCAAGCGGTTTAGGGTTAAGATTTCTCCTACAGGGCTGCTATGAATAGGGAGGGTAGCAAGAAATAGGGGGATGAAGAGGGAGGGCAGCAAGAAACAAGGGGCTGGGAATTGGCAATAGGGTCTGGTTGCCAATCTTTCTTTTTGAAACGCTTAGCGTCTAGCAGCACATGTCCATTAGCAGCTGTTATTTGATTTTATTCTTCTATTTTCTCTGCCCACATGCAACCCATCTTTTAGCCTCTTGTTGCTGTGAGTCGCAGACGATGGCCCTCTCTCTAGACGCTGGGGTCTTTGGCAGGCGGTAGAACACGGTAGGAGCATGAAACGTGCGGCAAACATCAACAGCAGTCGTAGGCAGATTGCAGATGATAGTGTGCATGCCCTGCAGTAGCAATTGCTGAACGACGATTTTTCTATTTTTTTAGATAGAAACTGACATGTTTTCTTTACTTTTTTTTTTCTGCCCACGCAGCAAAGACCAACGCCCAACAACGGTGGTGCCAGCATGGTCACAAGTGTAGCCGACACTGGGTAGCGATCAGGGGCCTCTTCTAGGATGTTCAGCCTCTGTCTGGAGACCAGTGGCCGAATCTTCCTTCTGCATAGAGCACCAGATAAATTTTAATTTTAATTTGAATTTTTGTTTTGTATTATTTATTTTACTCAAAAACTATACAAATGTTTAATTTTGATTTTTATATGTTTTTCGAAACATAACAGAATGCTCCTAAAATTAAATTTAAGTTTCAATATTGTGTTTAAAATATTATTATTATTGTTTTTTCACAGAACTCGTTCCAGCTGAGACTATTCCTGGGTTTCCGTACCCATACAGGAGGTGCCCTAGTTGATAGTCTCCTAAAACGAGTTTTCACGGGTGTTTGTGTGTCCAAAATTTACGCATCAACACAAACTAGATTGGGGCTGTAAAAAGTTTCAAAAGGGAATGCCGTGCTTTACAAAAAGTGAAACATCGCAACAATATGAAGATTATCACTGTGGTGTGGTCCAAGGGAATAAAAGCCCTGGTAATGCCCTTCATGAGCAATGGTAATCTCCATTCTCTTCTTCACAGTAGACAAGATGGTCGATTGATCCCATTAGAATTGCAAATGAAAGTGAAAATATTAACTAAGTTAGCCTAGGGACTTGGCTATTTGCATCATGACTGTGAATTTCACCTCAACCACTGTGACATCAAACCAAAGAATGTATTATTGGATGACAATATGACTGTCAAGCTCTCTGATTTTGGGATATCTCACCTGATTAGAGACTTTGATTGTCCAACTGCATCCTCATCTCATGTAGTGAAAGATTCTGTTAGATATATTGCTCGAGGTATGCCCAAATGCTTTTTTAATTTTTTCCTTTTTCTAAATATAGTTTGCTTTGCTAATGATGCAAGAATGTTAAATTTCAAGCAATGGTTTTTTAGAGTATGGCATCAGAGAAAGAATATGTCCAAAAGGTGATGTATACAGCTTTGGAGTGGTTACCTTGGAAGTTATGACAAGATTGAAGCCTACACATGAGATGTTTTCAAGGGATGTCACATTGCCATTGTGGATCTCCATGGCCTTGAAAGGAAAATCAGCACACGAAAGAAGAGAAACAATAAAAGATATGGTAAAGATAGCAGATGAAGGTGGAGGAGGGATTGACATGGACAAAGATGATGAATTGTCAGCCATGGAAACCATTTTGATGCTTGGTCTAAGATGCACTTGTCACAATGTTTCTATGAGGCCTAGCATGAAGGAAGTTGAGTCTTTTCTACAATCAGCTGCTCTTTTAAATCCCCAAGATCAAAGGATATTACTGAAAAACTTGGAAGAAGTTATTAGTAAGGTAGAATTACAACCTTCTCTTAAATGAGAAAAAACTGAAAGTTCAACATTTTCTTTTTAATAATGATTCCACCTAACTGCTTTTCTAAAAGGCAGAAGCCTTGAAAATGTTTTGTGCAATAATGATTTTCCTTGTTATGTATTTGTACATGTATAATTAAGTTGATGTTAGTATCAGCTGCATACTCATTATTAAAAATGTTGACACACTTCAGTGTACTGTATGTTGCATTTAATTCAATTGCTGTTGAGTTGGTGTTTATAGATCTTTTTAAGTCTTCCATCTCAATAAAATTTGAATTTCCGTTTCAATAATTATTATATTTCCTGTAGGTCTCTTATGTCAGTTATTGCTATCGAAAGACAGTATTCCAGTTATTTCTCATCACATTTGGCATTTCAA
>MNCI01031053.1:11142-28234 GCA_015680685.1 Gnetum montanum
GAATACACTACTAGGTTACCAAGCAATCTCAATGCTCGTAATCAAGTCGTACTCACACGTTGCGACGAGTAGCCGATTCCTTGATTAGCTATACACATCCGGAGATACTCGTAATCAATTTGTACTCGTGCGCACTAGGAACGCAATAAATAACAATGAAATAAAACCATGTACTGCAAGGTTTATCCAATCAAGTTCATCTTTATTACTATACACAACTTGTGTTCAGGTTACCAAGTTGCTCGAATAAAGAACCGTTCACTCTAGGACTCCTACTGCAGGCACATGGGAAAAATTCTAACTTTGGAGTGTTCAAACTGCCAGAGCTTCGCTACTTCTAGCTAGGATTGGAAAATGAGGGGGTGCCACCTCTTATTTATAGATATGGCGGTGGACCACAATATCGCGTACGCGATATCACAGGGGATGCGATATCGCGGCGCTATGCATGTTGCGTCTCATCACAAGGGTAAGGGCAAAGTTGCAATCATTGAAGAGGCTGTGGGTTCAGAAAAAAATAATGATAGTGGATGTGAAATATGTCAATATGACCATCCTAAGGGATGATGCCCTATAATCTCACATTTGTAGGAGTCTGGGGTGTATACACTAAACCCAAGATTAAACAAAAGGCAAATACCCTGAAGGTTATCTTACCCTCAAGGTAACCTAAGATAGTTCCACCAACCATTAACATATTATCCTAATGGAACTCCACCACAACCAATTGAGCAATATAAATAGTGGCAATGCCCACAATTATGGGAAATGCCACCACCAAGGCAACAGTATCCTTACCGGCAACCTAACCCATATGGATATTACGTGTAGCAGCTAATATCCCCATGTGACTCTACTGGTCATGTCACTCCTCAACCTCACTACCAAGCCCACGAGTATTATGGGACTCCCTCTTCTAGGGGTGATATGATGTAAGCATATCATCCTTCTCATTCATCCGCATCTCTTCTACCAGTGGCTCCACTACCACCTACTCCAACTATGCAAGGTGAAATCCCTACCCAGCTACAACAACATAATGCCACAAGGGCTGTTAACTCTCAACCTATTATTGGTTCTAACACCCACATGAAGAAAAGACCTTTCTTTAGAACCAATAGTTGAACCAAGCCCTTGCAATCACAAGCAGCTAATTCCTTGGATGCCTCAGTATCAATCAAAACATCAAAGCTCCCTTCAACATAATCACTACACTCAATGCATATGGTCATGCTAACAAATTCCATCATTGATTGGATCAAAGCTAGTAATCTTTTCAAGAAATTCTCTGATCTTGGGAGTCCTATGATATACTTAGAAATTACTGGAAATGCATCATGCAATGCTCTTTTGGATTTAGGTTCCAATGTCAATTTGAATCCCCAAGGAATGTACAAGGCCTAGAACTTGCCTTCATTGAAAAGGAGCAACATCCATCTAGAGTTGGCCAACTAGTCCATCATTGTCCCATTGGGACTAGTGAAAAAACATTGTTACCATTATTTATGGGTGGTCATACCCAACTGACTTCCTAGCGATTTAGGTAAACACTGGTAAGGGGGATTTCCCAATCATAATGGGAAGAGCATGGCTAAGCACCATCGACACAAGCCTAGGAATCCATGATCTTTCCCTAGAAATATCAAAGAAAAATACATTCAGAAAGATTAGAAGAAGAAATTTATGTGCATTGCATATGGTGACATAACGTGTAATTGTGTGCAAAGGTCATGGTTTATGCAAAGCTTAGCATTGCCTGCATGCAATCAGTGTGCATAAGTGATTAACATATAAAGATTCCTGTATGCAGTAGCCACATGATAGAAAGGAACCCAATGGGTGATAGCTGATTAAGAAAGCAATTCAATCATATGCATGGAACCAATTGAGTGTTTGAATTGTGCTTACATCGATAGCATAGATGCATTAGAGCAAGTCCACTACCAACTTCCAATTCTTAACCTTGAAAATGTCAATTGTGGGAAGTTCGAAATCCTTGAGAAATTTAAGTAGGAGCCCCTCAAGCTGAAACCATTGCCCATCAGTATGGAATACATGTTCCTTAAAACAAAAAATTGATAATTATCAATGCTGAACTTGCTTGTCAATAGAAAAAAGAGCTTCCGAAGATAGTCAATAAATGGTCAGAAGCCTTTGCTTGGTCATATCCCAAATTAACTAGAATAAATTCTAGGATATGCCAACATAGAATTTACACTGATCCCTCCATAAAGCCTCAAAGACAACTACAGAGGTGATTGAACCCTAAGATGAAGCAAGTAGTTAAGAAAAAAATCAAACAACTTCTCAAGGCTGGGTTCATATATCCCATTGCTGATAGTGAATGGGTTAGCCCCTTAGTTATTGTGCCTAAAAAAAGAGGAAAATGGAGGGTTTGCATAGATTTCAGGTTACTAAATATGGCAACATTCAAAGATCAATATCCATTGTCATTTGTCAACCAATTTTTAGACACCATTGTAGCGCATCGCTATTACAGTTTGCTAGATGGATATAGCAGATATAACCAAATACAAATAGCCTTAGAAAACTAAGCTAAGACTACGTTCACCAATCCTTGGGGAACATTTGCATACAAATAGATGTTTTTTGGCTTGTGTAATGCCCCTGCAACATTTCAACTACTAGTTCTAAGAATCTTCCAACAATAGATAGGGAATGGTGTGGTGGTCAATATGGATGACTTCTCCACTTATGGAGCAAACTTTGATCAAGCCTTGCATCGGTTGGAGAAAGTGTTAAAAAGATGTGTAGAAACCAATTTGAGAATCAATTGGTAGAAAAGCCATTTGATGGCCCAAGAAGGAGTAGTACTAGGGCACAAAATCTCACACATAGGAATGGAGGTAGACCCTGAGAAAATAAAAATTATCCAAGGAATTACCCATCAACCAGAAACTATCAAAGATATTTGGTCATTCCTGGACATACTGGCTAGTATAGGAGATTTATTGAGAACTTTTCAAAGGTTTTCAAACCATTGGTGGAATTAACAAAAAAGGATGTACCTTTCGAGTGGACCAGGGAATGTGAATTAGCTTTCCAAACTCTAAAATAGAAGCTAGTAGAAACACCCATTCTACAAGCTCTTGAATGGCCCAAACCATTCCATATCATGACTAACACATCCAACTATGCTTTAAGAGTCATACTTACATAGTTAGATGACCAAAAGCATCCTTATTACATCCACTATCCAAGTAGAAGCATCGTTGGTGCACAACTTAACTACACTACCATAGAGAAAGAATTAATAGCTGTAGTGGTTGCACTAGAAAAGTTTAGACACTTTATATTGAGATACAAAGTATATATACATATAGATCATAGTGCAATCTGGTTCCTCATGAATAAGCCAATGGTAAGCCCTCGTATCATACAATGACTTGTAATCTTACAAGAGTTCTATTTAACGATGATCGATCATAAGGGCATCGAGAATGTAGTTGCTGATCATTTATCTTAGTTGTGATGGGACAACAAAGAGGATGAGTATCCAATTTATGATCATTTCGGTAATGAATTTCTCTTTTCTAGTGTAGTGAATAATCAATCACCCATGGAGACAAACTGGTATAGTAGCATTCTTACCTATCTCCTCACCCAACAAACACCACAAGAGTTAAACCTTAAGAAGAAACAACAGTTTCTTCACCGAGCCAAGTACTTTATGGAGATCAATGAGAAACTTTAAAGTGTGTCCCGANGTTGTTTCATCTAATCTTCTGAGTGCTATCAACATGATGGGGAAATGATTGCTAGAATGGAGGGTCCACAACAATGGATTCAACCATTAGAACCCTTCAACATTTGGGGAATTGATTTTATGGGGCCGATTACACTAATGTTCAATGGAAAAGCTTATATTATTGTTGTCATTGATTACTTAACAAAATGGGCTGAAGAAGTAGCTATTAAAGATTGTACATCATTTATAGTTGTACAATTTGTTCAAAAAATTTATAAAAAGGTTTGGTGTGTTGCATGCACTTATTTCAGACAATGGTACATACTTCATAGGTGCAACTTTTTGAAAATTAATGCAACGTTTAGGGGTTGAGCATAAATTGACGACACCATACCACCCCCAAGCAAACGATCAAGCAAAAGTCACCAATAGGGAGATTATGAAGATATTGACAAGAACCATTGGCAAGTTTAGGCAAGACTGGAGCACTAAACTAAACGATGTTTTTTGGGCATACTGCTCCACATGGAAACTCCCTATAGGATACTCTCCCTATGAGTTAGTGTATGGTAAATTACCAATGTTTCCCATTCAAATTGAGCTCTGTACACTATCTATGGCATGTGACCTCAACCTTGATCTTGATCTAGCATAGAAACAATGATTAGTAATCTTTAACTTGCTAAATGAAAACTAATTAGCTACCCAGTCATCTAACGAATTGCACAAGGCCTTCAATAAATAATGTTATGATCTAAGAATTAGGAAAGTTAAATATTAGCCAAGAGATAAGGTTCTCTATTGGAATCCAACACATGTGCCACAACATACTATATTTCAAACACTGTGAAAAGGACCTTTTATTATTTATGCAACTTTTTCTTTAGGGGCCATGACAATATACAAATCTAAAAGCCTGGATAAGAAACTTTCGGTCAACGTGCAACAAACCAAAGCTTTCTAGGAGCTTAGGACAACCAGTACACATGCTACCTCTCTTGATGGACAACCTTACTCACTATTTTGAATCTCCTCCTTCCAACTTAGTCATGGGGGAGATGGCCACCTATGCTAACAATTCTAAGCCCTCAGTTCTTTTGAATTTTTGTTTTACACATTCTTTCAAATTTTCTTATTTTTGTTTTATACCATCATTCATGTTTTTAGTATTTCTTTGTTTGCTTGATTTACTTTTATTCATCATCTACTAGGTTCTCATGATGGTGGATTAAATTGTATCATATTAATTGCTAATGTTTGGTTTTCACCTTTGAATTATGATGCTGATATTAAGGTATGGTTCTTTTGGTAAAATAGGAAATGAGTCCACACCATCCACTCATCCATAAAACTCTATGGTCTCCTTTGGCTTGGAATAGTATGGTCCCATTTTTCTAAGTAAACTTGTTAATGAATTGGTGGCTGGGTATTTTTCAAACTAAGAAAAGACTCAAAGGATGAAAAGGGTGTGACTTCAAGGAAATTCAATGCATTGGTGCTATCATCCTCTTGGGTGCTTGGATGCTTTTTCTTAGGTTTTCCACCATTCTAACATTGTTCAAATACCATAAAGCTAAGTGAATAAAAATAAGTCTTTGCATGGTGTGGTTCTCATGCATAAACATCCAAAAAAAAGGAGAAAAGTGAGAATTCAAAGCATACCTCTTAGACATAATAAAGAAATATGGGCTATAAGCACTGGTTATGAAATTGGAAAGATATGTTACCCATGCTTGAAGGTTCCCTCTAACTAAGGCCCTTTCTCACTTCCTACTTCTCCATCTTGCTCTCCTCGGGATGGTGGTCACTCTTTGTGAAAGCATTCTTGTTGCTTCAAGAGGATGGATTGGCCATGTGTATTGATATGAGGTCACTGAATGTGGTTTTTTTAAGTTTGGATTTGGGATGAAGTTCTACTCAGTCATCTTAACCATGAAATACATAAGGGGCTTTAGACAACCTTGTTCTTGGGATTCCATTCTATTCTTTCCTCTCCATCTTTCTTCCCATTTCCACCTCATTGCTAGTTTTATCATTAGTCCGTTCTGGGTTGATGCATTATTTTTCTTTGGTGAATTCTTATGTGTAAGTTTTTAACTCTTACTTTCAAATGACATTCCTAGAGCCTATAGACTCTTTGGTTTGTGGATTTGTCATGGCATAAAAAGAATGAGCCTACTTTGGGGATGACACACTAGCCTTGTTGGTGCAATTGTTAAGTTCTTTTCCTTAAACATTTCTTGCAATCAATCATCTCTTGTTTCATCCCCATCCATGACATCCATTTTATAGGCGTTGCCATTGTTATTTTTTCCCATCTTTCTTGTTCTTCATATTTTTTCATCTTATAGCTACCAATGGTTTGCTCTTAGTAGTGGGGGCCCTAGCACAAATTTTTTAATTTTCTCCATTTTACTATTTACGAAACCCCTACACCTTGGGTAAGTCACCTATGATAAATCTCCAAACTAGTTTCTACCATAACCATAACTCAACCAATGCACTTCATATCGAGGCAAGGTATTAACTGCATTGTGGATTATCTATCCTTGCACATTTGTGAGTATGTTGTATGTGCAGATGGCAATCATACAAATAATGGACTAAGCTTGGAGGAAGCACTCAGGATGGACCGGAACTGGAGCATTTATGAAAGGAGCAAGTTTGGTGGCATGGCTATGGATAAACAACAGAAGGTGCAATCTTAGCATTGGTGACAACATGCTTCATTTTCTTTCTCTCTCTTTCTCTGCAAGAAATCAAATAAAGGCTTGGATGTCATTTATGTATGAGTGTTTACTAGAATGGTCATGAACACTAATGTTGTAATATGCTTATTGATCTGTTCACTAGGCACATTGAGTCTATCATCCCATTTCACCATCAGTTGTCAATTAGTCAATAATCTTGTACCTTCCCAATATTTTGTAAGGAACTCGAGGGCAAGCTTTCATTCAGTCATGGGGGTATGTTGAGAGTAGTTACTTTAGCGGTTTATTCTGATTATTAGAGTAGTTGCTCTAGTGGTTTATTCTAATTATTAGAGTAGTTACTCTAGCGGTTTATTCTAATTATTAGAGTAGTTACTTTAGTAGTTATTTTAATTATTAGAGTATTTTTTTGAAAGTTAGAGTATTTTCCAACCAAGTCTATAATTACAGTGCCCAGGCACATAATTGAAAGACGCCTGTTAGTAGTCAAGTAGCAAAACTCTTGTAATTTTTTTGAAAGTTAGAGTATTTTCCAAGTGCCTACAGTAGGAGGTCTAAGTGTGGATGGATCTTTACTCAAGCATTGTGTACCTAAGAATACCTTGTGTAAAACAACAAAGTTGAGCTCTTCAATTCATCCTGGCAACACTTGAGATTTGTTTTCTTACAAATTTATTTTATTTTATTTTCTTATGCATTTATTTTATTTTATGCACTTTACATTTCTGTTATTAGCACAATAATTCATTTTGATCAATTAAGCAAATCATTAAATTACACAAGCACGACCACTTTGAGCATGCATGTAATGCATGGTAACCTAGTAATGATTAGCATTTGGTAATCCCAACAGTGTTGCACTAGTTCAAGATGTGTACAACAAGTGGGAACAGATGCTAGTGTTAGGATTAGTTAGAACTTAGTTAATGAGTAGTTAAGTTAAATTAGTTACTTAGTTACCTCTCTCCTTACCTACTAGTGCAGGACATAAAAACATAAAAGCTATAAAAATCATATGCCTCAAGCTTATTTAACCATACAATCATGACATATAGGTAAGCTTGAGAAGACAATGATCAACCAACCCATCCTTGTTCTACAAGGGTGCATAAGCACTTAGTCCTTGGAATTCAACTGGATTGTGTGTGAAATGCTCATATTCGTATGGTTGAGCATAGGGGTACCTCTCTGCTCATCAATATATTCATAAATTCTTTCATGCTTGTGAAATTATGGACATTTCTAGCTAGTTTCATAAACATGTTTCTACATCTTTTTTTCTTTGAAACTCATGATGTATATTATTGTCATAGTCTAAAAAGAAAGGACTCCAATAACTAATACTGATTTAATTAGAAATAATTCTAGCATTAGAGTCACCCCATATTCTTCTCTAAGAAAAACTAGAAATATCCATGCCAAAAACTATAAGGGAAAATTTCTACATTTGGCGAATACTTACATGTCTTTGAAAGAGTGCACATTTTCAAATCATTGCATAAACATGTTTTTACTTATTTTGGAGTCTTATGATGCATACTATATAGACCCTAACTTTATTACTATAATAGGTCAATATTGTGAAATATGATGACTAGATGTTTCATAATAGAATTAGATAGATCTCATCCTTTAATCTATTTTAACTAAGATGAGATCCTATTCATGTAATTCTTATTCAATCCACGTTTAGGACATCCCATATTAAGAAGATCCTTAAATATGATGATAAGGATTATCTCCATGATTTTCGAGATTCATAGTTATATATCCAAATCTATTTTTGGGAGATTAAGGCCTATATAATTGTAGCAGCACATATTCATTCATATAGAAGAAATAATAGAATAGAAGATATATAGAAGTTATAAAAGTTTAACAAGAGTGTGCTTGTTCTAACAAAGTTCTTTATTTCCTTTAAGCTTAGTTCATATATCCAGGGCCCTTTAGACTCTTCATTTGGTATCGGAGTAGGTTAGCTCAAATTCTTGATAATAGATCTCTCTAGTATGGCCAAAAATCACAGATCCATGTCTCTCCAAGTTCCTATCTTCAATGGAGAGAATAATAAATATTGGGCAATTAAGATGAAGACATTTTTGATCTCACAAGATCTTTGGGAACTTGTTGAAAATGTATTCCAAGATGTTGATCAAACAAAATTTCAAGCCTTGAAGGAAGATGAAAAGAATGAATTTAAGCAACTTTGTAAGAAAGAGGCAAAAGCATTAGATTTGACAATCTTTCACAGAATTGTCATGCATCAAACTAGCAAAGTTGCATGGGATGCACTAGAGATTACATACAAGGGATCATTAAAAGTTTGTGTTGTCATGTTACAAGTTTTAGAAAAAGATTTTGAATCTTTGTGCTTGCTAGATTCAGAGAATATTGATCAATACATTAGCTGATTTCAACAGGTTCAAAATGGACTTGAATCTTGTGGAGAAACACTTGAGGAAAGGCATGCTATTGAAAAGATCCTTCAAAGTGTAACTAGATGATATGATCCCATCATCATGGCTATTGAAGAAGTAAGAGATCTTGATAAGATGACCATGGTTGAGCTCGTAGGAAGCTTAAGGACATACGAGCAAAGAATTGCTAATTGTGAGGATTCAACAACAAATGCATTTCAAGCATAATTTCAAAGGACATCCAATCAAAATCAAAATCAACATCAAAGATCCTTAAGTGAATCCACATTCAAAGGACATGGACACAATTGTGGTAGATTTGGAGGTCATGGTCGTGGAAGATCAAATCAATCAAAGGAAGGTAAGCATTGTGATTTTTGTGGTACCAACACCCACAATACTCTTGAATGTTGGTCAAGGAAGAAGTATGAAAAGAAGGAAAAAAAAATTGTAGAACATGAAGATCAACAAAGAGGTGAGAAATTATTTTACATTGAAGAGGAAAATCAACTTTTGATCTCTACAAAGGTACCAGATACTAGCAACAACAACGACATTTGGTATGTTGATAGTGAGTGTAGCAATCACATGATAGGGAATAAGAAATTGTTCTCAAGCTTGGAAAAATATGATGGAAAGGTAACCATAAGCAATGGGAAGAATTTAATCATTGTCAGGATTGGATCACTTGCCTTCACAACAACTCAAGATAACAAATATGTTCTATATCTTTCAAAGAATTTATTAAGTGTGGGGCAATTATGTCACAATGGGTATTGTGTTGAATTTGAAAAAGATGTTTGTAAAATTTTTAAGGTTGATGATGATAAAGGTATTGCCATTATCCCTATAAGAAAGAATTAGATGTACAAGTTATAGATGAAAAAGGATGTTCATTGTCTTACTATCACTAAAGACATAGCATGTTTATGGCATACTCGGTTAGGACATGTGAACTTTGCCTCAATTGACCGCATGCAAAAAGGAGGAGCTGTAAGAGGTATGCCAAAATTTTCTTTGCCAGATAATCATGATTGTGGCATATGTCAACTATGAAAAATTACAAAGTTATCGTCTTCTAGAAAAGAACATAGATCTCAAGAAAAATTAGATCTAGTTCATATGGATTTATGCGGTCCCATGCAAATATTAAGCCTAGGTAAAAATTGATATATGTTAATGATAGTGGATAATTTTTTATGATTTTCTTAAGGGTATTTTATGAAATTAAAAAATTAAACATTGGGATTTTATAAAGAATTCAAGGTGGAAGTAGAAAATCAAAGTGAAAATTCAATTAAGAAAATTCGAATAGATTGTGGTGGTGAATTTTTATCAATTGAATTTGATGAATTTTGTAAGAAAAGTGGGATTATTTATCAAACTGCCACATCATTTACACCTCAACAAAATGGCATCGCTGAGAGAAAAAATAGAATAGTGGTTGAAATGCCAAGATGTCTACTACAAATGTCAAGTTTAGGAAATAAGTTTGGGCAGAAGCTTGTACAATATCAATTTATCTTTTAAATAGGGTGCCATCAAGGTCAATTCTACACAAAACACCATATGAATTATAGAATGGTTATCCACCCAATATCTCTCATTTGAAAATTTTTGGTTCACCTTGCTATGTGCAAATCCTTGCACAAAACCAACAAAAATTAGATGAGAAAGCTATGCCTTGTATTTTTCTTGGCTTTGCCAAAAATACCAAAGCGTACAAATGTTATGATGAAAAACCATACATGTGACGTTCATTTAAGTAAATTAAATTAATACCAAAGCGTAATAATTAATTCATGTGACGTTCATTTAAGTAAATTTGAAGCCAAACAATGTGGAAGACAACGTATGGAACCAAGGCCAAACCAAAAACCATACATAAGTATTTTTGATGGCAACGTGGGATAGCAAAATCAACCATGTGAAAGGAAAAATATGATTTCTGGTCAACATGAATAACGTAGGATTGAAGTGGGACATCATAATGCAGAAAACATCATGTCTTGTGCCTATCATCAACTTGATTGGTTCAGCAACTATAATCTGCCAGCCTATCAACTATCACACATGGGCGATTTCAACACTCTTTTTTGAACAGCTATAGCCACAGGGTTGAAAATAAATCTGCTAATTCTGGTTTTCTGGGGCAAATAGAAAAACACATGATTGACCTGAAACCTACTCAGGTTTTTGAACGGCAGCAAAATCATTTTTTTTTTTCCAAACAACATGCAGGCCTCAAAAATCAAGTCACATTTTTTTTAGCAACGATGGGTTAAATTCTCTGCAGGAACCTGCCATCACCACACCCATGCGTTGGAAACCCACATCCATGCAGCCAGAAATAGATCCATGTCCAATGCTTCAGCACCAATTCATCAATTCACTTTGTTGCATACCTCCATTGGATCATTTTGCTTGCAGAAATAATTGTAGCCACAGGGGAAGAAACATGCATGTTGCTGCTGCCAACTTTAATGGAAACGTGCTTGTTGCTGCTGCCAACTCTAATGAAAATGTGCTTGCTACTGCCAATTCTAGACATGGATCCATGGCAGCAATAAACCAATGACTAGCACATCATACACAACCTTGGCATAGTCATCCAGATGATTTTTTTTCTAATTTTTCTACTGCATGTATATCAACGTCTTTATCCCGTACTATTTTTCAGCCAAACAAAGACCAAATATTCATGCATGATCATTGGCCACCCCTAATCCATTATTTTCCAGCTACCTAAACACAACATTTTCCATCTTGGCCTCAATACCCCAATTGTACCACAACTGATCATATTTTCCTCATTTTTTGGGATCAATCCCAACTAAAAGTATTTCTACTACCACTCCACAACTCCACATCAGGATAAATATCCAAATATTTAAGCAGCCAATGCAATGCAACATCATCATCAACTTTCATTTCTTCTTCAAGAACAAACCTATGCAACAACGCCCTCTCAAATCATTCCATCTTACACACCTTCTACCTTAACAATGTCCACCTCACAGTAGATTCTGTTTTCGGGCTAGCTCAATATCATCCAACCTCCAACATGCTAGATACAAATTTTACACAACGGGACCATGAATTTTCTGCGCTACTTATGCTGATGAGGGGAGGGGAGCAAGGATGGTTTAATGAAACCATCCATAGTCGTCGAAGGTGTGCAAGATAATCGTTGGATTGATTTTATAAAGAAAGAGCTACATCAAATTAATAAAAACAACACTTAGAGCCTAGTTCCTCATTCATCTAGTAAGCCTGTTATTGATTTAAAATGGATATTTAAACTTAAGAGAAATCAATATGGTGAAATAGAAAAATTCAAGCTCGCCTAGTTGCCAAAGGTTATCTCCAATAGCAAGGCAAACACTTTGATGATAACTTTGCTCCTATTTCACAGATAGAATTCGTAAGAATCTTATTTGCCATTATTGCACAAGTTGGCTATGTGGTTTATTAACTAGATGTGGCTTCTACATTTCCCAATGGAGTTCTTAATGAAGAAGTTTACATGAAACAACCACCAAGCTTCATTGATGAAGAAAAACGAAATCATGTTTACAAGCTTCATAAAACATTATACGGGCTCAAGAAAGCTCCATGTGCATGGTCTACACATATTCATGCAAGAAGGCTTCACCGTTCTTCAATCCTAAATAACAATATACAAAAAGGTGTTTGGAGATGATTTTATTTGTGTTTATTTATATGTAGATGATTTAATCTATTTTTCATCTACAATTACATTAGGAAATAATTTTTTTAATGCCATGAAAAAGGAATTTGAAATGTCTGATTTAGGAAAGATGCCATACTTTTTGCATTTTCAAGTTATCCAAATAACAAAATCAATTTCCATCTGGCAAATGAAATTTGCCCAATCCTTAATTGCAAAATTTGGCACCACTTGCCCTTGGTACAAAACTTACCAAGGATGACAAATCCTCATCTGTCAATCCTTTACTGGACAGATCCTTGGTTGGTAGTTTAATGTATCTCTCCAATACTCGTCTAGATATTCAATATGATGTAAACTACCTTTCTTGATTTATGTAAGATCTACATGAATCACATTGGAAAGCTGCAAAACGAGTATTGTGATACCTAAGAACTACAACAGATTTTGGGATCACATTTCATCAACATACAAATATTAAGATATGGGGATACACTAATGTAGATTGGGGAGGCAACCTTGAAGATCGAAAATCAACTTCTAGTTTTTGTTTCTTCTTTGGTCCATCACTTATCTCATGGGGATCAAAGAAACAATTTACAGTCATCCTTTCAATAGTTGAAGAAAAATACATTGTTGCATCGAATGCTGCTACTCAGGCCATTTGGACCCACTTTGTCTTCACTGAAATGGGATATACATTCAAACCTCCCATTCGCTTATACTGTGATAGCACAAGTGCTATTGCAATAGCTCATAATTCTGTTCATCATGGGTGTTTCAAGCATATAGATATTAAGCATCACCATCTTAGAAGTTTGATCCAAAATAACATACTCAACATAGAACATTGTGCAATTGAAGCACAAATGATAAACATCTTTACTAAGATTTTGAGCTGTGAAAAGTTTGAGTTTTTTCGAAACTTCCTAGGATTTGTGGAATATGATGATTAGATGTTCCACAATAGAATTAGATAGATCTCATCCTTTAATATATTTTAAATAAGATAAAAGCTTATTCATGTAATTCTTATTTAATCCATGTTTAGGACATCCTATATTAAGAAGATTCTTAAATATGATGATAAGGATCATCGATTCATACTTATCTCTCCAAATCTATTCTTGAGAGATCAAGGTCTATATAATTATAGTAGCACATTCATTTATATAGAAGAAATAATAGAATAGAAGACATACAAAAGTTAAAAAAGTTAAACAAGAGTGTGCTTTTGATAACAAAGTTCTTTATTTGCTTAAAGCCTAGTAAAACAAAGGCACTTGAGTAAAACAAAATAAACATAGTAACAATATTTACACTTGCAGGGAAACATGAAAGGAAACACACAAAAGGCAACGCTGCAAATGAAAATACATAGTCAACTTAAATCAGTGCCTGGCGGACGCAGTCAACACTGAAGACCCGTGAAAATTCTTGCATGCCAAAGATTGCAGCCAACTTGTGAATTACGGTGATACAATGGATTTGACATTTCAAAGTCTTCTTCATGGTTTTGATTTCTGTACTATCTTGCTTTGAAAATCCAAAGTAAAATCTCTTCAAAGTTTCTTGAACGACCACCATTCATTGCGCAGATTTGGCGAACAAGATGAAGCTTGCTTCCCAGAAATTTCAAATGACACATCGCATCGCTGTAGTAGAAAAAGCGCAGTTGTGAAGCTCCGCATTTTTTCCAGCGGGTTGCACGTTTGTCAAGGTGTAAGCGTTCCGTGCCGTGGAAGGACTCTCTGTAATCAAACTGACATTCTATTGTTATAAGATTGCTAGTTTGCTTCTTCAGACTGGAAGTTTTACGATTATAATTGATGTGCAGGCGGAAGGGTTTTAAAAGTCATACGCGGAAGAATACTTTTTCTTGTATACCGCAGGTCTACCACAGTTATCATTGGGATGTTCGTCGGTGAGTAGCTGAGTCACATAGATTGCTTCATTTTAATCGCTGCATGACAGTATTGATATTTCTGCTTTGCGATAAGATCGATCGAGACCTCTGCTAGATTCTGTGCCTTTCAACGTTTTCGTGTAAACAACGGTGCATCCGTGTTTGAGAAGAACAACTTATTCAACATTATTAATTCATTTTGACGCTTATTTATTTCTCCCACTCCGTCTTTGACCAGTAATCAAACGCAATGGACAAGGTTTCAACAACATCAAAGTTTTTCAAAATTACATGAAGCTTGTTTTTTTCTTTTTTCAAACTTTAAAAGAATACAAAGCTGTCAATTACAAATTCAATGACCAAAATGTAATCCACTAAAACACTAACGCCCAGACACACAACTGGTCTCCCATGTTGCACTGCAAAGAGGTTTTGTCTCCAAAACTGCACCTGCTGTGACAGAAGAGGGGAACGCCAAAGACTCTGGCAATTGATCTTTGGTCCACAGTTCTTGCATCAAATCTGCCGCATCTTTCATTGAGGGCCTTTCTTCCTTATCACTTGCCACACATTTACAGGCCAAAAGTGTTATCTGCATCAACATTTTATTTACCTTGGGATCCATGGCCATATGCTCTCGTAATTGCGGATCAATCACATCCTCCAGGCCAGCCCATCTGCCGCTAACCCATTTGGATTTGACGAGCCCTACCAAATTGACATGCTCCACAGGAGTTCGGCTAAGATCCACGGCTTTCAAACCTGACACAATTTCCAGCAACACAACACCAAAACTATATACATCCGATTTATCCGTCAATTTAAAATACTCATAGTACTGGGGATCAAGGTATCCTGGAGTGCCCCGCGGAGCCGTGGTCACATGGGTGGCTTCCACAGCCATTTCCCTGCAAATTCCGAAGTCGGCGACTTTAGCCTCCATCCCATCATCCAAAAGTATGTTTGAGGATTTTACATCTCTGTGCAGAAGCGGCGGTTGCATGCCATGCAAGAATGCCAACGCCTCTGCTATTTGAATAGCGATCTTTATTCTCACATCCCATGTTAGTCTAGATTCGGCTTTTCTGGAGCCGTATAAATGGTCTGCAACCGTTCCGTTGGAGACGTACTCAAATACTAAAAGAAATTCCTGGCGGCTGCTATGATATGGATTGCTAAAGCCATAGAGTCTGACAATGTTGGGATGCTGAACTTGACAAAAAATTCCAGCCTCATTTAGGAACTCATGGATGGTACCTGCTTGTTGCCTGTACAGCCGTTTCACAGCGACTTTCCGGCGATCGCTGAGTGCCCCTTTGTAAACTGCGCCGAAACCTCCGCTCCCAATCTTGTTGTCATCGGAGAAGGAATTTGTGGCTGCTCTAATTTGTTGGTAAGAAAATACTGGCAAATGCGGAAGAGATTTTTGGCGTTTAAATCGTTGGCGCCTACGTTTGAGAAGAAAAATCGCAAATATCACAGTTGCGACTCCTCCCGTCAACAAACCTGGTACAGCCATAAATAGACATAAATGAATTACGGCACCAAACCATAAGACAGCGTTAGGGTTTCGAGTTCGTTTGCGGATGAAACCAGTTCAAACTGCACACTTTTTTGTTCACAACATCCGTCGACAAAGTTTCCTTGTCGTCCAAAATCATTGAATAATTGGTAGATAAAGTAGAAGAATTCAAATTAAATGCATACCTGTTGTGAGTGCTATGAATCCCATTGTTATGTTGCGGGTTACAGCTGCATGATATCACAGCAAAATTAATCATCAGTAATATTAACCTGTGGGCTTTTACGATATATAACTTTATGAATTTTGTTTTTTCCCGTAATTAGCAACGGTGTATACCTTCAAAGAGGCATTGAACGCTGTAATCTGTTACGTTGAAAGCACATGTCGCGGAATTATTCCAGCATTCACTACAACGCATATATGTTTGCCTATCAAGGACAAAGCTCTCCATGTTTAATAAATCTGTGGCTGCTGACTTAAATCTTGCCTTCATCCACGATACTCTTGCGTTAGCAACGGTAGAAGTAGAATTGCAAGATGAGTCGGAAGAAGGTGGTAGGAAGGTAATGTACCAGGAATCGCACAAATAGTTCGACCACTTATCGTTAACAAGTTGTGAACAATTCTTAAAAAAAAATTTTGTCCTGTCAATAACAACTGAATCTTGTATGGGAAAATACACGACTGATCCGCTATAATCCAAAGGAGATTTAAGTATAGAGAAATCGAAAGACCCGATATCCAATTCATTTTTTACATGTATGCCTAAGTACATTACCATTGTAGATGAAAAAATAGGTTTTGTTACATTTAAAATATAGAAATTCGTATTGCTAATAACAATATAAGGACTTAGAGTTGTGCAATTGTAAACTTGGAATTCAGGATCTCCGCAACTTTCTCCTGCCACTCCGAACGGGTAAAATAAATCCTTACCTCCACACGTTATCGTCTTACTTAGACATGTCGAAGAAACAAAAGGGACGAAAAAAAACACCACCAAGGAAGAAAGCAGGGGCAGAAAAACAAACTGAGGCATAGAGACGGCTAAAGAGGAAACCAAACAAAAGATAGAAACAGTATTTTATGCAAGAAAACACAGAGAACACGAGCCACTACAATCATCCAACCTA
>MNCI01031053.1:28263-127721 GCA_015680685.1 Gnetum montanum
GCGTCGGATTCGGGAGCGCGTACAGAAGCACATTAAATTCGCAATGGGTACGTATTTCATAATTTCCAATGAAATTTTGTCTGGATTTGTACTTATACATCGAAATGGTCGCCTTGCCTTTTACTGATGTCTGCATTTTGCATTAAAATCTTAAGTATCTTCTCCTGTTCTGAATCATACCAAAAATTTCATTTCATTGTTAAGTGGCAAGCAAGCAATCAAGATTCATATGGCATCGGCATGAGACAGACATACATTAAAATCTTAAGTATATTTTCTCCTGTTCTGAATCATATAAAAAATTTCATTTCATTGTTAAGTGGCAAGCAAGCAATCAAGATTCATGGCATTGGCATGAGATGGACATGCATTAAAATCTTAAGTATCTTCTCCTGTTCTGAATCATACCAAAAATTTCACTTCATTGTTAAGTGGCAAGCAAGCAATCAAGATTCATGGCATTGGCATGAGATGGACATGCATTAAAATCTTAAGTATCTTCTCCTGTTCTGAATCATACCAAAAATTTCACTTCATTGTTAAGTGGCAAGCAAGCAATCAAGATTCATGGCATTGGCATGAGATGGACATGCATTAAAATCTTAAGTATCTTCTCCTGTTCTGAATCATACCAAAAATTTCACTTCATTGTTAAGTGGCAAGCAAGCAATCAAGATTCATGGCATTGGCATGAGACTGACCACAGAAAACAAGGGAGTACAAATAAATAAATAAATACTATGGTAACCCAAGGCCGAAGAGGCAAGTATGGGTCATACGGAAATCAAGTTTTGTACGGGGCGTGCCAGGAAAACATTGCATTTGCATGGATTCGCCTGCCCTTGGAGCATCAAAGGTTCGGCCATGACTCACACATTCACGCGTGTTTATTGTTCATTGCTGGTTTTTGCTTTTTTTCTTGTATCTTTTCTGAAAACAAGAAAAAACAAAACAGGGTCATCGTCATCTTTTCTGAAAACAAGAAAAAACAAAACAGGGTCATCGTCATGGATCATGAGTCATGAATATGATTACCGATGAATGCTTGTTCAACTATTTTAAAAATCTGTTTGCTTATAAAGCAACCAAGCCCACCAGCACATGGCCAATGGCCATATGTAAGCTCATGGTGCTCTGTTTTTACTTTCCCGTCATCATGACTAGTGTCGATTTTTCAGCGTCTGAAAGGTTTTCAGTCATTGTAGGTGAGGTGAGTTCCTGGCTGTGCCTAGTTTAGTTAAGTTGTGTCTTCTTTTAATGCCGTCATCTTCAATGTGACCCTATGGCGCTAGTCACAGGTAGTCCCTAGGTTGCTACTCACAAGTAGTTGTTAAACAAAAGTATTAGCAGACCTGATTTGTTATAAATTTGGTTGAGGCTTGACGCTTAATTTCATATTTTGGAAATATTGGATTGAGTAACAAAGGGGTTTTATTTTATTGTTGTCATTTTGAATGTTGAAGAAATTATATGTTTGGCCAGATCATGGCTCGAGTAAGGAAATGGATTCAATGCCCTCCATACCTTTGCAAATTTTCTTGCTTCAATTTAATGGTGATATTGCAATCTTGTGCAATTTTTAAGCAGTAACAATATTTTGGATTTACATTGTTCTATATTTTACAATGTAATTTTATGATATATGAGATTTAATTTGTTTAAAACTAATATATTTAAATTTTCTCTATCACGTCCCCGGCCCGGCTACGAACCCATCCCTACTTTTCTTGAGGCACATGTACCCAAAAACGTTCAGAATCATGAATCCTCCATTCCTCGCTTCCCGAATCGAATTCTTTTGACGCATAGCTTTCAAGCAAAGCAACAGCTTATCCTGCAATAACAGCTCACGGTGGAAGGTGCATAGAAGCTTGGCCCATATTTGCCGAAGAAAAAATTTTCTGCTTCCGTAGCTGGAGCTGGAGCTGGAGCCATATTTGAGGGTGACCGTTAAAATCTAAGGTCTAATTTCTGACCTATGCTGTCAGTCAGTCAGCCTGTTACAGAAGTAGTGCGTAGCAGCTTCCCTGCTCTTTCCTACGTAGGAAGAAAATATTTCAGTTCTAGACGCAGTGGAGAATGGAGAGTGCGTACAAGCTTCCGTAATCTTTCCAACTGGAAGAAAAAGTTTTTGCCTGGTAAGAGAAGGCAGTGGAACATTGTAAAAGAAATTTTGCCTTGTAAAAGGCGACAGTCACAACTAGAATAAAACTTTGAGAGGACAGTGGAGCTTCACGCATATTTTGCTAATCATAGTTAAAATATGCTTAGTATATGAACCAGAATTTATGAATTTCATTATTTTCAAAGCGAATTCTAAACGTTTTAAATTATGACAACCTAATATTGTAGGACATTATTGAAATTAAAATTGAGGGTCCTGTTATGTTCCAAATATGTATATATTTTATGAAATATAAAAATAGATTCAAAAAAAATAATGAAAATTTTATTAAAATATTATATTTTTGCTTCATAGCATTATCATTTAGAGTAATGGTAATGGTAAGGGGCTCATTGGGATGATCATTGTGGCTCCATGTGATAAATAGTTTTGCCTCACTAGTGTAATAATAGAACACATCAGAAACTACAATAAAAATAATTACAACATTATCTAGCAAACCAACAAACTACCAAGTACTATTTTCATTCCCTTACATCCTTCAATGATCTAGCAATGGGCCCACTCCCACAACTAAATGAAAACAACACAACAGAGGACTCCTAAAAAGGAATGGGTCTGAAGTGGGTATAGTCTCACAAGGTAGAACACGAGAACAAAGATGTGTTGACATGGCATGGAAGTCCTCAGCTGACCTCACATCCCATTGCAACAATTCCTTAGCAAGACCCATGAAGTACTAAGGGAAATCGCAAGGCCTCTAACTAGCTTGCCACCCCTACCATTGCTCCTATAGGCACATGGCTGGTCAACCAACCAACCTTCATGTTTGTATTTCTCCAAAATAACATGAACATTTGGTGATAGAGTGCCAACAATATTGTACTTTGAACAACAAGTAGAATAACATAGTAAACAATGAGGAGCCTTAGCACATGGGGAGCCTTAGCTTTGCAAGGTAGTGTGTGTTTGTGAATGCAATATCATAAGATAATGTATGTATAGAGTACCTATCGATGCCCCTAACTCATAAAACAATGTAGTTATCATTGTCATTAGCTATTATATGTACTTGGAAGATTTCAATTTGGTCTAAGCCATTTGGGAGTAGACACTTTGGATGCAAACCAAAGTGCTAACACATTGAATGTAAACCAAAATACTCTATAAGATATAGAGGGTGCCACTAATAATACAAGGTTCATCATAGATAATAGGATGAGCTATATGATAAAAAAAGACACCATATTTATATATACATGCTTGTATAGGCAAAGTAATTCATTTTCACTTTCTATTCTTAATCTATGATGAGCGGCAGGTACCCCTACGCTCAACCATATGAATACGAGCATTTTCACGCGCGATCCGGTCGAACTCCACAGACGGACTAGTTGTGGCACCTAGATCGCTAACCTTATGTCGCAGTTCGCTATCTTCCCACCTCGACTAATATTTATATTTGTCATGTATGGTTTAGTCCAGAGTAAGGTGTATGATGTGTTCCTAATTCTATGCTACTCCTGAAGGTAATGGAAAATAATATTAACTAAGCTAAGCTAGGAGGAAAAGGCTAAGAGAATCTAATCTAGCCTAAGTGTGACGAGCAACCGATTCCTTGATCAACCGTACACATCTTGGACCTTGTGCAGGACTACCACTAGGACTACCAAGCGCAGGTCCTAGGTACACCACTAGGATTACCAAGCGCAGATCCCAAATACGCTATTGGGATTACCAAGCGTAGATCCTAGCTACACCACTGGGCTACCAAGTAGTCACACTTAAATGCTCGTAATCAAGTCGTACTCGTTCCGCTTCTAAGTGTTTAAGGGTGAGAGAGACTAATCGCGATGAGCAACCAATTCCTTGACTAACCGTACACATTCGTAAATGCTCGTAATCAATTCATACTCACACCGCGCTACTACAAATAATAAATAACATTAAATAAATAACAAAATGAATGTTGCAATGATGAAGTAATCTCGATCTTTATTGCTGGTCATGTGCGTGTCCAAGTACATCACACTCGAATAAAGACACCGTACAACTACATTCACCACACTACGGGTAGACACTAGAAAAAGAAACTAACTCTGGAGGGATTAAACTGCCAGATTTTCACTACTCTCTAACTAGGATATGAAACCAGGGCGAGTTGCTTCTTATTTATAGACATTGACACAGACTGCGATATCGCGTATGTGATATCGCGGGGGGATGCAATATCATGATGGACGCGATATCACGGCCCATGCGATATCGTGTCCCATCATACCCCCACGATCGAATGAAAACTCGTCCTCGAGTTACCAAGAGAACAAGTTCCATTAATTACATAGTGGATAGGTATGGGATTATTAACTAACTAGAATAGATTCATGTTGCAGTGTGGAGTGATACACAACACAAAAGAAAATCTTATGATTTCAAAATGGTGGAACTCATGTAGTTCCTGGTGGCGGTGGCTCCTCCATAGGTGTCTTTCCCTTTTCTTGCACTCCAAGTCTTAGAATTTGATGGTGTCGAAGTATGGCCTAGAGTTTCTCCTCTTGTAAGGCCTTGAGTGGCATGCACATATGTTTGTGCTTGTGCCATAGAGGTAGCCCAATCAACCTTCTCTTTTTCTTTCGACACCCTTTTATTCTCTATCAATAGTTTATTAAGTTGCTTGGTTCTGAAAGTTTCCAGCTGGTTCTGAGCAACCTTTGGCCCTATATTCTAAAGGTTTAATACTTATAAAAAGGCTTGAATAGAGAAATCAATAGTTACACCACAAATGTTAACCATGGTTCCTTCTTCTTTATTGTGCCAAAATTGGTACATTTCCCCTAAGTACTAGGCACCACTTTCAGAGAGGGTATCTCCTGCTTCTGTCTGCCCAGACCATACGGTAGGAGGATCTTCTTGATGAATTCTAAATGATTGTCCCTCTTGTTCTGCATGTTATCTGGCAGGACCTTGTCTTCCACTTCTCTAAGATCGTTCGATCACACCTTGAGCAGGACCTTCCTGTTGTCCGCATTTCGGGACCATCTGCAATCACATGGGGCTAATCGTTAGTAAGGTTGTTCTCGAAATCAAGTTATACCTTACTGCTTGCCTTAATAGATTTACTTTATTTCCATGTGATGGTAATTATTGGAAGAACATGTCCCCAAAAGATTATAATGTTGAGTTCTCTTTGCTTAGGTGGTTTCCAAATTTAATTTTCTGGTATAGCTAAGGGAATGAAATTGTTTTTGACACATTTTATTCTTAATTTTAGATCTAATTACCCTCAAAGATGTCCTTCGAGTGATGATGAATTTCAAACAATTTATGCACTATTTGGCATGTGCCCCCTCCCCTACAAGTAAGCTAAACACTCCGGGTTCAAGTAGGTTCAAACGGAATGAAAATCGGAGTACCAACGAGCAAGTTATGGATATGAAACTAAGAGACACATAATCACAAGTCATAGAGAGGAATTTGAAAAACTCCCCTACATGAACAGTTGCAAATGATGTTGATTAGCACAAGGGGGTCACGTATATATATTTTCATTAAAGTTAGGACACTTAGAGAATATACTGAATTTTTAATATATTTTTTTGAAATTAAACAATGTAAACTAAGGACATTTGGATGATTGTTATAGGGTTCCAGGGTAATTCAACTAGTTATGAAGGCATAAAAATTAAAGATGATGGTGTGGATTTTATCAATAAAACCTTGGGTGGTAGAGAAAAAGGCTATGTGATGGTAATAAGGGAAAGAGAATCAATTGAAAAATTAAGCTGAGGGTAAGAAATTGTGTGTGTGAGCTATGTCTAAAGAAAAGATTACAAAAGATTACACAAATGGGTCCTCCCCAAAGCAGGTTTCAACCTATAATGCCCTTGTGTAGCCACACTTAAAGTGTCCATGGGAACTAGAAGGGTTAAATGTAATCCACACTAACTCCACAAAACACACACATGTAAATATCACCAGAATGAGATGAAAATTCTATGTTACACAAGACACGAGCTACAATTACATGAACAATGAGATGAGATGAAGTATAAAAAGGGATCGTAGAGATTGGGACATGAGGTAACTAACCCAGGGCACAGTGAATCCTGCCTGTAAAGCATGATTAACGTGTCATTAACCCGTCATTCTAAGATTAGGACCAAGTCCATCCTTCTAAACAATGACATCACATTGTTTCATCCCATGATGAACAACTGTGAGAGTACCATAACAACATGGTGTACAATCACTTGGCATTTAGTACAAGGGAGGAGTGATTTTTATTTTATGGCACTTTGTTTTTCTCTTTTTCTTTTCCTATTTTTTCAAACTTTACTGAATCCAGAGAAGCCGCGAACCTTTAGGCATGGGTGTATGTCTTTCCAGTGGGACCCCCTAGAATAGCATTTGAATTTCAAGTGCCCATTTGATTACTCTTACTCCCATTTTTCATTAGATCTACAAGGATCTTAGTACAACCACGTTGCATGACAACTCCCACAGGTGTTACCAAAGAGAATCCACAAGTCCCCTTGATGTCACACCCTAACCATTCTCTCTTGGTCCATCCTTCATTCTGGGTATAATGGACACAAAATTAATTTTAACTTTTAGAAATTTCAAGAATGTCACTGTACCCTTGAACAGATCCTCTTATTTATAGAGTGGATGAGTGGGTGTAATGGGCTCACTGTTCTAAAATAATTGACTACTCATGACTTAATAACATAAAACAAATCTCAACCAATGATCCACATGAGTGTTTTATTTGTAGACAAGATTACTTACAAAATGTGAAAATACAAACACACAAAAACACACAAAGATAAAAAGATAAAACAAAAAGTTGAAAAATTAAAGAAAATAAAAAAAACTATTTATTAATCCTGCTTGTTATTGAAATGGGGGGTATCCCCCATAACTAAACGGTTGAGTATGGCAAGGATTAATAAATGGAAGATAAGGATCCTTGCATGTTGGAAGTATTGGGGCTGGTCTATACTTATCCCCTCGGGCTTCACACACTTGATTATAATGAGCATAGTGGGGTACTTTATATGATGTAGTTCCCAGATAATGAGTTGACCCACTATGATGTTTGTGACCGTTAGATGGTATGCAAGGATTGGGTTGATGCCTCCCATGATTGTGTTCATTGGGCTGTATGGTTGTTGGAGTGTTAGTTGGTGGCCCTAATAAAGGTACATGAAGCCTTGGGTTCTAAGGTAAGGGTGCACCGCAGTGTGGAACTTGTGCTGGGTTGGAAGATGCAGTGGCCTCTAAATTATGTTGTCCCTTCCTACGGCCGTGTTTAAAGAAATGACGCTTTGGATGTTGAGAAGGCCTCTCACTGCTATTGGTAGTAGTAGCACAAGTGTTATTCATGTGTTGTTGCGGTGGCACAAACACCTTAGGAACAGTTGGTGGCATTGTGGAAGGAGGAAACGGATGAGAATGTTGAAAGTGAGGAGGAATGTAAAATGCACAAGGTGGCAGTTGTGTTGGAGGTATGGGCTGATAGTATGGTGGTGAGATAGAGTATGGTGGCCCGAATGTAGAAATAGGATGTTGGACATGATAAGCATTTGGATTTGGAAAATATGAAGGGTGCCTCCAGTCTAAGGGTGGTCTCCCCCATGACTGGGATTGTTGCCACTGTGATCGAACAAAGTATCTCTGTATGAACTCTGGATGTAACATGTTTTTCCAATGCTCCTGTATATGTAACAATATTGGGCATTGGCCTTTGGGGTGATCGTACAGGCATATGTTTCATTCATACGTAGGATTGGCAGTTGAGCACTTATTCTCTTTAGTCTTTCTTTCCGAATGTCTGCTATCTCATCCTGCTTCTTGGGTTGTCAAAAATCTATCTCCAAGATTGTTGATGTATTCTCCATACTTTTGATACATCCATTCCAACATCTTGTTTATCTTTGCCTCGTCTTCTTCTAATGATTGTTGTATTAGCAAAGATGATGTTTCCACCTTGAGATTTGTTGATCTCACCTTGTTATGATCATGGATCCTTGTTGAGTTAATTTTTTGGTCTCGTTGATGTTTTTCAACACTCTCCCATCTAGCTAGTTCTCCTTCTTCTTTTGCGACCTACTTAACTAGCTCTTGGACTTGTTGGTTTCGTAGGTTATATAATTGACCTCAGGCATATGTTCCTAAGGTCTCTCTTATTTCATTACGTAGTCCATCAATAATATGGTACATTAGCCTTTCCTCGGAAAACCCATGGCCTGGACAGTTGTTTAACAGTGAATAATATCTTTCTAAGGCCATGTCCAAGGGTTTATGTTTTGCTTGTTTCAATCCTTGAATTTTTTTCCTCAAGGCTGACACTCTTGCATAGGTTTGATATTTTTCGTTAAAGACTTCTACCATTGTTGACCAGCATCATATTGAATTTGGTTTTAATAATCTATACCATACTTTAGCTTGGTCAACGAGTGTCATAGGAAAGAGCTTAAGTTGTTGCCACCCATTATCAATGTTATTCCATGTGTAGGCATCATAGAAGACTAGTAAATGTTGATATGGGTCTAAGTCATAGCCTCTTAAAAATTTTGGAAAGTTGTTTAAATCGAGCCTGGGCAGTCGGCTCTTTTTATGATGCCTTCATGAAATTTAAATGGCCTCTTGTATTTGCATTAAGCTTGTAGTCGCCAATGGGGGTTCATCGTCATCTAGTAAGTTATGTCTTTGTGTGTTGCGATGACATTGTTTTTGTTCATCTTTATAAGAAACTCCCACTTCAGGTTGTATACTCCAATCTTCATCATCATATAGTTCATTAGTTCTCCAATGAGCTTCCTCACTAAGTGTGGCGTTATTATCATCTTGTAGGAGAGACATTATTGTGAAGTTGTGTGTGAATTATGTGTGACTTTTTTATAATTATTTCTTCTTTCTAAGAGGTATATCATTAAGTTCTTTATGGCAACCTTGTATGATGTAACTAATCTAGATAACTAGCACTATCCCTGGCAACAATGCCAATGATGAGCGGCAGGTACCCCTATGCTCAACCATAAGAATACGAGCGTTTTCATGCGTGATCCGGTTGAACTTCATAGACGGACTAGTTCTGGCACCTAGATCGTTAAACTTAGGTCGCAGTTCACTATCTTCCCACCTGGACTAGTATTTATATTTGTCACATATGGTTTAGTCTAGAGTGAGGTGTATGATGTGTTCCTAATTCTATGCTACTCCTGAAGGTAATGGAAAATAATATTAACTAAGCTAAGCTAGGAGGAAAAGGGTAAGAGAATCTAATCTAGCTTAATTATGATGAACAACCAATTCCTTGATCAACTGTACACATCTTGGACCTCATGCACCACTACCACTGGGACTACCAAGCGCAGGTCCCAGGTACGCCACTGGGATTACCAAGCGCAGATCCCAAATACGCCACTGGGATTACAGAGCGTAGATCCTAGCTACGCCACTAGGCTACCAAGTAGTCACACTTAAATGCTCGTAATCAAGCTCTATTCGTTCCGCTTCTAGGAGTTTAAGGGTGAGAGAGACTAATCGTGATGAGCAACCGATTCCTTGACTAACCGTACACATTCGTAAATGCTCGTAATCAAGTCGTACTCACACAACGCTACTGCAGATAATAAATAACATTAAATGAATAACAAGTAAACAAATAACAAAGTGAATGCTACAATGATGAAGTAATCTTGATCTTTATTGCTGGTCATGTGCATGTCCAAGTATGTCACACTCGAATAAAGACACCATACAACTACATTCATCACATTGTGGGCAGACACTGGAAAAATAAACTAACTCTAGAGGGATCAAACTGCCAGAGTTTCACTACTCTCTAATAAGGATATGAAACAAGGGCGAGCTGCTTCTTATTTATAGACATTGTGGCAAACTACAATATCGTGTACACGATATCACAGGGAAGACACGATATTGCGTACACGATATCGCGGGGGGATGCGATGTCGCGACAGACGCAATTTTGCATATGCAATATCGCGGCCCATGCGATATTGCATCCCATTAATCTATAAGAGCTTAATTTGAGTTTATTAAAAAGGCTTGGAATTTGTAGTAGAGAGTTTGAAGTAAAATAAAATTGATATGATTTTGTCAAAGATATTTTAGACAAATTTTTTCTTACATTCTAAATTTAACTTGTGCAATGTTGTCTTGCTAACTTGCCTATATTACTTGGAATATTTTGTACATATTCTAATAAGATGTTCTACTTATTTAGTTAAGATAATAATATTTTTCTTTTGTCCCTTCAATAATAGTCTTAGAATACTTATGTTGTTCTATTGCTTTTAATTTTAAGAATAAGAAATGAACCATGAACTAAGAAACACATAGCATAAGTTTTGACAAGCAATATATCACATTAAAACAACATCATTTAATAACGAGTTTAATGAATGGTGTTCAATTCCCATTCATATAATTTGTAAACATCATAGTATAACATGTCATTATGTATGAATGAACTAGGTTCAACATTTAGCCTAGTTACGTTGCAAGTTATTGTCTTTCATGCTCATAATAGCATCAAGTTACATGATTAAGTGTAATTAAGGTGTACGATAATGATAGTATTTTGGTAATTAATATTAAATAAATAAATTTTTCTAAAAATAGTAAATTAACTAAAAATAAAAATAAAACCTTATCTAGCTTAAAGTGATAAGTGTCCACTTCATCAACCTACTAGCATATTCTTGGATTTNTTGTAAAAATAGTAAATTAACTAAAAATAAAAATAAAACCTTATCTAGCTTAAAGTGATAAGTGTCCACTTCATCAACCTACTAGCATATTCTTGGATTTATGAATCAATTATTGGGTGATCAAATTAACCAACTCTTGGGTGAATCAAACTAACTACTAGTATTACTAAGTTACTTGGTCTATAATTCATGAGGTATCAATGAGTTTATAGCCATTACTAAAGATATGGAAACATAAATGTAAACATCATGTAATTAACTATTTAGTGACAAGTGATAAATCCATTTTTGGTTGGCTACGATGTTGGGCATTTGATATTGGAGTTACAATATCAGATCCTTGATATTAGGGCACAAGCTATTATGTTGGATATCCAATATTGTAGACATGTGCAAGCCTATAAATATGACACTTAGGCACATGGTCCAACAACAATTTCATTTCAACATTAGCAAAATTCTATCAATTTTGTTCTTGATTTTAGCTCTTAGCACTTAGTAGTGTATGCCTGTAGTGTGATGTTAAGTAATTGAATAGAGTCCACGATGCTTGCATCCTTCAAAACATCAAAAGTGATTGGCAAAAATTGAAGTTGTTTCCCAAAACACTTGTCAAAGAAGTAAAGAGCTTGTACAAGTCATTGGAACCTAAATCAATTAGACGTTGGAGTACCATGGTTGAAATTTTCAATGACAAATATCATACATATTCATGAGTGTCTAACTTATAGAAACAAATCAAGGGACTCATGAAATCCTTGATGCAGCAATGGGTAGGTACTATTCACTATTACACAAATCCCTAGGCCATGGATTTTTACCAAGGGAACAAATTAAACACATTGTAGATGGGATGCGGAGAAAAACTAGATAGACTCTTGGGGTTTATGCCTAAGCCAGATTATTAGAAATGACCATCCATCATAATCAAGGAGTAATTAAATAGGTAGCAAAGCAGGAAGGTGAGCTATGAAAAAGGGAATTAGCTGAAGAGTACAATAGAGACCCATCACCTAAATGAAAGATGCACAAGTCTAAAAAAAAAAGACTCTACTAATCTAGAAATCTATAAGTGACATCACAATCAAAGTAGAGAAGATGTGGAATTTTGTTGATGAAAAATTTACAATTGCATTAAGGATAGTGGATGAAAGAATTGAGAAAGCCTTTGGGAAAGGCGAAGACAAGAGGAAGAAGAAAGAATCTAAACAAAAAGGCAAAGTTGCTTGGTTGGTTGAGTACATAGACACCAGCTCCATAGATAAGGAAGGTTGCACTGTGTGTTAGTATGAACATCCCAAGGGATCTTGTCTAGTCATGGCACATATATAAGAGATGGAAGCATATGCACTCAATCCCAAATTTGTTAAAAGATAAATGCCCAAACAATTATCTTATGCTCAAGATAACTACCAATAGAACCTTCAACCAATGTATTATCCTAGTGGAGCTTTGCCCTAGCCATAGGAGCACTATTATTAGTAGTAGAAATAGCCTCAATCATGGGCTATCCCACCAGCTTGCCAATAATATCCATAGAGATAGCCAAATCCATATGGATATTTTGTTCAACATCTAGTATCACATGGTAATGTAGCTATTCAAACCTCACAATACTATTTAGCAGAATGCCATAAATTGATGTCACCAAGGACAAACCCACACTTGCATGTGCATCCACTAATAGCTGGTCATTCTAATTAACACCTAAATCCTCTACCACTAGTGCCACCTCCTATTATGCAAGGGGAATTTTTGTTACAACCATAGCAAAAGAGTGCTATGAGGGTAGTTAATATGCATGAGGAGATAGTTACCTATGAGTCTTAACCTAGGAAATGACCATTCTCTAGAAAAACTCTAGAAAAGACTTAATGGATGGGGAACACATCTACTTCGAATCTACATCAAGTACTTCTCAAGACAACAAGCTTCCAACTTCATCATGTTCAAATGTCATCATTGTCATGCTTACTTAGACCATAACTTATTGGATCAAGGTAAGGGATCTTTAATAGAAGAGAACTAATATAGGAATTCCCTTAGTTTATCCCCAAATAATAGGACAAATACCATGCAAATATTTATTGAATTCTAGATCTAGAGTGAACTTGATATCTCAAGAAATGTATTAGGCCTAGAACTTACCACCACTAGAGAAATGTAACATTCTCTTAGAGCTTGTAGACTAGTTAATCATAGTTTCACTTAGACAAGTAAAAGATGTAATTACTACCATTAGTGGCTAGTCTTACCATGCTAAATTTCTAGTTATTCACATGGGGAAAAATTAGGGAGAATTTCCAATTATCATGGAAAGAGCTTGGCTTAGCACTATAGATGCTAAGCTCGGAATTCATGATTTGTCCTTAGAACTTTTCCAATGAAGATGAGGCCAAAATCATACAAAGATGGAGAGTTCCATGTAACACATACAATGATAATGGGTGTAATTACATGCAAATAATTTGGGTAATCAAATGAGAGGAGACCAAGGCATGCAATAGATGTGTTGAAACAAGTTGTGTGCAAAATTGTCTATATGTAGCAGCCACCCAACAAGAGGGCACCCAGTGGCTAATTACAAGTGAAGAAACTCAATCTGATAAGTACATGGAACCTAAATAATAAATTATCAGTACCTATGTAGTAGAAATAGATAAGTTAGAATAGCTAACAAAAAGACACTTCTAACCTCAAATCAAGCAGGAAGAAGAAATAGATTGGGGATACTTGGAGATCCCAGACATAATGGAATAAGAACTAATAGAATTGAAATTCCTATTGGAAACATTAGAATATGCATTCATGAATAATAAAAAGCTAGTGACAATCAATGCTAACCTAGACAAAGAACAGAAAAGGAAACTACTAGAAGTGCTTAACAAATAGCCTATAGTATTCGCGTGGTCTTATGATGAGATCATGGGAATTGATCCATGAATTTGTCAACACTATATTTATACTAATTATATAGTCAAACCAAAATGCAAACCTTAATGAAGGCTCAATCCTAAACTCAAGGGTGTAGTCAAGCAAGAATTGGAAAAGTTGCTAAAGGAAAGATTCATCTATCCTATTCTGGATAGTGAATGGGTCAATCCTTTGGTGATAGTTCCAAAGAAGGAAGGTAAATGGTGCATCTACATCAAATTTTGGATGTTGAAATTAGCCACATTCAAGGATCACTTCCCATTACAATTTGTTGATCAGGTCCTGGACATAATCTCAAGACATGAGTATTAAAGTTTTCTGGATGAATACAGTGGATACAATCAAATTTGCATTTCACTTGAAGACTAAGAGAATACCATGTTCACTAGTCCATGGGAAGAATTTGGTTACAAACAAATGCCTTTTGGTCTTTGCAATGCACAAACAACCTTCTGGAGACTAGTTTTAAGTATCTTCCAAAATATATAGGCAATGGTGTTAAAGTATTTATGGATGATTTTTCCACATACAAGCTAGATTTCAAACAAGCACTAGATTAGTTAGAGCAGGTACTTAAAAGATGTGTTGAAACCAATCTTAAGCTCAATTGGAAAAAGAGCCATCTCATGATCTAGGAAGGGATAGTGCTAGGACATAAAATCTCCTAGAAGGATATTGAGGTAGATTCCAAAAGGATCAAAGTTATCTAAAACATCACTCAATGACCATAGATAGTGAAAGATGTAAGATCCTTTTTAGGTCATATGAGATACTATAGGTGATTAACTAAAAATTTTTCAAAGATAGACAAACTACTTTTAGAACTCACGAAGAAGGATGCATCCTTCAAATGGACTAAGTCATGTGAAAAGGCGTTTGAAGCTTTGAAGTAGAAGTTAGTTGAAACACAAATCCTTTAAGCTCTGGATTGGTTAATACCTTTTCATATCATGATTGATGCTTCCAACTATGTGCTTAGTGTAGTATTAACACAACTTGATGATAAGAAGAAACCATACTACATACACTATGCCAGTAGAAGTATCATAGGAGCACAATTAAATTAGATCACAATTGAAAAGGAGCTAATGGCCATGGTTTATGTGCTTGAAAAATTTAGACATTATATGTTGGGTTACCATATCTATGTTCACATTGATCATAGTGCCATCTAATTTTTGATGAACAAGCTAGTGGTTAGTCCTAACCTGATAAGAGGACTTGTGATCTTTCAAGAGTTTGAAATCACAATGATTGATAAGATAGGAATAGAAAAATGTAGTAATTGATCATTTATCAAGGTTGAAATGGGATTTTGACAATTGAGTGGAACCTTTATTAGATCAATTCCTTGATGAAAACTTGTTTACTAAAATAGTAAAGGCTGTAGATTCAATAGGGAAGCCATGGAATGCAGAGTATTTGACCTATCTCATAACACAAGAGCTTTTAGTTGAATGGAGTGCAAAACAACATGAACAATTTCTTCACAGACATGAAAATCAATGGCAATTTGTACAAGATCTGTGTAGATGGGCTTGTTTGATGGTGCATGCTAGATCATGATTAGCAAAGAGTTTTACAAGATTCCCATGAAGGCCCATGTGGTGGCCACTATGTAGGGCACAAAATGACTTTTAAATTATTGATGGCAGGATACTTTAGCCTATCCTATTCAGAGATGCCCACATGTTTGCAAAATATTGTAAATGTTGTCAAAGAGATGGAGTAATTACAGCTAGATATGAAGGGCCACAATAGTAGATATAGTCAAAGAAACCTTTTGATATATGGGGAATTGAGTTTATGGGGTCCATTTAACTAATGTCAAATGGGAAAGTGTATATCATTGTGACTATGGATTACTACATAAAGTAGGTAGAAGCAACAATAGTAAAAGATTGTACAACAAAGATGGGTGCCAAATTTTTTCAACAACATGTGGTGGATAAATTTGGAGTACCCAGAATACATATATCAAATAATGAGACCCACTTCATTGGTGCTACTTTTAAGAAACTCATGAAACAACTTGGGATTAACCATAAACTAACAATGCCATATCATCCCTAAGTAAATGATCAAGCTAAAGTCACTAACCATGAAATTGCTATTATACTCACAAGGATAATTAGTAGGTTTAGATGAGATTAAAGTACGAAATTAAATGATGCTCTTTGGGCCTATAGGACATTCTAGAAATTAGCTATAGGGTACATTCCATATGAGTTAGTTAATGACAATTTTCTAATACTTCCAATCCAAGCAGAGCTTCACACTTAAGCTACTGCTAATGAAATTGACTTGAACTTGAGTTTATCCTAAATGGAATGTCTAATGAACCTAAATCTTCTGGATGAGAATCAACTAGTAGCACTCATGGGCAGTGAAGTCCATAAGCATTACTCCAAGCTTAGGCATGATTCATGGATAAGAAATGTAACCATACAACTAGGTGACACGATCCTTTATTATAATCCTAATTGTTTACCCAAAAAGCTAAATTTTAGACACTTTGGAAGGGACCATACATTGTGCACGTTACTTATGCATTTGGTGCCTTACACATTCACCACCCATCTAGCCCACATAAGCTTATCCTTGTCAATATCCAACAAGTCAAACCATACTACGAATACTCCAAAGAATCTACCCAACCTATCCACTAGTCTTCTACTTGTTCTATCTTTCATTTAACTAATCTTAATAATAGTCATGGAGGAGTCCATTTCGAACCATAGGTACCTTATTGAAGCTTTTCATTTTATTTCATTTTCACATTATTTAATCTTTTCTCATTATTTGATACTTTTCATTTCGTAAAATTTTGACATTCTTTGATATCTTTCAATTCCTTAATATTTTTAATTCTTTTAACATTTTTCATTGTTTATACTTTTTCAAAATTCTTACTAACTTTTTCATTTCTTTCATACTTTGTTTTTGAACCTTTTGTAAATAAGTTTGATTACTAATAAGACACATTGAATAAAGGCAATATGTAGCCCAATAAAGTAAAGATTTCTCTATGTTATCAAGTCATAAGGGACTAATTATTTAAATAATGAGTCCACATCATTCATCCATCCATTCCATTAATAAGAGGTTTTTCCATGGCCATAATGATATTTGATGAGCAGCGAGGTACCCTTATGCTCAATCATATGAATACAAGCATGTAGGTGCGATCCGATTGAACTCTGCAGATGGACTAGTTGTGGCACCTAGATAGTTATACATTGATTACAATTCGCTATATTCCCACCTGAACTAGTAGTAGCTTTGTCACATATGGTTTAGTCCATAGTGAGGCATATGATGTTGTCCTAATTCTATGTTACTCCTGATAATAGAAAAGATAAATTAATTAAAATAATAATGGAAGCAAAACCTACATTAGCTTATGGTGATGGTATCTATCCTTAACCATCTGTACACGTCTTGGACTTTATGGGATTACTGCTGGGCATGCCAAGTATTTGCACTTAAACACTCATGATTAAGGCATGCACATTCTGCTTAATGATAGGAAAAGTAAATAACAATAAATTAAAATATTAACTAAATAAGGCATTAAATAATTAAAACAAAATAATTAATCTAAGTGAATATTGCAATGATGAAAGTAATCTTAAACACAATTACCAGTCATGCATGTGTCCAAGTAAGTCAGACTCGAACAAAGATGCCTTGCAATTACAAATGTCACATTGTGGGCATGCACTGGGAATGACTAGCTTGAAAGAAAGAAATTGAAAATTAAAAACTAAACTACCAAAAGAACTAGAAAGAAAAGAACTTCACTAAAAATTGTCAACTATGTGCTTGATTGTTGTATTTATAGGATAACATAGGATTCATGATATCACGTATACAATATTGTATCCAAGCCATGATATCGTGTGCCTGATATTGTGTATCCAATATTGGGGCCTGGTAAACTACAATTTGTCATATCCCCATGACTGAATAAAAATTTTTCCTTGAGTTAACAAAATGAGAAAAGAGCCCCTTAAAAAACATTATGAAGGTATGAGATTATTGACTACTACTGACTAACCATGCCACAGTATGGGAAACACAAAACTTGGACATAAAATGCAAAATACAAAATGTTGGAACTCATGTGGTTCTTGGAGGTGGTGGCTTCTCCATTGGTGCTTTTCCTTTGACTAGTCTTGTAGGTTTGTGAGATTGCTGATGTGTGAGAAGTGCTTGTAGTTTCTCTTCTTCCATCTGAGGATCATGCACAGTCTATACTGATGTCCTAATGTTTGATGGAACTAGCACCTCCCATGGACATGGTAGCTGTGGAAACATCTGGTTCACTTTAACATACCATATAGTAAACTACCATCATTCCTCCTCATAGGCTCTAGATTTATCTTGTAATTCATGGTAATCTATCAATCGTCGAGCCAAATTTGCTGCTACATCTCTTTGATCATGGTAGCTTGCTTTGACCACTTCTAATTTAGAGTTTGTAACTTCTAATTTTTGCAATGTTTCTTATGTTTGGAAAACTCTATCTCATACTTTGTGTAAGTGGCTCATACCTATTTCTCAAGCTCATTTCTTGAGTGCCATGTTGTTAACATAGCTAAGTTGGCATATTGCAAATTTTCCAACTCCATGTACTCTTTTAAGTCTTGAATCTGTAGGTCTCAGATATTCAGTTTTGCTTGTTGGACAAAGGCATATGTATCCAATATGGCTCACCAGTCAATGTGTTAAGAACTGAAAGAGTTAATGTGAGTCTTAGCCATATGAATCTCCTTTTTGATTATTTCTTTGTACATCCCCACCTAATCATGGATGTGCTCTTTCAACTTCTCATGCTTCTTGGACTCATTCTACCATGCAATGATCTCTATTACCATCTTTTGATGGATGGCACAAACCTCCTCTATAGAAAGTATTTTATTTTCCTTGGTCAAGTGATTGATATCTTGGTTGACCCATACTAATTATTCTCACATCTATTGAAAAATTTCTTTGAGAAAATCCTTCTATTTCTCAATTGCTGTCAACTAAAGATTTTCAGAAGCAAGGTATTTATTCTCCTCTTGTAGGATCTTGAGAGCCTTAGCATGTGCATAAATTTGAGCTTGTGCCTTGGAAGAATCCCAATTGGCTTGCTCCTTCTCCCTTGCCATATTTTTATTATCTTCCAAAAATTTATTTAGTTGCTCATTTCTAAAAACATCCAATTGATTAGCTGCAATGAATTGGAAAGGGTTCCTTCATTCAGCTTGTAGGGTGACAAGCTTTTCTTACAGTCTTTGTAGCTCTACTTGCACATGCTAGGTCCTAAATTCAGCCATGACCAGTTTTCCTTTAGTTGAAATGAGGTCTAATTATACTACTATGACATCTTAAGGGATGTCAAATAAGGAAGTCATGACTTGTCCTATTTGTAGTAAGAAATCCAAGACATCCTCATGTTCTGTAGGAATCATTGAGGAACTAGATAAAACTTAAGCATCATGTGCTCGTGTGAAATATATTGGTGGCACAATAGTGACATTAAAATATTCTTTGATGTGGTCTACAACCACCTCTACTGCACCTGCTGCATCCTAGTGTTGCATGACCACAACTATGGCACCTTCACTAGTTTCTAATCTAACTTGGAAGGATGCAACATTCCTAGAGATCTACTAAGACCACTAGGACTCTCCTCCTAAAATCAAAAACATGTGTCCACTTGCAAGATTAGCTAAAATAGTGGACTGCATGATATCATCAATTCTCAACATCATGACTCCCCTAACTAATAGTCTCAGCAATGGTTTTGAGGTGACTGATGGATGGTCGATAGTCCTGTTATGGTAGTGGCTATTGTTGGACTTGATGGTTTATGGGTTGTGTGCTAGGCCTTGCTTCCTGTTGTTGGCTAGGCCCTATTGATTGAGGTGCAGTGGGTCCAACTATTCACTCTTCTTCTTGCTCTAATTTCTCACCAACATCTTTCCTTGGCACCAATGGTTTGATTAGTTTAGCATACAAAGCATTTTTGGCTTTTCTAAGAGCATCATTTGTATAGCCCAAAATTCTAGCACATCTACATAGCTTCCTGATAAGACAAGGGAAAGGCAAGACATGCTTCCTTGTCATTCTTTCTTTGAATTTCCTTAGTATTTTCATCAAATATAAATGGGGTAAATTTGCATTAAATTTTCCCATCAAAATTGTACTATCATGCATAGCATAAGTAGATAGTCTATTTAAGCCTTTGGTGGGGAAAATGTGATAAGTGTTGATCTTGAACTAACTCCTTTCTTCCAAGGTCAATTCTCCATAAGGTTTATTTTCTTTGTCATAGGCCCACTTCAACCATAACTTTCTTGCATCTGCGTCTAAGTGAGTGGATAGATGAGCAAGCTTTGGTCCTTCATTTTGAAGATTCAAGACCTATGCAATGGCCCTTGTAGAGAAATCAATGAGAACACCACCTACATTGGCAATTGTGCCTTCTTCCTTGCCATGCCAAAATTGGTATGTCTCACCCAAATACCAGTCACCACTTTCTGAGAGAATGGGCCATAATGGAGATGTCTTAAGTTGAGGCTTCACTGGTTTGGAGGAAACCTTAGTGAAAGGCCTAAAATTGAGCTTCACGATCATAGTTGAGAAGGTGGATTTTTCCTAAATGGCTTGGAGACATTTTGGGAATAACATGAGACATTACCCTAGTTCTTGGTCTCTAACTACTCCACCTTCCACGTGGCCAAATTGCATTGTCACAGGGGTTTCCTAATGAATGATGAATGAGTATGCTTCCTACTCTACATGTTCTATGTGAGGTCCCTAGTCTTTGCCTCCTCTCAAGTGTTTAGCTACTCCTTGCGAAGGTCCTACTTGATCTCCTCTTTTTGGAACCATTTGTAATCACACAAAGATCAATTGTTACTAAGGTTGTGTAGTGAAATTTTTATCAAATCATACATTACTCATTGCCTTAGCTAATAATTCATAATTACGTTGTGTAATTTTAGAGTTAGAAATATTTCTGAGAAGTGGCTCCAAAAGGTGTTATTGTTGATCTTACATCATTGGGTTTCATCAATTTCTTTACATGTGGCACTTACAATCGTTTGGGTGGCCTAGGTTATTGATGAAAATTAACTTGTCATTTAAACATAAAATGTTTCTTTAGTAAATATTGAATTTATTAGCCCTATGATATCCTTCGAATGATAGAAAATTTTGAAAAAAAAAAGTATGCACACTTCCTACTATAGTATCCCATGACTAAGTGGAACACTCCAGGTTCAAATAAGATAAGATAGAATTGAAATTGAAATGTTAGGAAGCTAGATATTGCACCTGGAAGATGGAGGTAAAGCTCTAAGTCACAAGAAAAAATTTCAACAACTCCCCTAGTGGCAAATGAAGGAAATGAATGTTGAAGTAGGTGGGATCGTAACTATATATAGGTAGGTAAGACCTGATATCACGTACTTGATATCGGGTCAGACGTGATATCATGTCTCCACAAACATGCACTGAATGTAGGGACTAAGTGGAGATAATTAATTTTTGATATTTAATGAAGGATTTGAGATTAAATTGGAAGGTCTAGGATATTTGGAAAATTGATTTTGAGGCACCATAAATGTGTCATGATGGAGTCATATATTAAAATTTGTGAAAAGGGGCTAAGACGAAGGGTGTATGGTAATTGTTGAGGAATGATTGATTAAAATGATGAAGGAAAGGATAGTTCAATTAGATGAGTAGTCAGAGGGTGTAAAATAATGTGGTTATGTGCAACAGGGACAAGTTACAAAAGTTACACAAGTGGATCCACCCCAAAGTAGGCTGTAGCTTATGATGCCCTTGTGGAACCACACCTCCAATGTCCATGGGTACTAGCGAAGTTAAATGAAACATATACCTATCAACAAAACACATGCTAAAATCACAAAGTTGAGATAATAACTCTACATTACACCAACCACAAGTTATGAACATTTGGACAATGAGATGAGATGGATTGTAGAAGGGATCATAGAAATTAGGGCATGAGGTTTTTAATGATGGTCACAATGGAATCTTATGTGTAATTAGTTGTTCAATAACCATTTGTCTAGCTTTCCAAGTTTTAGACCAACACCATACCACATTGCAGTGACACCACATAGCTTCATCCCATTGATAAACAACCATAAGTCTATCAGAGTTGCAAGAAGTAACATCATTTGGCATTTTGTTCAAGGGAGGAGTAAGGGAGGAGTGTCATGGTGGCACACGTTTATTATTATTATTATTATTATTATGTTTTTTATGGCTCTATGAAGTTTCCTACCTTCAGGCATGGGTACATGTCTTTCTTGTGGGACCCACAGAAGCTCATTTAGTGCCATTTTGAGTTACCCTTACTTCCATTTTTTGTTAGATCTACAAGGATATAGTTACAACCTTGCACATGATAGAACATACAGAAGTAGCGAAAGAAAATCTACGAATCCCCTTTATGTCACACCCTTCTCATTCCACCTTGGTCCTTCACTCATCTCTCCAGACACAATGATTATCAAATTATTTATAGTTGCATGATGAAAAATATTAATGGAATAGAGCATGAACCTCTTATTGATGGAATAGGTGGATGGATGTCGTGGTCTCAATTTCTGAATAATCAGTCCCTTATGACTAGGCAACATAAAGAAAAATCTCACCTTATTCACGATTGAGATTACAACAGAAAATTGAAAAAACAATTAGAAAAAGTAAAAGAAATAGAGAAATGACAAAAAATTCATAAAACAAAAAGATAAAATAACACTTAAGAATCCTATAAATTAGAATGGGGGATGACCCCTCATTACTAAAAATTTGGTTGTGGCTAGGATTAATAAGTGGATGAATAGGATCTATGCATGTATGAAACATTAGGAACCCTTCATGCCCTAGCCACTAGATGTCTATTTGCAGTATAGTGGCTAGGTAGAGAAACTGTTGGTCACACACCTAATTATAGAAAGCATAGTGGGGTATGTTAGATGGTGTGTGTACATTATGATGGAAATCCAACCCAGTAAAGCACCCTTGACTATATGGTAGTATGCATGGATTTTTGTGTTCCTTCACATTGGTAAATTTACTAGATCATGTGGATATTGAAGTGTGAGGTCGAGGCCTAGGTATAGTGATAGGGGTTGTTCATGGAGCTGAGGAAGGTGTGGCACCAGGTTGACCTTGGGCTAGTTTAGATGGTGGAGTAGGTTTGGAAGTGTGATTCTTCTTCCTACAGCCATGTCTAAAGAAGGGATGCTTTCAATGTTGCATAGGGAACCTACTTTCATTAATAGCAATAGCACAAGTTACATCCATTGGTTGGCATGATGGTGTGGAACCATTTGATACATCTGATGGTAGTGTAGAGGGAGGTGAAGGATGAGAATAACAAGGGTGAGGAGAAGTGTGAGAAATATGAGGTGGTTATCCCTTAGGATAAGACATAGGTCAATGATACTCAGGAGAGTGATGATGGAAATTGGATGTAGAGGATTTAGAAATGGTTGGAGAAATAGGATGTTGAACATAATAGGCATTTGGTTTTGGTGAACATGGAGGATGTGGCTAGCTAGATGGTGGCCTCCCCCACAGCTGTGAGTTTTTCCACTATGGTGGAGAAAAGTGTTGAGGCTGGTAATAGCTCCCTTCAGGATAGTACAATGGATTATGGGGTTGTCCATAATTACCTTATGGAATAGGGATGCACTTAAATCGATACCTTTGTATGAATTTTGAGTGTAGCTCCCCTACCCAATGCTCATATAGGTGTAACAAGACTAGGCAATAGCCCTTTGAATGGTCACATAAATAGGCATCACATTCATCCTCATTATCTATAGTTGAGCCTTTGGCCTCATTACCCTTAGCTATTTTTCCTAGTTTCCAAATAGTGTTCTTAATTATTTTTGATTTGTATGCCCTTTGTTTGTTTTGGTTGCTAGGTTTATTTTGGATGACCCTCTCCTCAATAGTGTCTTCTAAGTTCACACTTTGTTCATTTTCCCATACGATCATCTTGTTATGCTTTGCCTCAATTTCATCTATCAATTTTTGTATTGTCAAAGGTTGGGATTGTATCACCCTTTTAGAATTGGTTGCTTCCTCTTCCTTGTAGTTCCAGACCTTTATTGTTTCTAGAGTTGGATCCTACTCAAAAGCTTTGACATTATTCCATTTAGATAATTCTCTCTCTTTTTTTGTAAGACACTCTATTAGTTCTTTGGCTTGGTGGGCTTGGAGCTTATATAGTTGTCCTTGAGCATACTTTCCAGGGCTTACCCTTGTTTCAGTGCTAAACCCATCTATAATGTGGAGTATTTTCTCTTTCTTAGAAAACCTATGACTTGGACATTTATTTAGTAAGGCATAGTATCTATCTAAGACCATGTCTCCTCAAGGCAAAGACCTACGCATAGGACTGGTATCTTTTATTAAAAATTTCTAACATGGTTGACTATTGTTTGATTGAATTTGGTTCCAATGATCTATACCACACTTTGACTTTATTAATTAGTGTCCTAGGAAAGAGCTCAAGCTTTTTCCACTTACTATCCACATTTTTGAGCACACAAGCATCATGGAATGCTTTTAAATGATGTAGTAAATCTGAATCATAGACTCCTACAAATTTTGAAATATTATTCAAGTCAAACTTGGGTAGTCGACTCTTCCTACGATGCCTATGAGATATCTTAATACCCTCTATGATGTGCATTAGGATTTTAGGGATTAATAGGGGTTTATCATCGTTAGAAAAGTTGTGATTAAAATCTCTATTTAATCAATGATGATGATGGGGCTTATGTTCATGTTGATAACCTTAAGTATGTTTGTGGGTTTGATTTTTGCTTTTATTCTGACCCTTTTGTCGAGCTCTATCTCTATACCTATGTTCATCTTCATTAGAACTAGACATTGAAGTTGAGGGGGAAGATGAAAAGGAGGAACTAGTAGAATATCCATGGCTTCTATAATGTTCCTCAAGATCCCCTGGTTTATCATTTCTAGGTACTGAGGAGGTCTTAGGCCTTGAGGCCTCCCATAGTTTAGGACTGATGTCATCTTCTTCAAGATTGTCTGCCTTAGGTGAATGTACTCTTTGAGTGTTGTTAGGGTGGCCATGGTCATGAAAAACCCCTTCATAAGGTGGATCACTCTAATCTTCTTTATTCTATATTTCATTAGTTCTCCAATGAATAGGTGCGCTATACAATTCATAATCATTTCTGCATGAGTGAGACATTATTGTTGATGTGTGGTGTGTGTTTGAATACTTGAAAGATATATTGTTAATACCATTTTATAGTGATCTTGTGTAATATAACTAATCTAGATAACTAGCACCATCCTCAATAATGATGCCGATGATGAGCGGTGAGGTACCACTATGCTCAACCATACAAATAAAAGTGTATACATGTGATTCGATTGAACTCCATGGATGGACTAGTTGTGGCACCTAGATAGTTATACATTGATTGTAATTTTCTAGCTTTCCACCTAGACTAATAGTAGCTTTGTCACTTATGGTTTAGTCCATAGTGAGGCATATGATGTTTTCCTAATTCTACATTACTCCTAATAATAGAAAAGATAAATTGATTAAACTAATAATGGAATCAAAACCTAAATCAGCCTATGGTAATGGTATTCATCCTTAACCATCCATACTCATCTTGGACTTCGTGGGATTACTGTTGGGTGTGCCAAGTATTCACACTTAAATGCTCGTGATTAAAGTGTACATATTCTACTTAATGATAGGAAAAGTAAATAACAATAAATTCAATTGTTAACTGAAGAAGTCATTAAATAATTAAAACAACAAAAAGTAATCTAAGTGAATGCTGCAATGATGAAAGTAATCTCAATCTTTATTGCCAGTCATGCACATGTCCAAGTACATCACACTTGAACAAAGGTGTTGTGTAATTACAAATATCAAATTGTGGGTATGCACTTGGAATAACTAACTTGAAAGAAAGAAACTAAAAATTGAAAAATAAACTACCAGAAAAACTAAAAAGAAAAGAAATTCACTAAAAACTGTCAACTGTGTGATTGAGTGTTGTATTTATAAGCTAACATAGGAATCACAATATCACGTATACGATATTGTATCTAGGCCATGATATCATGTACCCAATATTGGGGGTCTGGTAAACTATGATTCATCAATATTCATTTTCATCATACAACTATGAATAAACTTGTGATCATTATGCTTGGAATGAAAGGTGAAGAACCAAGACGGAATGTAAAGGGTGTGACATCAAGGGGATTTTTAGGTTCTTTTGGATTATTGTTATGAGTTCTATCATGTTACTAAAGTTGTATTATATCCTTGTAGATCTAATGAAAAATGGGAGTAAGGGTAAAATAAGTGTTACCTTGAACAATTGACACAACTAAAAATAAAAGAGCACAAAATAAATTTCTATGGATCCCACAGAAAGACATGTTACCCATGCCTAAAGCTAGGCAGCTTCTTAGAAATCTAAAAAATAAACGAAAGTGCCATGAATAAAATCCTCCCTTAGACAATATGCCAAGTGACAATACTCCTTGAAATATTGATAGTCTTACGGTTATACTTCCAATAGATGTCATGATGTGATGTCACTAGATGATGGTTTGGACTTGGTTTGAATCTTGGATAGAAAGGCTAATGATTAATTTAACGACTAATAAAACATAAAAATTCATTATTCCTATGGTAAGATACCTCACATCCTATGTTCTATAATCCCTTCTAAGTCCCTCGCATCTCACCATTTGAATAATAATAACTTGTGGTTTTTCATAACATAACATTATTTTCTCAATTTGATGGTACTAACATGTGTATTTTCCTAAATATGCATGTGCTACATTTAACTTCTTAAGTACCTAAGGACACTTTTAGTCATGGTTATCCAAGGGCATTAAGGGCTAAAGCCTACTTTGGGGAGGATCCACTTATATAACTGTTGTATCTTATAACTGCCAAGCAATTCCACTTCATATTGAACCTTCCAAAATTAGTAGATGTTAATAAATACTTCTCATATCATGTAACCTATCCATTCTCACAACATGAATCCATTACCCTTCATATCCATCTTATGAACTTTGTAGCTGAAGATTCCTTCTTTATGAACTACCAATGATAACTTTTCACAACAATGAGCATATCTCCATTATCCAAACCGTATGAGAAACCTTAAAACCTTCAAAACATCAAAAAGAATCAAAAGTTTCCATCAAACCCTTATGAAAAATGAAATTTCTTAGGCTCTAATATTGATTTTGCATCAATATTGGATCCCCGATGTTGGGTCCTCGATATCATATTTTACAAAACCTATATATATGTGGGGACTTAACCAATTTTCTAATCATTTTTCATTTAAGCCAAGGGAGATTTTTTGAAATTTTTTCTCTAATCTCAACTTTGAACTCCTAGCTTTCCCAAGCCATAATTTGACCGTTATCACTCTAATTCTCATGTCTTTTGAAATTATTTGATCATGGAGTGTTTATCTTAGCCATGGGGGGTGCTAGTGAGGAAATTCTAAGCTAATTTTTTTGAAAGATTCTAATGCCTAGAAGGTACCTTAACAATAAGTATGAGGTGAAGGTTGAAGGTTTTAAGGAACAATCAATCATATTAATGCTAGAACATTCAAATAAAACTCCTAAGGATCTATAACCATCATTATGAGCCATACATAGGGATAAAATGAATAATTGTGAAGGGTTAAAATGAAATAAACATTTTTGGGTTCACCTTTTGCAAAACTTTTCTAACTTTGCAATCCTAATAATTAAGAGCTTGATCTAACTAAAGGTATGAGAAAGAAAGGGAGTTGTAAAATTTAGAGAAAACCTTCTAACGATTCCTAATTCCTTAATGATTGTAGATAGCCTCAAAGAGAGGAGCACAAGGAGGACCCTTACATGGTGCAAGTAAGAGACCAAGAGGCCAAGGTAGAGGCCGAACTAGAGGACAAGAACTAGAACACGAGGAGCAAGAAGTCCAATCATTTAGCATTCATCAAGAGACTCATGCTATGGGACAATTAGTCTAAGGAGAGGTAGAAGAACCACTAGTGCTAGGACAATAGCTTACATTACAATAGGATTGCCTCCAAGCTATTCAAGAAATATCCATCTTGACCACGGTTATTGTGGAGATGAACTTTGGCCTATTCATAGAGTTTATGCTAGAAGCATTAAAGTTATGACTTAAGGTGTTACCATTATGACCTATCCTATTTGATGGTGGTGAATGATACCTTGGGAAAACATATCAATTCTGGCAGAACAAAGAAGAGGGTATCATAATTAACATTGGAGGAGGCTCAGTTTCATTCTCGATTAAGGTAATTGTAGAAGCTTTGAATATACCCAACGAAGGAGGAAATTTAGCACATCTATCCACCTAATCAGATCTTGAAACTAGAAAACTATGGTTGAAATAGATGTATGGTAAGGAATCTACTTCAAAATTGTCACTTATCATCAATTTCGAAGAAAAGGACTCAACCAACTCTCCACTTATGTAGCTAAAGGAAATGGACAAATGCAATTCCAATCTTGCATAACTCTACTTTATGAAAATACAGAGGCTATTTCAAGAAAGAAAGATAGGGAAGCCAACACTTCCATTCCCTTGCCTTATCAGAATGCTATGCAAGTGAGTTAGAATCCTAGGATAGACCAACAATGTTCCCAAGAGATTCCAAAATATCCAATATCATGGGCATGTATAGACCTATAAATATGACACTTAGGTGCATGGTCCAATAGTAGTTTCAGTTCAACATTAGTGAAATTTTGTTAGTTAGTTTTCTTAATTTTAGCACTTAGCAGTTTGAAGTGTATGCCCAGAGTGTGATGTTAAGTAATTTAATAGAGTCTTTATTCAAGTGGAATGTACTTGGACACATTTTATGACCGAAAATAAAGATTAAGATTAGTTTGCATCATTGCAACATCACTTAGTTTTATTTACTATTTACTTAGACTAATGTTTACTATTTTGACTTAGTATAACATTTACTATTTCCCTAGTTATTGTCTACTTTTTCATGAACTTTTATTTTACTATTGTTAAGTGGAATGTATATGGTTGATTCCAAGTGTTAAGTATGATCGTTTGATAACACAATAGTATTATCACTTGGTTTGCCTAGAAGCGATATACTTGGTAATTCTAGTAACAATTACAAAAGTCCAAGATGTGTGTGGAGAGTTAGGAATGAATGTCCATTAACTATGCTAGACTAGATTCATTTTTTGTTTACTTAGACTTAAAACCCACTTTCATTTACCTGATGTTTACTAGGAGTAAAATGGCCAAATCAACATTAGTTATCATACACCTCACCGTGAGTTAAGCCATATGCATTGATTACATTGCCTTATCCATGAAATTTGACTAGGTTTCACATGAACACTCGTATCTTATATGATTGGATGTTGGATTACTCCATCACTCATAAGCAAGAAACCAAAATGAATGAAAGTAAGTTATGCTAAGTTGAAGTACAACAATGTAAAAAACTTAAGCTTGGCCCTTATTATCATTCATGGGTACATTTGAGCATATCTATTTAAATAACAATTTCATACATGTTGTAGGCACTTGCTAACTACTTTAAGTAACAAAGAAAAAGTATAATAGATGATAAAGTCATAGTTGCTAATGGTTGGAATGCTAAGTTGTAGTGAAATAGATACCTAGAAATACAACTCACCTATCACATTTATGACACCATTTGATTAGTAGCTTAGCCAAACTCTCGCAGTTTAATTTTGTTAAGGATTTGATGTGTTTATTAAGATCAATATTTTGAAATAGCTATGTCAATTATTTACCATGGTTATATGTTTACATTGTCACACTAAAATCACAATCATAATGATGTGCCAAATATATGTTTAGAAAATAACTTTTATTAATTACTCATTAGTTAATTATTTAATGAATAGTTGTCTCTTTTCAATCATCATAGTAATTTCTCTATCTCTATAAATACTCTTGAAAACTCATGCATAAGTATCAAGTACAATTTATGAAAAGCATCAAGTGTATGTTTAACTTACATCTCAAAAAAATATCTTACTTTAGTAAACTTCTATCACATACACTAAGTCTTACATCACAAGGTCTATGTACATTACAGGGTTATCAAAACAAAGTTGAATATATAATTATCATATTAATATAACTATTTTTCACTTCCTTTGACTATGCAATTTAGTAGATTATGTAAATCTTAACATGGTATCAAGGTAAGGTTTATCTTAATCAATATGATCACCATGAAGTTTATACAGTGATGAGGTTAGCAAATGTAATCAATGTGCAATCTCTATTATAAATATTGAAATTTCGTGTTTCATTTCTTATTTTTTAACATTGCAAACAAGTGACGAAGATCACATTAGCTATCAGACTACAATAAATTTCCAATGTTGAACATTTCAAATTATAATTCTCTTAGCATAATATTTTTTTTGAGAAGTACTACATTTAAAATTTATTCAAAACCTAGAAATTTCATGCAAAAATAGTATTTGGAAGAGGGTTTTTATTACTCTAGTCATTTGCTTAATATTCTGGATTGCATGTGATGTTTATGATTTTCAATGAATTTAATTTTAAGTTATTATTATTTATAAAAAAAATTAGAGAATGCACATATCCTAATTTTAACTTTTCCTTTTAATTAATGTTGAAACCTTAATTTGGCAATTTACATCATAAGTATTTGTTAAAATGCCTCATGGAGGTAGGACTAAAAATCAATTGCAAGGCTCCTCCAAGAAGAACTACATACCAAAATCTTCCACACTAGAATCCTCAAAGCACACTATGTTAAAATCACCATTGTCATCACCTTTACCACAATCTACTTCATGGTCGACCTTTTCATAGTGAAGGATCATCTTCCACTATGAAGAACATTTTACTAAAGAAGCTTAAATTACACTCAACAATGGTTACTTATTATGAATTACATTAATTGGAAATATTTCACAAAGCATTGACATAAAATTGTTGAAAAAAATACTCCCATATTTAGCACTTATGCATAGTGTCCAATATCACTATTATGATTTAAATCTAGCCTTAGAGTTGATCAACAAGGACTTCTTTGTAAAGTTGACAAGGTTTAGGCTAATTTTTATCATGGAATCTATAGTGTTGAAGGATTCATCAATGGTAGAGAACTTTGTTTCTAAGTTTAAAAATAGTTGGTCTATCTTTCAATTTGGTTTAATTTAGATGTTTGACAAAATTTAGAAAATGTGCTTGAGATATTGCTTCTAACCCCACTTACACAACTAAATTTAACTTCTTCCAAATAACATTCCATATTAACGATCCTTCTCATTTAAGGATATCTCTATAAAATTTATTTACATAAATAGTTTTTCAAAATATTAATTATTGTATCTCATATATTGTATCATCCAAAGAAATAAATAATGTATTGCTGATGAGCAACATGGTACCCCTACATCTAACCATACGAATCATAAATCATTCACACGTGATCTGGTTGAATTTCATAGACTTTATCATTTCTAGTGCACCACCCATTTAGGAAGTGAATTTAGCCTTAAGTTCAATAGTTGTCCTCCCAATTACACTTGTGATGTTTTTTGGTATGATTAATTTTAATTGAGGCATCTGATTTTAATCATTTTGTATTTTATATTTTGGTTCTTAAAATGTTGATAAAAGAATTTTAATTAACTAATCTAAATTAACTAATTAACTAGCATTTAACTAATCCTAACATAACTATCTATTCCAACATTCCATACAAATCTTGAACCCACGTATGTATTGTTGGGTGACCAAGCACTATGCTACTAGGCATACCAAGCAAATATGTGTTATGCTTGAAGTGGTCATAGTTATGTGTGTAATCTATCTCATTTAGTTGTCTCATTAACGTAATAACTGGGAAACATTTAATAACTAATTGAAAGTAATTAATAAATAATTAAAAATATTAAATGGATAAATAAATTAGCTAATCTATCCAAAGTGTTACAAGGTTTATTAAAATTCTCGTCTTTATTGTCGCACACACTATCATGCTTAGGTACAACAATGCTCAAATAAAGATCCATACACTCAATGACTCTTGCTGTGGGCACTTAGGGGAAAAAATTCTAACTTTTGAATGGGAAAAATGTAAGAGATTTACTACTACTAAAATCTAGATTACCATAAATGCAATTGGTAGATGCATGTTTATAGGTGATAGATAGATATTGCATCAATGAGGCCTCGTTGACATAGGGCGAGATGCATTGACGAGGCCTCATCGACGTAGTCGATTATGTTAATGAGGGCTTGTTAACATTGCCAACCAATGATGACTCATCATACCTCCATGATTGAATGAAAACTCATCCTTGAGTTCTTTTATAAAATTGGAAAGGTATGGGATTATTGGTTGACTTTTCTTCAACAAAACAAACTGATTGACTTGACAAAAAATGGAGTGCCTGGGTGTATGGATCAACACATTAGAAAAATGATGGTGTTCAGGACACAAAATTAAACACCATGATAAAACTCTTAAAAAATTGAACAACATGCTCCTTGATGGTGTGAAACATGTTGAATAAGATCAGATGGTCCTAGGTGATGGTGGTTCCGAAGGCTCTGAGGGATCTTCACTAACTTCACACATTGGTGGTGGTTGAGGTGGTTGTGGTTGTCTTGCTACTACTATAACTTTAGGTGGGAGGAAAAAAGCATCTAACAGTGCTTTCATTTTCTCCTCATTACTTCTAGAATCATGCATCATCCATGTAGCTTCCCCAATGTGGGTTGAAAAGGGCACATCCCAAGGACATGTGATCACTACAAACAACTCCTTGGCATTGATGAATTAAGCAACCAATTTTTTGCATTCAATGTTGAATGTTCTCACTATGTTCTTTAGCCTCTAGTAGTCATTCATTCTTCTAGATAGGTTCTCAATAATAGATCATTCATCAATGAATTATCCTTTAAGAACTTTGAGTTTAGTATTAGTAGTCTCAAGCTTTTGCTTGGTGTCCTTGTGGTGTTTGAACTGAACCTCATATAGTAGATATGAGCTAGCCATTTGTTTCTCCAATTTTGACCACTACCGTCTAGCTATCATCATTGGTAGGTTTGCATAACAGAGATTGGCCAACTCCATATACTTTATCATTTCCTTGATCTGCAACTCCTTCAAGCAAATCTCTACTTTTTTGTAGGCATCAATCCCATTAAGGATGGGCTACCACATCTCTCTTCCTTACTGGAGTTGTTGGAGGGCTTCATTTATTTTTGCCTTTATCATCTAGATTTGTTTTTCATTTACTTTATTTTGGAAACCAGCTTGGTCCTTGTAGTGATTTTTCACTTTCTTAAATTTGAGAGCTTTTTTCTTCCAAACAGTGATCTCGATGGTAGAATTTTGTCATAAAGTGCATACCTCCTCCATTGATAGATTGTAGTTCTCCATGGCCAATTTCCACAATTCAGTGTTAATTCTCACAAGTTGCTCTTGTTGTTGATGAACGAACTCCTATATTTGATCTCTTTGAGCATTAGCAATGATTTTGCATGATCAATGTTTCATTCTCTCGATGCATTTCATTTAAGTTCTTTTTGATTGTGTGCATTTCAACTTCTTCCATAGACTATTTGAAGATGGTCATTATTGCTTCTTCCTCAACCTTTTGAAATCATTCTTTTAGTTATTTGATAGCTTCATCTCTTGTCCCTACTGAGCTAAGGATTTCTTGTCCTACAAGTTGGGCATGAAGTTTAGTAACCTTCATGACCAAGTGTTTATTTTTCCTTTGTGTTATTTCTAGTTGCCCTTCCATGATGATGCATCTATCTCTTGCATTCAGTAGGTCCAACTAGGTTGTGGTGATGTTCTATGAAAGATCAAAGATGTCCAGAGTTAATTACTTGGTTCCTACCAGTCGTTCTAGTAATTTTTTATGCTAGGCTACATTCAATTTCCCACTGACTATGCCTATAGAAATATGCACATCTTGGAGTATAGATACATTTGGTACAGATGCATTCAATGCTTCAACTACATGGTTAGCTACTAGTTCTGCCACTATCTCCTACCCTTGGTGCTATGTACCCAGACAGTTTCCTCTTCACCTTCCTCCAACCTCACCAAGAAAGTCATGGAATTCCCAGAGATTTCTAGGAATAGATGGTGAGTTGCTAGTGACACTATCACCTCTTGAGCATTGAGATCCAACCTTGAAGGTAGTTGCATTCTTTGGGTAGAGAAAATGGGATCACCCCTCTCCATATGAATAACTGTTCAAGACACCTTATTAAGGTGACTTACCATTGGCCAAAACACAAATGGATTCGTCCCCTCATTCCTACTTGTTGCTCTTGTTCGCTTAAGAGCTATTCTCAGATTTGATGCAGATGCTCAAGGACTACATGGGCCTTCGATGTTGTCTCCTAAGTGGGTGGTGGTCGTATCAGCTCCTCTTCTTGAGTAGTCATTGGCATCTTATCTTTCATGATTTCTACCCAAGAGGCCAAGGGAGCATGCTTAAGAGTGTCATAAAAATAGGGAACAATGCCTACCCTTTTACAAAGTTCTTTGAGAAGGCACACAAAGGGCAGTTTCTTCCTTCCACATTCATTCTCCTTAAAGTGCTTCTTGATCTCCAAATAAATTAGTTGTGGAAGGTTAATAGAAATTTTTTTTCTTGGAGCAATGCATGCTTGGGTAAAGAAAGCAGTCACCTTGCTTGGCCTCATCATTGGATTGAGGTGATAGGCCACAATCTTGAAATAAATCTACTTTGCCTATGTGAATGCACCATACTCCTCATAGTCCGCCCCATAGCATCACTAGGTCCATTCCCTTTTTGCCTCAAGATTGCCTTTTTTTGATATTTCTGCTAATTGTGTTCTAATGTCTAGCAACCCCAGTGCCTATGCAATGGCTTTCACCAAGTGGAACACTTGAATGTCCTTGATTTTAATAATGGACCCTAGCCTTTAGCTATTCCAGAAGAGATAAGCCTCTCCCTTGTATCATTTTCCGCTAGATATGATGACTGGCCACATAGGAGAGATTTGTAATTATGTCTTGACATCCTTTGGAGCTTTTTCTAAAAATGGCTCAAAGCTTGTCTCTTGAAGAATTGATCTTTGGATTTCTTGGGACTTGATGTCTAGGTAGGATTGAGTCAAAGTGACCTCAAGCCTTGGCATAGGTCTAGGTGCTTCACCTCATTGGGATTGTTTAGTAGGCACTTCTTCCTCTAGAATTTATTGAACATATTCCACTTTGGGCTCCTCATCAAGAGGTCCCATTGCATGGGTCACATCTTGTTGTTCTTGGCCTTGTTCCTATTAGCCCCTTCTAGCTCTAGGTCACTTCTCTCATGGTTGTGAGGGTTCTCCTTCCTGTGGATGCTTTTGTTTGGGTGCCATCTGTAATCACAATAGGACCATGGATTAGAAATCATTGTGTAACCTTAGAACAATTTGGATACCTTAACTCTTAAGGATAGCTACACTTGGCTAAGTTGTAATTATGGCTAAATTAATTAACTTAATTATTATTTTTTATTTATGCATTATCATTGATAAATCATCCTGGAGGTTGTTGGAAGGGTTAACTATCAAAAGACTTGATATGTTCATGTTGTTAAGGTTACTAACCCTTGGGGGGATTTAGAAAATATTTTCAAAACTTTTGTTAGAAACCTTAAGGTTTGCAGCCCCCATGATAAAGATCTTACCTCTAGTAAGTGTAGGATTGACAAATGGAGTGATTTGGACAAATATTTTGAAAGTTATGGGCTCTCAAAAATTGCAAAAATTCCCCATGTGTTATGAGAAAATTGCAAAAAATTCTTGTTCAGTGGTATATATAGTATTTTTGTGTTGTGTTGACAAGGCCTCATTGATTGGGCCTCATCAACATGATCAACTACAATGATGAGCCCTCATTAATGCAGTTATTGACCATTATTGACTTTGGTCAAACTTTTAAAATACAAGGAATGTTTTCATGAAATTAGAATCAAATGAAAGCTTAGAAGACCAAGAATAGTATGAAAGAAAGAGAAGAGGATGTTGAAGTTCATAAATTTGAAAAAATAGAGAAATTTTGATTTAATGGATGAATGTAAGGAAAGATTAAGGAGTAGTGGGTAGTTTACACAATGGAAAATACAAAATATAGGATTGTAGTGATGTTAAAGGTAAGAAAAATTAACTAATCAAGCCTTGCAGGATCTTGTCCTTTTTACCCTTGCATAACATCAACTAAGGAGTCTGTGGGCCCCATAGTCAATTTAATGATTATGACAAATTAAGAACCAATTGGAAGGAATTCAGTCAAGAATCCCAACATGTTAGACTAAGACATAGAGTACAAAATAGAACCTGTAAGTGAGGTGAATTATTGAAGCATGGATGGGTGATAGAGAAGGTGGAAAGGAGTTCCAAATTGAGGTCATAAGAAGTCCCTTGTGTAATTTGAGGTTAAAATTACCTGAGAAGTTCCATGCTCAATCCAGACCAAAACCATTCACTTTTAGTGTCTTCACATTGCCACTCTAAGACTGGTCCATCCACTCAAGACACAAGAGTGCTTCCACAAAACAACTACCATTCCACAAGTAGAAGAACGAAGTAGGAAGTAAGAGAGAGTGCCTTACTTAGAGGGGACTAGTAAGCATAGGTGCATGTGATTCAAGTTCCATAACCAGTGCTTGTAGCCATTTTATTTTTCCAAGCGATGTGCTTTGAATTCCCATCATTTTTATTAAAATGTGAATCACATCATGTGAGGACTTATTCATGTTGAAGGGGTGTGCTTTGAATTCCCATAATTTTTTTTGAATGATGGTAAGAACACCATGCAATGACATTATTTGTCTTCCTATCATTGGGTGGTCTAGAATGGTAAGAAGTCCATGAAAAACACTCAAAAACTCATGCAAGAAGAAGAGTACAAAGAGTATTGAGTCTCCTTGAAATCACACCCTTTACAAACCTTTGGATGCTTCCTAATTCTGGAACTACCAAGGTCACCAATTGATTAAAAGTTTCTTTAATGAAAAGGGATTTTAAATTGCCAAAACAAGGAAAATCATAGAGTTCATTGGATGGGAAAATGATGTGGAATCAATGCCTATTCCATGAAAATTAAACCATGTCAAACTCATCAAACATTAGAATTCAAAAGTAGAAATCAAACATCAATAATCACTCATTAAGCAAAAACCATCATTAGTAAACAACAATAACAACAGTGTGTCCTATGATAATAAAGTGAATTTAATAGCAAAAATGAGAAATTATCACACTTAAATAAAACAAAATAAAGTAAAAAATATAAGAAAATGTAAAATAGTTAAGAAAGTTTAAAAGGTACTAAAGATGATATAAAATTAGAAAAATTCAAAAATCAAAAATTTGTAAAATCAAAAATGAAAAAAATAAAAAAAAGGTAGAAAAAATAAGAGGCTATGGTAATGATCATCATAGATGGCCATCACCCCCACCACTAAGTTGAAGTGAGGAGATCTAAAAAATAGAATGTAGATGTCCATTTATTGAGATGGTAGTTACACTAGCCTATCTTGGTTGTAGGAAAGGTTTGACTTGTTAGATATTGACTAACTACTTTTTATTTGGGCTACTAGGTTTGTAAATTATCATGGCCCTAAATAAAAAGGTTTGATCAATTATATAAGGTCCCTCCCACAATTTTTGAAATTTTGGCTTTTGGGGTACATGTGTGGGGCTTTAGTAAAAAACCTTATCTTTTGGTTGAAGTTTTACTTTCTTGATTCTAAGGTCATGACATTGCTTGTTGAATGCTTTATTTACCTCATTCAAGGATAGAGCCACTAAGAAATTTTCATCTAGCACATTCAAATTGATCAATCTTTCTTTCTGTGCCAGACATAGGTCAAGGTTTAATTCATAGGCTATTGAAGGTGTATAGAGCTTGAATTGAATCAAGAGTGTTAGAAGTTTTTTGTACACTAACTTGTAGGAAGAATATCCAATAGTAAGTTTCCAAGTTGAATGATAAGCCCAGAGAGCATCATCAAGTTTTGTACTCCAATTCTTCGTATATTTAATAATGGTTCATGTTAGTATTTTTGTAATCTCTTGGTTGGCTACCGTTTCTTGACTATTGGATTGGGGTGGTAATGTGTTGTTAATTTATGTTTTACCCCCAAGAGTTACATTAATTTTCTAAATGTGAAACCTATGAAATGAGTCTCATTATTAGAAATTAATGAACATTGCACCCCAAACCTATTCATAATATTTTGTTCTATAAATTTGGGAGAAGTGGATAATGTACAATTAGTAACATCTACTACTTTAGCCCATTTTGTGTAGTAGTCAACTAGTACTATAATATACTCTTTCCCATTAGACATGGGTGTGATGGAACCCATGAAGTCGATGCCCCATATGTTAAGAGGATCCAGTGGTTGAATCCACTATTGAGGACCTTCCATGCAAGTAGTCATCTCCCTGTCACATTGACAATGTTCACAAGACTGGATGAACTGGTGGGAATCCCTAAAGATTATAAGCTAGTTGTATCCTACCATTAGGATTTTTATGGCTGTGTGTCTCCCTACATAGTGGCCTCTACAATGTCCTTCATGAGCATCTTGGAGAATGCGCAGTTGATCTTCGTCAGGGACACACCAATAGATTAGGCCATTGGGACACACATTTTAAAGGTGTTCGTTGATTTTCATAAAGTATTTGGCCCAATGAGGAAATTGTTACTTTGTTCTAAAATCCAAGTCTTGTGGCATCTCTTTAGTGAGAAGATATGTAGGGATGTCATTAAACCATATTGCTTTTTTAGGCATTTGTTCATTTATTACTCCAGTAAAGAGGAGTTCATTTGAAAATTGATCAGAGAGAAAGCTCTTCTCTTCTTTATTATCCCATCTTAAGTAAGAAAGATGGCCAGTGATCACATTCTCCATCCCTTTTCAATCTACCATAGTAAGTTCAAGTTCTTGCAAGATCACAGGCCACCATATAACATGAGGGCTCACTATCAACTTATTCATAAGGAAGCAAATTGCACTATGGTTTGTAGGCATAAACACTTTGTAACCTAGCACATAATATCTAAAATTTTCTAGAATGTACACCACTACCATTAATTCTTCTTTTGTGGTGGTGTATTTTAACTATGCCTTCACAATGCTTTGGCTCATGTAGTGGATATAATATGAATGTTTCTTGTTATCCATCTATGTGAGCACTACTCCCAAAACATAGTTAGATGTGTCTATCATGATATGGAATGGTTTGGACTAATCTGGTGCTTGTAGGATTGGTGTTTCTATGTGTTTCTCCTTTAATTGTTCGAATGCATGTTCACATTCCTTAGTCCAAATGAAAGGTGCATCTTTCTTTGAAAGTTCTGCCAATAGCTTTGCAATCTTAGAGAAATTCTCAATAGAACACTAGTAGTAACTAGTGTATCCAAGGAATGATTAGACATCTTTTATGGTATCTGGTTGACATGTTATTTCTTGGATTAACCTTATCTTTTCTAGGTCTACCTCAATCCTTTTTTGCAAAATTTTATGCCCTAGCACAATGCCTTCTTGGACCATGAGATAGCTCTTTTGCTAGTCGAGTCATAGATTTGTCTCTACACATCTCTTCAATACTTTCTCAAGTTGGTCTAAGGCTTTCTTAAAGGTAGCTCCATAGGTGGAGAATTCATCCATGAAAACTTCAACACCACTATTGATTTTTTATTGAAAGATACTCAAGACCTAGCATTGAAATGTTGTAGGAGCATTGCATAGGCCAAATGACATCTTATAGTATGCAAAAGTTCCCTAAGGACTCGTGAATGTTGTTTTGGCCTAATCTTTATGTGAAATTTGGATTTGGTTATAACCACTATGACCATCTAAAAATCTATAATAATAATGCCTAGATATGGTATCTAACACTTGGTCTACAAATAACAAAGGAAAGTGATCCTTAAATGTTATCATATTTAATAGCCTAAAATTTATGCAAACTTGCCATTTCCATACTTCTTTGGTACTATTACAAGTGGGCCAACCCACTCACTATTCAAAATTGGATAGATGAACCCCACCTTGAGGAGTTTCTCTATCTCCACTTTGATGATTTTCTTTAATTTGGGATTTAGCCACCTCTATAGTTGTCTTCTAGTCTTCATGGTCAGGTCAATGCAGATGTGATGTTGGCATATCCTTGGATCGATTCTTGTTAGCTTTGGATATGACAAAGCAAAGGTTGTTGACCATTTATTCACCACTTTCAACGACTTTTCTTTTTACTCAAGAGTAAGTTTATCATTCATTAAAAATGCATACTCCATACTAGCTAGTAAAGTTTTAAGTTCTAAGGGCCCTTGCTTGAAGTGATTAGGGATCTCCAACTCTCCCCAATAGGTATCATCATCTTCATTAGAAAGTTGGAAATGAATTTATTTAATTTTATCCATGCCTTTAACATATGCACATGTTAGGCTTTCAGTTGGCTCCATGCATATTATGCTGTTATTAGAATTAGCTATTAGCCACTAGGTGCCTTCTTGCTTTGTGGCTGCTACATTCAGACACTATTGAATATTAATTTCTTATGCACATTGATTGCATGACTTAATATATGTGCTCTTGATGGAGCATATCCTTTGCATGCAATTGCACCCATTGTCACTGTACATGATGCATGGAATATGCTTCTTCTCAAGCTTACCTAGCTCATTTTCCTTAGATATTTTGAGAGATAGGTCCCATATACCCATTCATGCATCAATTGTGCTTAACCAAGCCCTTTCCATAATGATGGGAAAGTCACTTTTATAGTTGTCCACCTTAATTACCAAAAAGTCAGTAGGATAGGACAAACCAAAAACTATGGTTACAATGCCCTCTACTAATCCCAAAGGGACAATAATCAACTGATCTACTAATTCTAAATGGATGTTACTCTTCTTAAGAGGTGGTAGGTTCTAGGCCTTGTACATATCATGGGAGATGTGATTAACTCTAGAACTAGAATTAAGAAGAACCTTACATGGCTATTATCTAGCAATTTATAGATAGATGAGTGGACTTCCTAGATCAGATCTTTTTGTAGGAAGGTTGATAGCCTTAATATAATTAAAACCATCATGGGTTAACATTACAATGTAGATCCTGGGTGGCACTTGGTTTGACGGGCACTCAAAAGTATTTGATGCAAAGGATGAGGGTGCTGAAGATGTAGAGTGATCAACTAGAGTATGTTGTGAGGGCTGGAGAGGACTTCTGGGTCAAAAGAAATCTAGTTTCCTGAATTGATTATCTAGATCACTTGGTTGAAAAATTAGTTGTAAATGCACAACCCTTGTAGCATTTTATTGTTGGAACTATGGAGGAATCTCACCCTGCATGGATGGAGTAGGAGGTAACTAAGTTGAAGGTGGAGGTGTAGGTGTAGAGAAATGTGGATGATGATAAGGATATGAATATGGATTTTCCCCTTGAATAGATGATGAATGTGTTTGGTGATACTTTGAAGGTTAATAGTGATGCTAAAATGATGCATGACTTGTAGAACTTCTATGGGNGTAATAGTGATGCTAAAATGATGCATGACTTGTAGAACTTCTATGGGAGATGAGCTACTGAACATAGTACCCATATGGATCTAGTTGCCTATAAGTATACCATTGCCTTGACGGTGGCATTCCCCATGATTGTGGTTGATACAATTGTTGGTATTGTTTGTATAGTTGTGGAGGAGCTCCACTTGGGTAGTAAGCTTGTTATTGTTAGTGGAACTATTTTGGACTACCTTAGGATAAGGTAATCATCTTAGAGCTTGCCTACATGCTAGGAAAGGATTCAATGCATACACTCCAGACTCTTATAAGTGTGACACCATTGGGCAACATCCCTTTAGATGTTTATATTGAGAGATGTCACATTTAGTTTCATCATCAGAGTTAAAATCCATAACTTCCTCTACTACAGAAGCTTTTCCCTTGCCTCTTTGGTAGGCATGTTCAACTTCTTTTCACTTCCTGTGATTATGATCACTATTTTTCTCCTTGGATTCTTTAGCAATCTTCAAAGTGATTTAAAAATTTTCATCGAAAGGATCCCATAACTTGTCAACCTTGGCCGAAATATCAAAAATAGATTTTTGGATGAGCAAGGTCTCTTTTTTTATCACTTCATCAAGTTGTAACTCCTCCTTGTTATAAAATTGAACCTCTTGTTTTCTAATGGAATGATCCCTATTATATTCTTTCGCACTTTCCCCTTTTTGTAGCTCATCTTCTTCTTTTGCTACTTTCTCAATTAACCTTTGGATATGATGAGCTATCATTTTAGACAATCTTCCTTGGGCATACATCCCAAAGGTTCTTCTTATTTCTACTCTGAGCCCATCTATGATGTGGTGAAATTGTTTCCTTAGAGAGTAACCATGGCCAGGGCATCGATGTGGGAGTGAATAGTATCAATCCATGGTGGCATCAAAGGGTTCATGTGCTTCCTATTTCTAGCTTTGGATTTGTTGTCTCAGATTAGACACTCTAGAGTACATTTGGTATTTGTCATTGAATAGTTCTAACATGGTACTCTATCTGTGGATAGATTTTGGCTCTAAAGACTAGTACCAACTTTCAGCTCCCTTAATGAGTGTCCTTGGGAAAATATTGAGTTTTTTCCACTCATTCCCTATGTTTTGTAAGGCACAAGCATCTTGAAAAGCTTATAGATGCATCTACAGATTAGAATTGTATCCCCCTCAAATCTTGGGATATCGTTCATGTCTAGATGCTTAATCTAACTATCCTTCATATGTCTAGTTGGAATTTTTACTACCTCCACAATGTTAAGCATACTTTGATTCACCAATAAGGCTTCATTGTCATTGCTGCATTAATCACTCCGATGATAGTTTCAGCCACCCCTTTGATTTTGGTGACCTTCATGCTCATTATTATTTTTCCTATCACCTTCATTACGGTTGTTTTGATGGTGGCTTCCATGAGAACTATCAGATGAAGATGAATGTTTGGAATCAGATCAAGAGGATGAAGAGGAAGGTGGACCGTCACTACCATGATAGTGTCTACCATAAATCTTGTACTTATTATGATCTCCATCATTAGATCCCTTGTTATTGTGATGTTCACCTGAGTCCCTACCTTGGCTATCACTCTTTCTTGAATCTAGTTTATGAATAGTTGATCAAAGGGTTAGGTTCACACCCTCACCATCAGTAGTAGGGGGTGGAGAATCTTCATGTTGAGAACCTTCCAAGGAAGGATCCTCATTCTCCTCTTGATCTAGTAGGAACAATGGGTTAGTGCAATGTTTCCCCTTTATAGCTTCATGGATTTTCCCTTGATGTTTATCTTGCTTATGTTGTGTTTTAGTGGAACAATAGTTTCGAGTGTCATATCCATCCACAACATACTCCTCATGAAGATTTGCTATGCCCAAATTCTTAATGATTTTAAATAACATTTTAGACATAGATCTATCAAGGGCAAGATGATGTTGCCCTCCATATCACACCATTACATCTATTCATCCTGATGTAGGATGAAGGTGAAATTCAGCACAAACTCATCTAGATTAGTATACACCACCTTGCATTCTTGTGGAACTGGTCGTTTGGTATCTTTGGGCTTGCAAGAAGAAGAAGACATTTTGCAAAACAAAATAAAGTTATCAATGTGCTTTTATAATTTTATGTATAGTGGGAATGATATTGACCTTTAAGTTTGTGCAATGATATAAAGGTATTCAATTAAACTTAAATAGTGCATGTTCCACAAACAAAGTCCCTAGCAACAATGACAATGATGAGCGAAGAGGTACCCCTATGCCCAACCATACGAATCACAAAGTGTTCATGTACGATCTAGTTGAATTTTGTGGACTTTATCATTTCTAGTGTACTAGCCCTTTAGGAAGTGACTACAAAGTAATAATCTATCACAAACCAGTCATTTGCACCATAATTATAATCACAAATAATCGCCAAGTAGTTGCAGAGCATCTCAAATTTAAAATCATATGTAGAAACAATGATAATAATAATAATAATATTTCAAATGATACTAGTTTCTATCTTTTTGAAAGAATTAAAAGCACAGTAGCTATTGTGGGATTTTGAAAGCATTGATAGTGGGGCCATTGGTGTTAGAGAAGGTGAATTGGATAGAAAATATGGGGAGAGCGATAATGCTAACTGTGTAGCCTATGGCTCTGTCAAAGGTCACAAAGGTGGGGAAGTCTGGCCTTGGAAAATGAGATGTCACCCCCATATCCAACGCCAAATCCAAGAAATGGAGATGCAAGTATATTACTAGATTACTTTAAACTAATTTTCACTTTTAATATTGTTGATAATGGCCCCATGCTTAGCATGGGAGGTTGACCTCAACAATAGTCAAAAAGGGCATTAAGAAAATAGCATCCGGCAAAGTTGTAGATTCAAATGGTTTATTTATAGAATTATGAAAGTGTGCAAGACCTTCTATTCATAGGGAAATTTTGCATAGATTAGATTTAGTCATGGATCAATTATTAGATTAACATTGGAAAACTAGTGAGGTTATCTTGTTATATAAAACAAGGGTAAAATAATTTGAATAATGATCAACTAGTTATTGTGAGTTATATTTTTGCCAAGTTGTTGGACACTATACTTAAAAAGAGAATTAGTTCTTGATATGAAGTTAACTACATTGGGTCAAGGTATCAAGCAAGTTTAAAATCACTTCACCATTAAGTAGTTAGTGTTGAGAAACTAAGTACTTTGTAAGGTTGAATCCCTTGATAGAAATTCTAAATTTCTATTAAAATTTGATGAAAATAACAAAAGTTTTATTTATCATGAGCCATGGCTTATAAAAAATAGTTAAAAATTTTGAATTTTTGAATACCATAAGTCTACCATTGTTCATGGTGTTTCACTATGAGTTGACCATGGATTATGGTGTATTTGCCACTAGTTAATCATGAGTCATGGTCTATTTACCACAAGTTGATCATGGATCATCATATGTTGATCATGAGTTGCCATAGGTTATGGTAAGAAAATTATAATTTTAGGTGAATTTTGGAAGCCTGTATCTCCCTCATCATTTAGATTTTTAAGGTCATCTTGGACTTGTTGGAAAGATCTTAAAAAGATCTATCTACTTGAAAAATTTTAACTCAATTGAAGTTATTTCAATAGTCAAATTTAGCATAAAAAATTATCACTTAGAACTATATGATTTTGTTCAAATGCTTCACCACAAGTCATGAAATAATTCTAGAAGTCGTGGTGGGCTTAATGTTGAAATTTTTTATCTCCTTTTTTCAAGAGGATATTTATTTTATTAATGCACCATTTCTTTTCTAATCCTACTTGCATTGCCAAATTTAACTTATTCTAGATAGCATTCCATACTAATGGTGCCCCCATCCCCCCATTTAAGCATTTATCTATATAAGTTATTTATATCAATAGATTTTCCTAATTCTAATCTTCTTATTGTTGGCAACCGTTTGGGACGTGACCGCCAACGAGTGTCCTTGAACAGGATTTAGGTGCCTGTTGGTCTCTGGCAACACCAAGGCCCAAATACCTCCAAATAGACTCAGTAGTTAATGTGAGTATGTGTGTGTGCTGTTGCGATATGCAGTTGTGAAAAATGAAATGATTGCGTTGTATGTAAACTATAAATGACTTATCATAAAGAGATTCAGCCAACTTTGCCAAGTACTATGGGTTGTTGATAGTTCTTATTTTGTTCAATTGCCTAGTCTATGCGGTCCTTATAATACCTACTTGTAACAAATAAAATTTTGCAAAAACATTTAAGCACAACTCCATGAATCTATTTCTAATTTTCCCCAGAGAGAGAGATAGTTCCACAAGAAAACTAAAAATAGAGCAAGATTTAATGGAAATAGACAGAAAAGAAAGAAAATTTGTGTAGACCTCAAATGTTTAAACAAGGTAAAATGATACAAGTAAACACTTCACAATAAAGCTATCCCAAATTCAATAACTACAAATTGTTCAAACTTCCAAGGCTCAAATTGGCAATTTCTTCAAGACAATCCTACTACGCTACCAAAAATTATTGTGTAAACTATCATGTACGAGACTCCATTTTGGCTATATAATGGATGTCAACAATTGCATTCAACAGAACCTTCAAAAGACTTGACAATTTTTGATTGAAATACCATGGAGATTCACTTTAAAGATAAAATAAAGCTATTCTAGTTCCATCAAAATATCAAAGATTTTATGAACTCTCTTGACTATTGAATCATTCAACGGCATGACTACAAGCAAAGGATCTCTTACAACGATCTCAATAGCAGTTCTTATATGTTGCACAATAACCAAATTCACTACTAAAATGCTCTTAAGGCTTTCAAACACAAGCGCTTCTATGGCAAAATTTTAATAAAAATCTTCTATTATGCAATAAGAACAATAAGAACAATCTAAAAATCCCAAAATTACTTGCCAAGGATGATACTATCTAAACCACTAGCTAAACAATTAAAAATAATAAAAAATAATAAACATAACTCACAGGACTATGAAAAAGAGGCTGAAATCTTTTCTTTAGCAAGTCATCTTACAAGCAATCTTTCACACTTTCTTCTTTACAAATGCTTTTTCCAAGACCCAAAGTGTGTCTCCAAGTGAGAGCCCAAGTATTCCCCAAGTGTGTTCAAGTGAGAGCTCAACTGTGTGATTCCCAGTGTGATCTTTTATCTTACCCCTGAAGCCTTTTTATAGGGTTCATAAGGTAGTTACATTCTAAAATATTTTAGCTAACTTTTCTCCCAAGTAAGGAGGTTAATTACTTACCCAACAAGTTAGGAGATTACTTGCCCAACAAGTTAGGAAGTTGTAACTTCTATAACTTCTATAGGAAGTTATTAGAATTAGAGAAATTTATGCCATAGTTGGAAAGTGTCCTAAGAGAAAATATTCCATGAATTGCACTGAGCGTAGCAGCGAATGCCCTCCTTTCTGACATACTCGGTAGCAAGGTGTGCAGACCAGAAAGCTATGCTAATGTCATGTCATGTGATAAACGGTTCCACATTTGCATTCAGGCCGACGTTGTCATCGTAGATCTCGGACACATAACATTTTTTTCTTAAAATTGTGCACATGCTTACCTTCACCACATACAACTCTCCACCATTTGTCGTCAACATTTCCAAAACCCTTTGCCCTTGCTGCTCATGTCGGATCCACGCTTCAGAAATACCACGACAATGTCATGGTTTAGCTAGATTAGGGCACGATATCATTCTCCATTTCTGGGTTGAATGTGCCTTTACGCTAGGGTTTGTCAATAATGAAGGTTTTGCAGGATGATTTGATTTGGACTTTTATGATGTTGTTAATAATCAGATGTGGCATCAAGATGGAGATGGTGATGGCCATGGAGAAGGTGGACATGACAGAGGCACTGGAATGCTAACAAATTTCTCATTCTCTGATGGATGCAGAGACCATGAAATTGATGATGGTGAAATTGGCGATGGAGACGTAAGAGTAGTCTCAATGCTTTCAACCTCATCCAAGGATATATCCAGCATCATCGTCATTGTCCTTGTTGTTGGTGGCCTACAATGGCTTCGTTGCAAGCAGCTTGTTTAACACATTTGCTCTGATCTATTGGTCGTGTGAATGGGTTTTCATCTTGGTTACAGAGTACCATCTTGCCTACAACTTTAGCAGCATCCAAACTCCTTGGGTAGCATTGGTCTACCCATATAGGATCTGTGCCCTTGGTAGCAGCATCATATGCTCTGATAGTTGTCGCTGAATGATTGAGTCCATCCATACTCAGACTTAGACTCTGGATATGGGTTCGGTTTCTGACAAACCGAAGATTACCATTGAAATCCTTATCTATGGAGTTGACTGTAAAAGTGATGATCCAGGGTGTAGTATTTGTTGCAGATCCACTGCCCTGGAAACCTTCATTGCTGCCTGCACAAATGATCGTAATCCCATGTCTGACAGCATGAAATGAACCCATGGAGATGGAATCCTGAAAGTTGGTGGAGCCTGCTTGAGTAATGATTGACACAGACAAAATGTTGATGCCATCCCTGATTGCACTATCAAAAGCAGCAAGGATATCTACATTCCAACAACCTCCCTGCACATTTCAGCAGGCCTTGTACACTGCAAGTCTCACAAATGGAGCTCCTCCTCTACCATCTCTTGCTACCAAGCTTTTGTAGTTCATATTATGCACAAACCTGCCTACAGCAATCGATACTGTATGTGTGCCATGTCCAACCTATTCCATGAAATGGCCAAATGTCCCAACACTTATCCCTTTCATTGTATCATGAAAAGAAATAAAAAATGCATTACCATTTTTATGAAAGTCTTCAATTTTGTCTTTATTATAAAATAAATCTTGATAAAAAATTTTAATGTTACTAAGAGACAAAACATAGTTTGTTCTTCTCATGCTTGAATTCAATGCCAAAACCACTTGGGATATTTTTTATTATTTTAAATAAATTAGTGTTATTTTGTCTAAAAATTTTCCTTTTCTTAGTCTAAATCACATTTTTATATGACTTGATAGCCTTTGGTAATTTCTAACTCTTTAATAAAATTCTAGTTGTCTTACATTCTTCATTAAACTATTGTTGATTGTTTGTGTTTTGGTGTTTCAAAATATTAGGGTACCTATAATTAGAATCTTTGTAAGGTTCNGTTTCAAAATATTAGGGTACCTATAATTAGAATCTTTGTAAGGTTCAAACTTGGATTCTAATTCTTCTAAATCTCATTTTGAAAATCCTCCTCCATTTGTGTATTCTACAGTGGTTTTGCCTCTTAGAATATCTAATGTACTATGTATCTATTAATAATGGAAATTATAAAGGGTGATGATAAGATTCAATTATTTCTTCACCTACTTCAAAACATTTGATGTTGCTAACATTCACTCTTTTAAAAAGAAGAAAATTAGTAGTATAGCTACCTTGTAGTTCTACAAAAGTGAAGACACTTGATTTTGGATATTTATTGATGCCATTTAGAATAAATATATATAATCCTTATTACTAATCTAAGAAATGTATTCCCTTGTGATTAAATTGCTTATCTTGAGAGCACCAATTCAATTATTTAGTTTTCTTATATTCTAAAAGCCTTGAGAATTCTAGCAACTAATAGAAATTTGATGAGAAGTAATTATAACATTAAAGTCACCACATAGAAAATTTTTTCTTTTATGACTAAAACTAGCAATATGCATGCTAAGGGACTTGAAGTGAAAAATCATATATGATGAGAGCAGTTACTCTAGCAGTTTATTCTAATTATTAGAGTAGTTATTCTAGTAGTTTATTCTAATTATTAGAGCAGTTACTCTAGCAGTTTATTCTAATAATTAGAGTGGTTACTCTACTAGTTTATTCTAATTATTAAAGTGGTTACTCTAGCAATTACTTTAGTAGTTATTCGAATTATTAGAGCAGTTACTCTAATTATTAGAGTAGTTGCTCCCAAGCCTATAAATATAGTGCCCAAGCGCACAATTGAAAGAAGTCTTTTAGAAGTTAAGTAGCAAAACTCTTGTAGTCTATTTGAAAGTTAGAGTATTTTCCAAGTGCCCCTAGTAGGAGGTCTAAGTGTGGATGGATCTTTATTCGAGCATTATGTACCTGAGCACACCTTGTGTATGGAAATAAAGACGAGCTCTTGGATTCATCCTTGCAACACTTAAGATTTTATTTCTTACGCATTTATTTTATTTTATTTTCTTATGAATTTATTTTATTTTATGCACTTTATATTTCTATTATTAGCATAGAAATTCATTTTGATCAATGAAGAAAATTGTTAAATTACACAAGCACAACCACTTCGAGCATGTGTGCAACACTTGGTAACCTAGTAATGATTAGCGTTTGGTAATCCCAGCAGTATTGCACTCGTTCAGGATGTGTATGCCAAGTGGGAACAAATGTTGGTGTTAGGATTAGTTAGAACTTAGTTAATGAGTAGTTAACTTAAATTAGTTACTTAGTTACCTCTCTCCTTCCCTACTAGCACAGGACATAAAAACATAAAAGCTATAGAAATCATATGCCTCAAGCTTACTTAACTATACAATTGTGACATATAGGTAAGCTTGGGAAGATAATGATCAACTAACTTGTCCTTGTTCCACAAGGGCACATAAGCACTTAGTCCTTCTAATTTGACTGGATCATGCATGAAACACTCATATGCGTATGGTGAGCATAGGGGTACCTCGTTGCTCATCATTGGTTTCGTTGTCAGGGACTTAGTGGTTTATACACTAATTAGAACTTAGGAAATCATTCACATCATTGGAATGAACCCTTAGGGTTGGTTGAGAAAATAATAAACAAGAATACATTGCACACTGAGTAGACAAGTATGTCTCCTTCTTTGTATGAAATATCCTCACTACCTAGGTCTGAAATAGGAAATAGTCGGTGGTGTAATATACATGACGCTAATCTGCCAATACCTCAACAAGTTTGAGTCGTATATATTCATCTTGATGAGTATATACCAAACTTTACCTTTATCCTCCATCAAGATGAACAACTGCATTGGAAAAACTTAGAGGATAACATAGTGTTACCTCCCAATAGTTTAGTCCCAAGCATGCTTCTTCATGCTCTCACACGAACTGGCATGCCACACTTACACATAGAATACGTTGTGCAAGACCATGACTTGAGAGAATATTATCCCATAGAGGCACAACATCAAAGGGAATTGCAATAGGAGAGACATCGTAAGTCTTTGAAGGGTAAGTGGTCCTAGGATGCCCCAAATGTCTTAAGCAAAAATGAGGGTGGTGAACCTACCTTAGGCAGTTGGCCACACAACGATATTCCTCCCCTTGACTTTGGCCAAGGGGTTGTGTATCAAAACCTTCATTCCATTATTCATAACCCAAGTTCTAATACCCATAGGCACAAAGGATCTGAAAAAGGGACACAAACTCATGATAATGGTGGACATTCTTATCACAATCACAATTGGGGTGGAGACCATAGAAGAGAAGGTAGTAGACATCGTCATGGTGATGGTTCTCCTTCTTCTTCACCTTCATTATCTCCTTCATCCTCTCCTTTAGTATCTATATGTGGTCATAAAAAAAAGACCATGGGGATAAAGGTAGGCAAAGTGGAATTCATAGATGCAACAACTAGGAAAGGGGACGAGGGCACTCTAGAGAATCACAACATAAAAGAATGGAGAGTAGGGAAGAATGTAGGCATCATAGATGCCATGGATGAGATGATCATGATGAACCCCTACTCACTACTTGAAGTATGTTGGACATAATTGAGGCTATTAAAATTCCAACAAGGCACTAGAAACATAGTAGGATTAAGAGATTAGATATGAACAATATCCCATGATTTGAAGGGGGATACAATGTTGATCCTTAGAATCACTTACAAGCATTCCATGATGCATCTGCCTTACAAAATGTAGAGAACGAATGGAGAAAACTTAAGTTGTTCCCACGAACACTAGTTAAAGAAGTGGAAAGATGGTACTAGTCTTTAGAATCAGAATCCATTCGTAGGTGAAGTACCATGTTAGAATTGTTTAACGATAAGTACCAAATGTACTCCCAAGTGTCAAACTTGCAAAAGAAAATCCAAGGTTGGAAATAAGGAGGACATGAACCCTTGGATGCTACCATGAACTGATACTATGCACTATTATATTATTGTCCTAGCCATGGTTACTCACAAAGGGATCAATTGTGCCATCTCATAGATGGGCTTAGGCATGAAATGAGAAGAACCCTTGGGACTTATGCCCAAGGAACACTATCTGAGCTTAGGTCGCATCAAATCCAAAGATTTTTGGAGCAAGTTGCTAAGGAAGAAGGTGAGCTATAAAAGAGAGAAAGTGTAGAAGAGTATAACTAAGATCCTTCCCTTCAAAATAGGGGAGCAAGATTTTGTGAGGATGAAGAAGAGTCAGTACTTGAAGAGATGGTGAATAGGAAAAATTTGTCTATCCAAAAGATGACATCAGAAGTTTCAAAAAAGGTAGACCAAATGTGGGATTCCCTAGACAATAGATTGCAAACTATTCTTAAACTAGTAGAGGAGTCTAAAGAGCAAGGTAGTGATCACGAAAAAAGAAAAAAAGAGAGAGGCTAAACAAAAAGAGCAAGGGTAAGGGAAAAGTTGCCATCATTGAAGAGGTTGTGGGTTTAGAAATAGATAATGATAGTGGATGTGAAATATGTCAATATGACCATCCTAAGGGATGTTGCCTTGTAATCTTACCTTTGTAGGAGTTTGGGATGTATGCGCTCAATCCAAGATTAAACAAAAGGCAAACACCCTGAAGGTTACCTTACCCTCAAGGTAAGCCAAGAGAGTTCCACCAACCCTTAACATATTATCCCAGTGGAACTCCACCACAACCAATTGAGCAATATAAATAGTGGCAATTCCCACAACCATGGGGAATACCACCAGCAAGGAAACAGTATCCTTATCGGCAACCTAACCCATATCGATATTACGTGTAGCAGCCAATTTCCCCACATAACTCTACTGGTCACATCACTCCTCAACCTCACTACCAAGCCCACGAGTATTATGGAACTCCCTTTTCTAGGGGCAATATTCTGTAAGCATATAATCCTTCTCATTTTGCTGCATCTCTTCCACCAATGGCTCCACTACCACCTACTCCAACTATGCAAGGTGAAATCCCTACCCAAATGCAGAAACATAACTCTACAAGGGCTGTTAACTCTCAACCTATTATTGGTTCCAACAACCACATGAAGAAAAGACCTTTCTTTAGAACCAACAGTCCAACCAAGCCCTTGCAATCATAAGTGGCTGATTCCTTAGATGCCTTAGTATCAATCAAAACATCAAAGCTCCCTTCAACCTAATCATCGCACTCAATGCATACGGTCATGCTAGCAAATGCCATTACCGATTGGATCAAATCTAGTCATCTTTCCAAGAAATTATTTGATCTTGGGAGTCCTATGATATACTTACAAATCACTAGAAATGCATCGTGCAATGCTCTTTTGGATTCAAGTTCCGATGTCAATTTGATTTCTCAGGAAATGTACAAGGCGTAGAACTTTCCTCCATTGAAAAAGAGCAACATCCATCTAGAGTTGGCCAACCAGTCCATCATTGTCCCATTGGGAGTAGTGAAAAACATTGTTACCATTGTTTGTGGGTGGTCATACCCAACTGACTTCCTAGCGATTCAAGTAAACAATGGGAAGAGCATGGCTAAGCACCATCGACACAAGCCTAGGAATCCATGATCTTTCCTTAGAAATATCAAAGAAAAATACATTTAGAAAGATCGAGAAGAAGAAAGTTCTATGCATCGCATACAGTGACACAAGGTGTAATTACATGAAAAGGTCATGGTTTATGCAAAGTTTAGCACTGCCTGCATGCAATTAGTGTGCACAAGTGATTAACATATAAAGATTCATGTATGCAGCAGCCACATGATAGGAAGGCACCCAATGGATGATAGCTGATTAAGAAAGCAGTTCAATCATATGCATGGAACCAATTGAGTGTTTGACTTGTGCTTACATTGATAGAATAGATGCATGAGAGCAAGTCCACTGCCAACTTCCAAGTCTTAACCTTGAAAATGTCAACTATGGGAAGTTCAAAATCCCTAAGAAATTTTAGTAGGAGCCCCTCATGCTAAAACCATTGCCCATTTGTTCCTTAAAAACAAAAAACTGATAATTATCAATTTGAAGCTTGCTCCTCAATAGAAAGAAGAACTTCTAAAGATAATCAATAAATGGTCGGAAGCCTTCGCTTGGTCATATCCCGAATTAACTAGAATAAATTCTAGGATATGCCAACATAGAATTTACATTGATCCTTCCATGAAGCCTCAAAGACAACTATAGAGGCAATTGAACCCTAAGATGAAGCAAGTAGTTAAGGAAGAAATCAAACAACTTCTCAAGGCTGGGTTCATATACCCCATTGCTAATAGTGAATGGGTTAGCCCCTTAGTTATTGTGCCTAAAAAGGGAGGCAAATGAAGGGTGTGCATAGATTTCAGATTACTAAATATGGAAACATTCAAAGATCAATTTCCATTGTCATTTGTCAACCAAGTCTTAGACACCATTGCAAGGCATCACTATTATAGTTTGCTAGATGGATATATTAGATATAACCAAATACAAATAGCAATCTAGTTCCTCATGAATGAGCCAATGGTAAGCCCTCGTATCATACGATGGCTTTTAATCTTACAAGAGTTAGATTTAACGATGATCGATCAAAAGGGCACCAAGAATGTAGTTGCTGATCATTTATCCTAGTTGTGATGGGATAACAAAGAGGATGAGTATCCAATTTCTAATCATTTTCTTGATAAATTCCTCTTTGGTAGTGTAGTGAATAAGCAATCACCCATGGAGACAAATTGGTACAGTAGCATTCTTACCTATCTCCTCACCCAACAAACACCACAAGAGTTAAACCTTAAGAAGAAATAATAGTTTCTTTACTGAGCCAAGTACTTTATGGAGATCAATGGGAAACTTTACAAAGTGTCCCGATGGCTTGGTTCAATGATGTGTTCNCGCCCATTATTTCATCTAATCTTGTGAGTGCTATCAATGTGATGGGGGAATGACTGCTAAAATGGAGGATCTGCAACAATGGATTCAACCATTAGAACCCTTCAACATTTGGGTTATTTATTTTTGGGGTTGATTACACTAATGTCCAATGGAAAAGGTTATATTATTGTTGTCATTGATTACCTAACAAAATGGGCTGAAGAAGTAGCTATTAAAGATTGTACATCATCTATAGTTGTACAATTTGTTCAAAAACAATCATAAATAGGTTTGGTGTGCTACATGCACTTATTTTAGACAATGGTACATACTTCACAGGTGCAACGTTTTGAAAAATAATGCAATGCTTACGGGTTGAGCATAAATTGACTATACCATACCACCCCCAAGCAAATGATCAAGAAGAAGTTACCAATAGGGAGATTATGAAGATATTGACAAGAACCATTAGCAAATTTAGGCAAGATTGGAGCACTAAACTAAACGATGCTCTTTGGGCATACCACTCCACATGGAAACTCACTATAGGCTACTTTCCCTATGAGTTAGTGTACGGTAAATTACCAATGTTTCCCATTCAAACTGAGCTCTTTACACTATCCACAACTTCTGACCTCAACCTTGACCTTGATCTAGCATAGAAACAATCATTAGTAATCTTTAACTTGCTATATGACAATCAATTAGTTGCTCAGTCATCTAACGAATTGCACAAGGCCTTCAATAAACAACGTTATGATCTAAGAATTAGGAAAGTTAAATATTAGCCAAGAGATAAGGTTCTCTATTAGAATCCCATAGATGTGCAACAATGTACTAAATTTCAAACACCATGAAAAGGATCTTTTATTATTTATGCAACTTTTCCTTTAGGGGCCATGACAATGTACAAACCTGAAAGCATGGATAAGAACCTTCTAGTCAATGTGCAACAAACCAAACCTTTCTAGGAGCTTAGGATAGCTAGTACACATGCTACCTCTCTTGATGGACAACCTTGCTCACTATTTTAGATCTCCTCCTTCCAACTTAGTCATGGGGGAGATGGCCACCTATGCTAATAGTTCTAGGGCCTCAGTTCTTTTTGAATTTTTGTTTTATACATTCTTTCAACTTTTCTTATTTTTGTTTTACACCATCATTCATGTTTTTACTATTTCTTTGTTTGCTTGATTTACTTTTATTCATCATCTAATAAGTGCTCATGATGGTATATTGAATTATATCATATTGATTGTTAATGTTTGGTTTTCACCTTTGAATTATGATGCTGATGTTAAGGTATGGTTGTTTTCGTAAAACAGGCAATGAGTCCACGCCGTCCACACATCCATACAACTCTATGGTCTCCTTTGGCTTGGAATAGTATAGTCCCCTTTTTCTAAGTAAACTTGTTAATGAATTGGTGGCTAGGTATTTTTCAAACTAAGAAAAGACTCAAAGGACGAAAAGGGTATGACTTCAAGGGGATTTGATGCATTGGTGCTAGCCATTCTCTTGGGTGCTTGGCTGCTTTTTCTTCGGTTTTCCACCATTCTGACATTGTTCAAGTACCAAAAAGTTGAGTGAATAAAAATAATTCTTTGCATGGTGTGGTTCTCACACATAAACATCCAAAACAAAAGGAGAAAAGTGAGAATTCAAAGCATACCTCGTAGACATAATAAAGCAATATGGGCTACAAGCACTAGTTATAAAACTAGAAAGATATGTTACCCATGCCTAAAGGTTCCCTCTAACTAAGGCCCTTTCTCACTTCCTGCTTCTCCATCTTGCTCTCCTCAGGATGGTGGTCACTCTTTGTGAAGGCATTCTTGTTGCTTCAAGAGGATGGATTGGCTAGGTGTATTGATGTGAGGTCACTGAATGTGGTTGGTTTGAGTTTGTATTTGGGATGAAGTTCTACTCAGTCATCTTAACCATGAAATACACAAGGGGCTTTCACAACCTTGTTCTTGGGATTACATTCTATTCTTTCCTCTCCATCTTTCTTCCCATTTTCCACTTCATTGCTAGTTTTATCATTAGTCCGTTCTTGGTTGATGCATTATTTTTCTTTGGTGAATTCTTATGGGTAAGTTTTTAACTCTTACATTCAAATGACATTCCTAGAGCCTACAGACTCTTTGGTTTATGTATTTGTTAGGGCATAAAAGGCATGAGCCTACTTTTGGGATGACCCACTAGCCTCTTTGGTGCAATTGTTAAGTTATTTTCCTTAAACATTTCTTGTAATCAATCATCTCTTGTTTCATCCCCATCCATGACATCCATTTTATTGGTGTTGTCATTGTTATTTTTTGTTATCTTTCTTGTTCCTCATATATTTTCAACTTATAGCTACCAGAGGTTCGCTCTTAGTAGTGGGGGCCTTGGCACAAATTTTTCAATTTTCTCCATTTTACTATTTGCCAAGCCCCTACACCTTGGGTAGTCACCTATGATAAATCTTCGAACCAGTTTCTACCATAACCAGAACTCAACCAATGCACTTCATATTGAGGCAAGGTATTAACTGCATTGTGGATTATCTATCCTTTCTCATTTGTGACTGTGTTGTGTGTGCAGATGATGATCATACAAACAATGGACTAGGCTTGGAGGAAGCACTCAGGATGGACCAGAATTAGAGCATTTATGAAAGGAGCAACTTTGGTGGCATGGCTATGGATAAACAGCAGAAGGTGCAATCTTACCATTGGCAACAACATGCTTCATTTTCTTTCTCTCTCTTTCTCTACAAGCTATCAAATAAAGGCTTGGATGTCATTTATGAACGAGTGTTCACTATAATAGTCATGAAGACTAATGTTGTAATATGCTTATTGATCTGTTCACTGGGCACATTGAGTCTATCATCCCATTCAACTGTCAATTGTCAATTAGTCAATAATCCCGTACCTTCCCAATATTTTGTAAGGAACTCAAGGACAAGCTTTCATTCAGTCATGGGGGTATGATGAGAGTAGTTACTCTAGTGGTTTATTCTAATTATTAGAGTAGTTACTATAGTGATTTATTCTAATTATTAGAGTAGTTACTCTAGTAGTTTATTCTAATTATTAGAGCAGTTACTCTAGCAGTTACTTTAGTAGTTATTCTAATTATTAGAGTGGTTACTCTAATTATTAGAGCAGTTGCTCCCAAGCCTATAAATACAGTGCGTAGGCACATAATTGAAAGAAGTCTTTTAGCAGTCAAGTAGTGAAACTCTTGTAGTCTGTTTGAAAGTTAGAGTATTTTCCAAGTGCCTACAACAAGAGGTCTAAGTGTGGATGAATCTTTATTCAAGCATTGTGTACCTAAGCATACCTTATATACGGAAATAAAGATGAGCTCTTCAATTCATCCTTGGAGCACTTGAGATTTGTTTTCTTACACATTTCTTTTATTTTATTTTCTTATGCATTTATTTTATTTTATGCACTTTACATTTCTGTTATTAGCACAACAATTCATTTTGATCAATTAAGAAAATCGTTAAATTACACAAGCACGACCACTTTGAGTATGCATGTAACGCATGGTAACTTAGTAATGATTAGCATTTGGTAATCCCAGCAGTGTTGCACTGGTTTAAGATGTGTACAGCAAGTGGGAACAGATGCTAGTGTTAGGATTAGTTAGAACTTAGTTAATGAGTAGTTAAGTTTAATTAGTTAATTATTTACCTCTCTCCTTCCCTACTAGCATAGGACATAAAAACATAAAAGCTATAAAAATCATATGCCTCAAGCTTACTTAACTATACAATGATGACATATAGGTAAGCTTGGGAAGACAACGATCAACCAACCCATTCTTGTTCTACAAGGGTGCATAAGCACTTAGTCCTTGGAATTCGACTGGATCATTGGTGAAATGCTCATATTCATATGGTTGAGCATTGGGGTACCTCGCCGCTCATCAATATATTCATAAATTCTTTCATGCTTGTGAAATTATGGACATTTCTAGCTAGTTTCATAAACATGTTTCTACATCTTTTTGTCTTTGAAATTCGTGATGTATATTATTTTCATAGTCTAAAAAGCAAGGACTCAAATAACTAATACTGATTTAATTAGAAATAATCCAAGGATTAGAGTCATCCCATATTCTTGTCTAAGAAAAACTAGAAATATTCATGCCAAAACCTATAAGGGAAAAATTATACATTTGGCGAATACTTACATGTCTTTGAAAGAGTGCACATTTTCAACTCATTTCATAAACATGTTTTTACTTGTTTTGGAGTCTTATGATGCATACTATATAGACCTTAAAATTTTCACTATAATGGGTCAATACTGTGGAATATGATGACTGGATGTTTCATAATAGAATTAGATAGATCTCATCCTTTAATCTATTTTAACTAAGATGAGATCCTATTCATGTAATTCTTATGCAATCCACATTTAGGACATCCCATATTAAGAAGATCCTTAAATATGATGATAAGGACTATCCCCATGATTTTCAAGATTCATACTTATCTATCCAAACCTATTTTTGGGAGATCAAGGCCTATATAATTGTAGTAGCACATATTCATTCATATAGAAGAAATAATAGAATAGAAGACATATAGAAGTTAGAAAAGTTTAACAAGAGTGTGCTTGTTCTAACAAAGTTCTTTATTTTCTTTAAGCTTAGTTCATATAGCTAGAGCCCTTTAGACTCTTCATTTGGTATCAGAGTAGGTTAGCTCAAATTATTGATAATAGATCTCTCTAGGATGGCTGAAAATCATAGATCCATGTCTCTCCAAGTTTCTGTCTTCAATGGAGAGAATTATGAATATTGGACAATCAAGATGAAGACATTTTTGATCTCACAAGATCTTTGGGATCTTTTTGAAAACGTATTCCAAGATGTTGATCAAGCAAAATTTCAAGCCTTGAAGGAAGATGAAACGAATGAATTTAAGTAGCTTTGTAAGAAAGATGCAAAAGCATTATTCATCATTCAATCTAGATTAGATTTGACAATCTTTCACAAAATTGTCATGCATCAAACTAGCAAAGCTACATGGGATGCACTAGAGATTAAATACAAGGGATCATTAAAAGTTTTTTTTGTCAAGTTACAAGTTTTAGGAAAATATTTTGAATCTTTGTGCATGCTAGATTCAGAGAATATTGATCAATACATTAGCTGATTTCAATAGGTTCAAAATGGACTTGAATCTTGTGGAGAAACACTTGAGGAAAGGCATGTTGTTGAAATGATCCTTTGAAGTGTAACTAGACGATATTATCCCATCGTCATGGCTATTGAGGAAGTAAGAGATATTGATAAGATGACCATGGTTGAGCTCATAGGAAGCTTAGGACATATGAGTGAAGAATTACTGATCGTGAGGATTCAACAGCAAATGCATTTCAAGCATAATTTCAGAGGGCGTCCAATCAAAATCAAAATCAACATCAAAGATCCTCAAGTGGATCCACATTCAAAGGACATGGATGCGATTGTGGTAGATTTGGAGGTCGTGGTTGTGGAAGATCAAATCAATCAAAGGAAGGTAAGCATTATGATTTTTTTGATACCAACACCCACAATACTCTTGAATGTTGGTCAAGGAAGAATTATGAAAAGAAGGAAAAAACAAAAATTTTAGAACATGAAGATCAACAAAAAGGTGAGAAATTATTTTACATTGAAAATGAGGAAAATCAAATTTTGATCTCTACAAAGGTACCAGATACTAGCAACAACAACGACATTTGGTATGTTGATAGGGGGTGTAGCAATCACATGACAAGGAATAAGAAATTGTTCTCAAGCTTGGAAAAATATGATGGAAAGGTAACCACAAGTGATGGGAAGAATTTAATCATTGTCAAGATTGGATCACTTGCCTTCACAACAACTCAAGGTAACAAATATTTTATTTCCAAGGTCTATTTTATTCTAGATCTTTCAAAGAATTTATTAAATGTGGGGCAATTATGTTACAATGGGTATTGTGTTGAATTTGAAAAAGATGTTTGTAAAATTTTTAAGGTTGATGATGATAAAGGTATTGCCATTATCCATATAAGAAAGAATCAGATTTACAAGTTACAGATGTAAACGGATGTTCATTTTCTTACTATCACTAAAGACATAGCATGGTTATGGCATACTCGGTTAGGACATGTGAACTCTGGCTCAATTGACTGCATGCAAAAAGGAGAAGCTATAAGAGGTATGTCAAAATTTTCTTTGCCAGAGAATCATGATTGTGGCATATGTTAACTATGAAAAATTGCAAGGTTATCCTCTTCTAGAAAAGAACATAGATCTCAAAAAAAATTAGATCTAGTTCATATGGATTTATGCAGTCCCATGCAAATATTGAGCCTAGGTAAAAATCAATATATGTTAATGATAGTGGATAATTTTTCATGATTTTCTTAGGGGTATTTTATGAAATTAAAAGATTAAACATTGGGATTTTATAAAGAATTCAAGGTGGAAGTAGAAAATCAAAGTGGAAATTCAATTAAGAAAAATCGGATAGATTGTGGTGGTGAATTTTTATCAATTGAATTTGATGAACTTGGTAAGAAAAGTGGAATTATTTATCAAAATGCCAAATCGTTTACACCTCAACCAAATGGCATCACTGAGAGAAAAAATAGAATAGTGGTTGAAATGGCAAGATGTCTACTACAAATGTCAAGTTCATGAAATAAGTTTGGGTAGAAGCTTGTACAACATCAATTTATCTTTTAAATAGGGTGCCATCAAGGTCAATTCTGGACAAAACACCATATGAATTATGGAATGGTTATCCACCCAATATCTCTCATTTGAAAGTTTTTGGTTCACCTTGCTATGTGCAAATCCTTGCACAAAGCCAACAAAAATTAGATGAGAAAGCTATGCCTTGTATTTTTTTTGGTTCTGCCAAAAATACCAAAGCCTACAAATGTTATGATCAAAAGTATAAAAGAGTAATTAATTCATGTGGAAGACAATGTATGGAACCAAGGCCAAATCAAAAACCATACAATACTTTGGGATAGCAAAATCAACCATGTGAAAGGAAAAATATGATTTCTGGTCAACATGAATAAGGTAGGATTGAAGTGGGACATCATAATGCAGAAACATCATGTCTTGTGCCTATCATCAACTTGATTGGTTCAAAAACTATAATCTACCAACCTATCAACTATCACATGGGTGATCTCAACACTCTTCTTTGAACAACTATAGCCACAGGGTTGAAAATAAATCTGCTAATTTTGGTTTGCTAGGGAAAATGGAAAAACACATGATTGATGTGAGACCTACTCAAGTTTTTGAATGGCAGCAAAATCATTTTTCCTTTCCAAACAACATGCAGGCCTCAAAAATCAAGTCACATTTTTTTAGCAATAATGGGTTAAATTTTTTGTAGGAACCTACCATCACCACACCCATGCATTGGAAACCCACATCCAGCTATCGTCAACCCATGTAGCCAGAAATTGATCCATGTCTAATGCTTCAACACTAATTCATCAATTCACTTTGTTGCATACCTCCATTGGATCATTTGGTTTGCAGAAATAATTGTAGCCATAGGTGAAGAAACATGCATGTTGCTGCTACCAACTCTAATGGAAACATGCTTATTACTGCTACCAACTCTAATGAAAATGTGCTTGCTACTGCCAATTTTGGACATGGATCCATGGTAGCAATAAACCAATGACTAGCACATCATACACAACCCTAGCATGGTTATCCAGATGATGTTTTTTCTAATTTTTCTACTGCATGTATATCAATGTCTTTATCCCCTACTATTTTTCAGCAAAACAAAGACCAAATATTCATGCATGATCATTGGCCACCCTTAATCCATTATTTTCCATCTACCTAAACACAACATTTTCCATCTTGGCCTAAATACCCCAATTGTACCATGACTGATCATTTTTTCCTCATTTTTTGGAATCAATCCCACCTGAAACTATTTCTACCACCACTCCACGTAGGATAAATATTAGAATATTTCAACAGCCAATGCAATGCAGCATCATCATCAACTTTCATTTCCTCTTCAAGGACAAACCTTTGCAACAACGCCCTCTCAAATCATTCCATCTTACACACCTTCTACCTTAACAATGTCCACCTCACAGTAGATTCCATTCATCTTTCAGCTAGCTCAATATCATCCAACCTCCAACATGCTAAATACAAATTTTACACAGTGCATGACACGAAGTTACTTTCATGGAGACACTACTTCACCAACATAGGACATGAAATCTATTAATAATGCTCTCTTTACTACCCTGGACGATGAATTTTTTGTGCTACTTATGTCGATCAGGGGAGGGGAGCAAGGATGGTTTAATGGAACCATCCATAGTTGTCGAAGGTGCGCAAGATAATCATTGGATTGATGTCAAGGAGAAAGAGCTACATCAAATTAATAAAAACAACACTTGGAGCCTAGTTCCTCATCCTTCTAGTAAGCCTGTTATTGATTTAACATGGATATTTAAACTTAAGAGAAATCAATATGGTGAAATAGAAAAATTCAAAGCTCACCTAGTTGCCAAAGGTTATCCTCAATAGCAAAGCAAGCACTTTGATGATAACTTTGCTCCTGTTTCATAGATAGAATCCATAAGAATCTTTTTTTCCATTATTGCACAAGCTGGCTACGTGGTTTGTCAATTAGATGTGGCTTCTGCATTTCTCAATGGAGTTCTTAATGAAGAAGTTTACATGAAACAACCACTAGGCTTCATTGATGAAGGAAAATGAAATCATGTTTACAAGCTTCATAAAACATTATACGGGCTCAAGCAAGCTCCATGTGCATGGTCCACACATATTCATGCAAGAAGGCTTCATCGTTCTTCAGTCCTAAACAACAATATACAAAAAGGTATCTGGAGATGATTTTATTTGTGTTTGTTTATATGTAGATGATTTAATCTATTTTTCATTTATATTACATTAGGAAATAATTTTTTAATTCCATGAAAAAAGAATTTGAAATGTCCGATTTAGGAAAGATGTCATACTTTTTGCGTTTTCAAGTTATCCAAATAACAAAATCAATTTCCATCTGCCAAATTAAATTTGCTCAATCCTTAATTGAGAAATTTTGCATGATTAATTATAACCCTTCAGACACACCACTTGCACTTGGTACAAAACTTACCAAGGATGAAAAATCCCCATCTGTCAATCCTTTACTGTACAGATCCCTGGTTGGTAGTTTAATGTATCTCTTCAATACTCGTCCAGATATTCAATATGATATAAACTACCTTTCTCGATTTATGCAAGATCTACATGAATCACATTGGAAAGCTACAAAACAGGTATTGTGATACCTAAGAACTACAATAGATTTTGGGATCACATTTCATCGACATACAAATGTTAAGATATGGGGATACACTAATGTAGATTGGGGAGGCAACCTTGAAGATCGAAAATCAACTTCTAGTTTTTGTTTCTTCTTTGGTCCATCACTTATCTCATGGGGATCAAAGAAACAATTTATAGTTGCCCTCTCAATAGTTGAAGAAAAATACATTGCTGCATCAAATGCTACTACTCAGGCCATTTGGACCCACTCTGTCTTCATCGAAATGGGATATACATTCAAACCTCCCATTCGCTTATACTGTGATAGCACAAGTGCTATTGCAATAGCTCATAATTTTATTCATTATAGGTGTTTCAAGCATATAGATATTAAGTATCACCATCTCAGAAGTTTGATCCAAGATAACATACTCAACATAGAAAATTGTGCAACTGAAGCATAAATGGTAAACATCTTTACTAAGATTTTGAGCTGTGAAAAGTTTGAGTTTTTTCAAAACTTCCTAAGAGTGAAACATCTTACCATCATGGGGGGGTTTGTGGAATATGATGACTAGATGTTCCACAATAGAATTAGATAGATCTCATCCTTTAATATATTTTAAATAAGATAAAATCTTATTCATGTAATTCTTATTTAATCCATGTTTAGGACATCCCATATTAAGAAGATCCTTAAATATGATGATAAGAATCATCCCATGATTTCTAAGATTCATACTTATCTCTCCAAATCTATTCTTGAGAGATCAAGGTATATATAATTATAGCAGTACATATTCATTTATATAGAAGAAATAATAAAATAGAAGACATACAGAAGTTAAAAAAGTTTAACAAGAGTGTGCTTGTTCTAACAAAGTTCTTTATTTCCTTTAAGCCTAGTTTGTAGATCTAGGAGCCTTTAGAATCTTCAAATATAGGACAAAGGCACTTGAGTAAAACAAAATAAACATAGTAATAATATTTACACTTGCAGGGAAACATGAAAGGAAATACATAAAAGGAAACGCTACAAAGGAAAATACGCAGTCAACTTAAATCCGTGCCTGGCGGACGCAGTCAACACTGAAGACGCGTGAAAATTCTTGCATGCCAAAGATTGCAGCCAACTTGTGAATTACGGTGATACAATGGATTTGACATTTCAAAGTCTCCTTCATGGTTTTGATTTCTGTACTATCTTGCTTTGAAAATCCAAAGTAAAATCTCTTCAAAGTTTCTTCAACGACCACCATTCCTTGATCAGATTTGGCGAACAAGATGAAGCTTGCTTCCCAGAAATTTCAAATGACACATCGCATTGCTGTAGTAGAAAAAGCGCAGTTGTGAAGCTTCACATTTTTTCCAGTGGGTTGCACGTTTGTCAAGGTGTAAGCATTCCGTGCCGTGGAAGGACTTGCTGTAATCAGACGTTCTAAGATTGCTACGTCAGACTGGAAGTTTTTCAATTATAATTGATGTGCAGGTGGAAGGGTTTTAAAAGTCATACGCCGAAGAATACTTTTTCTTACTTATCTTAGCATAAGATAAGTATATAGTAATTGATGAAATGAGTTTTATGGGAGAAAGATTATTACAAAGCATTAATAGACGACTAAGAGAAATTTTTCTAGAACATCACAATGAATTTTTTGGAGGAAGATCAGTTATATTGATAGGTGATTTTGGTTAGCTTCCTCTTGTGCTTGATGTTGTGCCTTATGCATCCAAAAATCCAGATATTACAAGGGTTTGGGAATCATTTGATACATGTGTTGTTTTAGATGCAATTTTTCATTAGTTTGGAAATGATCTTCAACAACAAAGAGTTAGGGAAGTATTGATGCATATCAAAGAAGGAAATGGTCTAAGCTAATTGGATACCAGGATCCATGTTATTTTCAATAGAAAATCGTTTGATTTCACAACCAAAACTATTAAGAATATTATGTTTCTTTTCTTTAATGCACCTATTGCATGTGGATCCTCTACTTCTGGTTGAATCCAATAATCTACTAAGAAACATTTCGTTGCATACATTGTAGGAACGTGGATTTGCAAACTTCTAACTATAGTATTAAAATTATGTATTTCTTGAGCAATTTTTGTACTTACCTTTTGCAATATTGGGAAAGATTGAATAGATTTTGAAGAAGGAATTTCCATTGTTGGTGCACTGGCAACATTTGTAGCTTCATTTATTTGATGAAATGAAATTTCTTCTTATCGACGTTGCCTCTTTCGGTGCTCACTCTCACTATAATGTGTTGTTCTTGATCTTCTTACAATTGTTTTTCTTCTTCATGTGTGATTTCTGGAATAGATGTTTCTTGATTAACAGTTAAACTAAAAATTGAATTAAACTTTTTACCAACTTGAGTATGGGTAAACACGAAGCTGCATTTCTTCTTGGTTATTTACATTATTAGTATCAATAATATGGATCATTGCATTAGATGAATTTTCAAGTGATGAGAGGGGATTTGAAGTTAACATAACCTAAAAGAATATATGCAATGTAAGTATGTAAATAAAATGAGAAGATTTTCCTATGATAAATATTTGTTTTGAAATATTAAAAAATGCATAAATTACATACTCCTAATTTCATAGAATTAGTTGTCATTTTCGTTCACATCATTTTGCTTCTCATTTTAGAAATCATCTTCTCTCCTCTACAGTTATCGATTTTGGATTTTTAATTTCTATAATCCATGGTTGTCCTCTTTTTCATCCATGTCCACATACATGCCCATTGCCATGACCTCCATGAATTGTATTACTTGTTGCAATACATGATTTTTGTTGCTAATCTTGAAGAGAGTGTTCTTCGCCTTCTCTATTGGGATGAATAACAATAGGGTCCATGTTTCTGAAAATGCACAAATTCCAATATTGCACCTCTTAATCTTGGAAGACAATGCCTAAGTTCAATATCTATAAATACTGTACCATACCAAAACCGTCATCACCCTAATCGTCACCATGATTGTAACCGTCACCATTTATAATAATAATAACTATTTAATATTACCCATCATTTATAATAATAAATATTCATTGGTTACCCATGTCGGGACTTACGTGTAAGGGAGTATGAAGAAACAAATGGGAAGGCTAAGGGTCAATGGCATCAATCAAATAAAGATTCGGCTCCCCTACAATGACTCTTTGGCTTCCTTGCACATGGTGCATGCATATGAGAGAATACAAACAGATGAATGGGGAGCCCAGGGGTTGAGGGCATCAATTGAATAGAGATTTAGCTCCCCTACAGTGAGTCTTTGGCTCCTTTACATATGGTGCATGTGCGTGAGGAAATATGAAAAGATGAATGGGGAGCCCAAGGATCAAGGGGTGGTGTTAATCGAATAGATATTTAGCTCCCTTCTAGTGACTCTTTGGCTTTTTGACTTTTAGATTCGGCTCCCCTGAAGTGACTCTTTGGCTCCCTTGCACATGGTGCGTTACATGGAGGGCGACAAATCCACTCACCCCTCTCCCCCTATCCTATGAGATGAGTTGGCCTCTTGGCCAAAAAAATTTTCCTTGTAAAAGATGATAGTCACAATTAGAATAAAACCTTGAGAGGATAGTGGAACTTCACACATATTTTGCTAATCATAGTTAAAATATGCTTAGTATGTACTCCATGAATCTGGCCCTTCTGAACTAGCATTTATGAATTTCATTATTTTCAAACCAAATTCTAAACATTTTTAATTACAACAATCACTAACATGGAGTTTAATATTGTAGGATATTATTTTCATTGGGACATTATTGCAATTAAAATTGAGGGTCCTATTATGTTCCAAATATGTATAAATTTTATGAAATATAAAACTAGATTCAATAAAAATAATGAAAATCTTATTAAAATATTATATTTTTGCTTCATAGCATTATCATTTAGAGTAATGGTAATGGTAAGGGGCTTATTGGGATGATCATTGTGGTTCCATGTGATAAATATTTTTTCCTCACAATTTTAATAATAGAACATGTAAAAAACATCGATAAAAATAATTACAACATTATTTAGCAAACAAACAAACTGCCAAGTACTATTTTCATCACTTCCCATCCTTTGGTGATCTAGCAATGGGCCCACCCCCACAACTAAATGAAAGCAACACAAAAAAGGACTCCTGAAAAGGAATGGCTTCTGAAGTGGGTATAGTATCACAAGGTAGAACATTAGAACAAAGTTGTGTTGACATGGCATTGTAGTCCTTGCTTGACCTCACTCCCCATCACAATAGTTCCTTGCCAAGACCCATGGAGTACTAATGGAAATCACAAGGCCTATTGATGAATGGTCAAGTATCCCTATGCTTAACCATATGAATTATGAAACTTTCATGCACGATTTTGTTGAATTCCTTAGGCTCTATGTCTTCTGGTACATTGGTTTTCCAGGAAGTGAACTTTGCCCTAAGAGTCATTCATTATCTTCCCAATTACACTTGTGATGCACAAGTGTATGGTTAAGTGTAATCGAGGCATATGATTTTATTATTTTATGTATTATATTCTTGGTGCTTAAAATAGAGAAATGAAGTAATTTAATAGCTAATTTAATTTAACTAATTAATTAATCTCTAACTAGTCCTAACATAAGTATCTTGTCTCACTTTTCATACATGTTTTGAACCCATGTATCCCCTACTAGGATTACCAAGCGCTATGCTATTGGATGAAGTCAACAATAATGCTATTGAGATTACCAAGCGAATATGTGTTTATGCTCAAAGTGATTATACTTATGTGTTTAATTTATTTAACTTAATTAATTAACTAATCAATTGAAGTCTAGTTCAGCTTAATTAATTTCATAATTAATAAAAATAATAAATGGATAAATAAATTATTAATCTATTCTAAGTGCTACAAGGTTTTATCAAAAGGCTTGTTTTTATTACTATTTACACTAGTGTTTTAAGGTACATTAGTGCTCTAATAAAGATCTGTACAATTTCTGACTCCTGGTGCAAGCACTCAAAGAAATATTGTAACTTTCAAATGACAAAATTGCAAAATATCTACTACAATTATGACAAGACATTCCATAAACATAGTTAGTGAGTGTGTATTTATAAACTTTATTATATAGCCACATCGAAAGGGCCCCATAGACATAGCAAATGCTACGTCAACAATGCCTCATCAACAGGGCAACATCACATAGACAGGGTTACATCGACGAGGGCTAGTTGATAAGGCCACTTTAATGGGAGCCCATCGACATGATACAACGATGATTCATCATACCCTCATGACTGAATGAAAATTCATCATTGAGTTTCTTAAAAAATTGGAAAGGTATGGGATTATTGACTAACTCTTGACATAACAAACTAACTTGACAAAACTAAGTGCTTGAGTGTACATCCTTTGAGGGAATGAATGTAGTTGAGAAGATTAGATAGTCCTAGGTGGTGGACGCTTCTGAGGTTTTGAAGGACCTTCACCAACTTTGAGCACATGTAGTGGCTGTCTTGCTACCACTACTACCTCCAACTAAAGGCGAAAGGCATCCAGTAATGCGTTCATCTTCTCCTCCTTGCTTTGGGAATCATTCGTAGTCCATGCATCATTGTCAATGTGGGTTGGAATGGGGATATTTCATGGATAGGACATTACTAGAAACAACTCCTTAACATTGACAAAGTAGGCAATGAATTGTTTGCATCCAACATCGAACACCTTGAATATGTTTTGGAGCTCTTTGTAGTCATTCATTCTTTTTCCTAAATTCTCACTAATAGATCTCTAATTGGTGTACTTGCCCTTGAGAACCTTGAGTTCAACATTAACCACCACAAGCTTTTGCCTAGTTTCCTTGTGGTGCTTGAACTCAACCTCATACAACAAGTCCAAGCTGGCCACTTGCTTCTCTAGTTTTGACTGTGGCCATCCAACAATCAACATAGCCAAATTTACATATCAAAGATTGCCAAGCTCCATGTATTCTATCATCTCCTCAATCTACAACTCCTTCATGTAGATCTTCACATTATGGTAGGCATCTATCCCATTAATGATAGGTTGCCAAATTTTTCTTCCTTGCTGAAGTTGTTGGAGAGTCTCATTTACTTTAAAATTCACCAATTTGATGTGCATTAACTTCTTTTTGTAGACTAAGTTGATCTTTGTAGTGATCCTTGACTCTCTCAAATTTGAGAGCCTCTAATTTTTTTGGTAGCTACCTCTATTACAATCTTTTGGTGAAGGACACAAGCCTCCTCCATGGAGAGGTTTCTAGTTTTAGCTACCAATCTTGTTAGCTCTATGTTTACTCTAGCTAGTTGCTCCTGCTGTTAATAGATAAAGTTGGTTAATTGTTATTTGTACTCATCAACATTTCATAGGTAATTGTTCTCTATGATCAGTTGCACATTCTCTTATTAGGTTAGATCTAAGGCTTTCTGAATTTTGTGCTGGGTAGCTTCTACCAAGGATCGATAGAACACCATCATCTCCATTGCACCCTCAACCCCTTTCAGTTTGGTATGAATCTATTCAAGAGCTTAATCTCTTGTTAATGACAAGTTGAGAAATGTAGGGTTGAAAATTTGGACTCATAATTCAATAACTTTAGTAGCCAAGTGTTCATTCAGCTCCTTGGTTGTTTCGAGTTACCCTTCCAAAATAATGTTTTTGCCCCTTACCTTTAGCAACCCTGACTGGGTTACAGTAATACTATCTGGAAGATCAAAGACATATGGAAGTGGTTGCATGGTTCTTACTAGTCAGTTTAGTAATTTTTCATGTTGCACTATTTTCAATCTACCACTTAAGATCCTTGTGGAAGTTTGCACATCTTTAATTGCAATGAAATCTGGTACAAACATCACAGGTGCATTAAGGGTTTTGGTGATTCTGTCAGCAACCACCATTGTCAATGTATTTTGCCCTTGATGCTACATCACCAGTACTATTGCCTCATTGCCTTCATCCAAGTGCACTGAGAAGGTCACAATGTTCCTAGAAATTTCTCGGAGTGTTTGCTATTCTGCAAGACATACCATGATCTCTCTTGTGTTAGGATTTGTCCTTGTAGACAACTACGTTTATTGGGCCAAGAAAATGGATACACATCATCCCATTAGATTGACTATTCAAGCCATATCATTTAGGTGACTCATCGCTAGTCAGTAAATAAATGGGTCTCCACCACTCGTGCCTAGTTGTTGCTCTTGTTTGCTTAAGATTCATTCTCCATATTCACCAAATAGTTGGGATGTCGAGCAATGTTTGGCATAGTTGTTTGAGTGGTAGGTGAAGGTCGTGGCTATTGCTTATCTTCTTGAATGGTAGTTGCAAGCATTTTATCCTTCATCATCTTCATCCCATTAGTAGTCGGAGTGCTTCTAATAGCATCATTTGTATAGTAGACTATCCCTTCCTTTTGATAGAGTCTTTTCATGAGGCATCAGAAGGGGAGTACCATCCTTCCACATTCATTTTCTTTAAAGCACTTCTCTATGTCTAGATAGATCAACTATGAAAGGTTGATTGAGAATCTCCCACTCAGAGTACTGCATGCATGGTTAGAAAAAGTAGTGATCTTGTTGGGTCTTATTGTGGGGTTTAGGTGAAAGGCCACAATTTTGTAGTGGATTATTTCTATTGATGTTAGTGTGTTGTACTCCTTGAGGTTGACACCATAGCACTACTACACCCATTTTTTTTATGTTGGGGTCTGCCTGCATTAAAATATCAGTGATATTTATCCCAATTTCTAGAAACCCAAGTGCCTTAGTAATGGCTTGCATCGAGTAGGACACTGAGATGTGCTTGATTTTGATCATTGAACTAGCCTTCCTATTATTCCAGAATAAGAATGTCTCTTCCATGTACCACTCCCTAGTGGAAGTGATAATTGGCCACATGGAAGAGGTCTTTAGTTGGTCCTCTACTTCTTTAGGTGCTTGCTATAGGAAAGAGCAAAGTTTAACTCCTATAGCACTATTTTTTGGATCTCCCTTGTTCTAATTTGATTAAGGTAGACTTCTATCAAGGCCACCTCAAGGTTTTCTCACTCAGATGGTGTCTCATCTTGGTGAGAATTTTCTATTGCTACTGTTGGTTCTAGAATCTAATGAATAAGTTCCACCTTGGCCTCTTCCTTAAGAGGTCCCAAGGCATGGGTTTCAAGTGGTTCTTCTTGGGATTGTTCTTGAACCCTTTCCATCCTTGGTCATTTCTCCCTTGGTTGAGATGGTTCTTCTTCCTGTGTGTGTTTTCCTTTTGGTGCCATCTACGATGACAACACATTTGTTGAATAGTAGATATAATGCGTAACTTTGAATATTTGAATACCTTATCTTATCAATTAGGTACACTTGGCTAAGGTTGGACCATGGTAGATTGATTATTTTATTATTATTTTATTAATTAGTTTTCACCATAAGTGTCATCGAAGCTCATTGGAAGGGTTTAACTTCTATAATTCGGTGTTTAAATGATGATTTCTTAGTTAAACCTTTGTGGGAATTAGAAAAATGGCAAAAAAAATTTCTATAAAAAATGGCACATTTGTGGCCCCCATGACTAAGAGCTTACCTTCGGTAGCTACAGGGTCAAAGAATGGAGTGATTTGAATAAATGGTTAGGAACTTATGGGCTTTGGAAGGTTCTGGGATCTAAAAATTTGAAAACCTCCCCTGGCATTTGTTAGAAAATGTGAAAATTTCTAAGGGGGGTTGCACATATTTATAATATTTTTGTGCTATGTTGGTGAGGTCATTTATACAGGGCCTCATATACACATGTGCTCCATCGACAAGGCCCCGTTTATACGGTTAGTAAACAAAATTTTCAAATGTGAATATGTTGAAAAATATAAGGAATTTTTAAATGAATTTGGTGTTCATGGAGTTCCAAAAAAGCCAAGAATATGATGAAATCATTGAAGAGGATCTTTGAAACCTAAAAAATTTCAAAAATTTTGATGGAAATGTGTGAATTAAAGAAAATATGTACAGAAGCACATGGTTGGATGTAGAAGATGGGTGTATGAAAGATTATGGTTGCAAGAATGCCTAAGGATAAGGTGCTTGACAAACCCAACCAAGAAATATGCAAGTGGGTCCTTCCCAGATTAGACATATGCCTTGTTTGCCCTTGCATAACTGCAACCTAAGGAGTCCGTGGGCTCCGTATCTGCTTAATGGTGGATGGAAGTTAGGACCAAAACCCAGAAGATTCTACTAGAGAATTTAAGTACATAAGACAAAGACACTGAATCAAGAACATGGATATTAATAGTGAGGCAAGTTATGGGCAGCATGGACGGATGATGAAGAAGGTGGAATGGGATTCTGAATTGAGTTCATAAGAATTCCCTTGTGGATTTTTGTTTAGAATGTCTTGAGAAGATCCATCCTTGGTCTAGATCAAAACCAATGAATTTTAGTGACTTCACATCACCACTCCAAGATTGATCCACCTCCTCGAGATACAAGAGTGCTTCCACAGAACAACCACCACTCCTTAAGAAGAAGAAAAGAGAACCAAGAAGTGATAGAGGGCCTTAGTTAGAGGGAACCTTCAAGCATTAGTAAAATGTATTTCTAGTCCCATAACTAGTGTTTGTAGCTCATTTATATTGTCTAAGGGATGTGCTTTGAATTTCCATCATGTTTTTCTTATTTGTTTTATTTTTTTTATTTTTTTCTCTTCTCTTTCTCATTTTTTGGATGGGAACCACACCATGAAAATACTTTATTCAACTTCTTGTTATTGGTTGACATAGAATAGTCAAATGTCTATGAAAACACTCAAGCACCCAAGTAAGTAAAAGAGTACAAAGAGTATTGTGTCTCCTTGAATTCATATCCCATGCAAATCTTTGAATCCTTCCCAATTCTAGAAAATACCAGGTCATAAATGTATTAAAAGTTTATTTAATGAAATGAACCTCAAACTTCCAAAATAAGAAAAACCATAGATTTTGTGGATGGATGGATGTTGTCAACTCATTGCCTATTTCATGAAAAAGAAAGCATGTCTAAGCCATTGGTACAAAAATTCAAAATAGAAACTAAACATTAGCAAACAAAACATTAAGCACAAACCACCATTAGCAATAGTTATAGCACCATTGTGTCCTATTTGCACAAAGCATGTTTATTAACAAAAATTTAAAAATTATAGTAAAATAAAGTAAAATATATAAGAAAGTGTAAAATATTCAAGAAAAATTTAAATGTACTAATGATCGTGTAAAAAATGCTGTAAAATAGAAAAACATTTTAAAAATAAAAAGGTGTAAAATAAACAATTTGCAAAAACTAAAAATGTGTAAAACAAAAAATAGGCTAATTAGGAATTTATTTACTATTATTTATTATTTGTCATTTAAATGCTTTATTAGTTATTAATTCTCTCTCAACCCTTCTCTCCTAATTAAGTCCCTGAGTACAACTACTTCAAGCACGTGTGTTACGCTTGGTGATCCCAGCAACGATTAGTGTTTGGTAGCCAAGGTTGCATTGGTTTAGGGTGTGAATGGTAAGTGGGAAAAAATGCTGACAATAGGTTAGTTTAGACTTAGTTAGTTAGTTAAAGTTAGTCAATTAGTCTCTTCACCCTTCACCTTGTTAGCATAGGAGATAAAACATAAAAGGCTATAAAAATCATATACCTCAGACTTAGTTAACGATACACCGTGACAGCTACAAGTAAGTCTAGGAAGACAATGAATGATTAACCCTAAGTGTTCCATGAGGCATGTAGGCACTTAGTCTATGGAATTCGACCAAATCGTGCATGTAACGCTCATATTTATATGGTTGAGTGTTGGGATACCTTTCCACTCATCATTGGCACCGTTGTCGGGCACTAAGTGTTTGTGCGCTAAGTAGAACATAGGAAATCACTCACATCATTGGGAGCTTAAACAAACCTTAGGGTTAATTAAACAAGAAAATTATATGATGGTCAAATAGCACACTGAATCAAATAACAATGTATTCTTCTAACAAGAGCAATTCACCACCTAGGGATTATACTAGAAATAGTCGGCAATAAAAAACACATAACCAAATTCAGCCAGCTCCTCAACAGCATCAGGTAGTATATACTTATCCCGATGAGTAGATACCTGATTTTACTTTTATCCTCCATCAGGATGAATAGATGCACTAGAGATATTTGCAAGGTAACATAGTGTTACCTCCAAATCATGCAGTCCCAAATATGCTCCTTTATGCCTTGGCACAAATTGGCATGACACAACTCTACGTTGAATACGTTGTAGGTGATTTTGACACAAGGGATTACCATCCCACAGAAGCACAACATTTAAGGGACTTGCGGCAGGAGAGCCACCACAAATTTTTGAAGGGAAAAGTGGTCTTGTACGTCCTAAGTGAAATCAGGGATGGTGAACCCATTATAACAGGTTCTCTATCGAAGGATGTTCCCTCTCCTAATGATGGTGAGGAGGTGGGGTATCAGAACTTATGCTCTACAATACACAACCCTAGTTCTAATCCTTGTAAATGCCAACTATTCACTGAGGGAACAAAAACACATGACAAGGACAGGCACTTTGATCGTCATCACAATCGGGGCTATAGCAGCTAAAGAGAAGGTAAGAAACATCTTCATGGAGATGGTTCTCCTTCTTCTTCCCCTTCATCACATCACTCACCCTCTCCTTCCACATCTAGGTGCAGCCATCAAGAGCATAACGATGAGGATAGAGGTAGAAAAAATAAGAGACCTCGACGAGAAAGTTGAGAGAGAGGACAAGGGCATCAATGAAGGGAAAGTAGGGAACAATGTAGACATCATAGATGTTATGAAAGAAATGATCATGATGAGCCCCTACTTGCAACCTGGAGTATGCTTGATATAACGGAGGCATTTAGGATACCAACAAGGCATCAAAAAGATAGTCAGATCAAGCACTTAGACATGAACAATATCTCATGTTTTGAAGGATGATACAATGCTGATATGCAACATCATTTATAGGCATTCCACGATGCCTGCGCCTTGCAAAACATAGAGAACGAGTCGCAGAAACTAAAGTTGTTCCCTAGGACACTCATCAAGGAAGTAGAGAGTTGGTACCGGTCCTTAGAATCAGAAACCATTATTAGGTGGAGTATGATGTTAGAACTCTTCAACAATAAATACCAAATGTACTCTAGAGTGTCTAATTTCCATATGCAGATCCAAGGATGGAAGCAAGGTCATCATGAACCCTTGGATGCTACCATGGGCTGCTACTATGCATTACTACATCATTGCTCGGGCCATGATTATGCACAATGAGATCAACTTTGCCATCTCATAGATGGGCTAAGGTATGAAACTTGGAGAACCTTTGGGACTTATGCCAAAGGGAGACTATTCGAACTTAGATCCCATGAAATTCATCACTTGTTGGAGCAAGTAGGCAAAGAAGAAGAGGAGCTATGAAAAAAAGAGAGCATGGAAGAATATAACCATGATCCTTCCCTTTGAAAAAAGGGAGTGAAATTTTTCAATGCAGATGATGAGTTACTGCTTGAAGAGTTGGTGAATAGAAAAACCTTGCCCATTCAAAAGCTAACAATAGAAGTATCAGCTAAGATGGATTAATTGTGGGATTCCTTAGACTCTAAACTTGAATTTGTCCTAAAAATTGTAGAATATTCTAAGGTGGAACGAGGTAGTAACTCTGATAAGAAAAAGTGGAGAGATTCAGGCCCTGCACATGACAAGGGTAAAGGAAAAATTACTATCTCTGATGAGGTTGTGGACTCAGACATAGACAATGATGGTGGATGTGAGATTTTCCAATATGACCATCCTAAGCGATGTTGTCTAATCATCTCACATCTACAAGAGTCTGGGGTGTATGCACTTAATCCGAGACTCAACAGATGGTAAACGCCTCAAAGGTTACCTTATCCCCAAGGTAACCCAAGACAGTTCCACCAACTGTTAATTTACTCTATCCAAGTGGAATTCCACCACAACCCATTGAACAACATCAGTAGTGGCAATACCCATAATCATGGGGGATGCCACCGCTTGGACACTAATACCCTTACCAACAACCAGATCCTTATGGCTATTATGTGCAGTAGCCAATTTCTCCAAGAAACTCTATGGGTCATATAACCCCACCACGTTTCTACCAAGTTCAAGAGTATTTTAGAACTCCTTCTCCTCTAGGAGATGCTCCATACCTAGACTATCCTCCAAACCCATCGGCATTTCTTATGCCAGTAGCTCCACCACCAACCGCTCCAACAATGCCAAGAGTATTTCCCACTCAACTATAACAACCCAATATCATGAGGGCTTCAAATCCTCAATTCCCAATTAGTTCTAATAACCATATGCCAAAAATACCTTTCTTTAGAACGAACAATCCAGCTAAGCCCTCACATTAACAAGCGGTTGAACATCTACACACCTCCATACAAAATAAGGTTTCGGGACCCCCTTCAATCCAAAAATTGAGGCCAATGCACATGGTTATGTTAACACATACCGTTACCAACTCGATTAAGGTAGGCCACCTTCCCAAGAAATTCTCTTATCCTGGAAGCCACCTAATTTATCTCCAAGTCTCTAGGAATGAACCTCATAAGGATTTTCTTGACTCAGGCTTTGGAGTCAACTTAATTTCACAAGAATTGTATAAAACCTAGAACCTACCTCCACTAAAGAAGGGCAATATTCTCTTAGAGCTGGCTAACCAATCCATCACTATTACTTTGGGCAAGGTTAAGGACATTGTTACCACTGTATGTAGTTGGTCATACCCAGTAGATTTCCTGGTGATCCAAATAAACAATGACAAAGGGGACTTCCTAATAATAATGGAAGATCATGGTTGAGCATAATCAATGCACACCTAGGAATCCGTAATCTTTCCCTCAAAATATCCAAGAAAAATACTTCTGGAAATATTGAGAAGAAGAAATTTTCATGCATCGCATATAGTCACACATGGTGCCATTGTGTGCAGAAATCATGGATAATGTGGAGTTTAACATTGCCTACATGCAATCGGTGTGCACAAGACATCGACATAAAAAAGTACCTATATGCAGTAGCCACACAACAAGAAAACACCCAATGGCTGATGGTTGACCAAGAGAGAAATTCAATGACATGCATGGAACTAACTGAGGGGATCACTAGTGCTTACGTTGAAAGCATGGATGTACTTGAGCAAGTCTATTGCCAACTTTCAGTCCTGAACCCTGAAAACATTAACTGGGGGAAGTTGGAAATTCCTAAGAAGTTTAAATAAGATCCTCTAGATTTAGAAAGGATTTAGAACCATTTCCTAGTGGTCTGGAATACATGACCTTGAAAAATGAAAAATTGGTAATCATCAATGCAAAGCTTGCACCCAAACAAAAAGAAAGTTTGCTAAATGTAATAAATAAATGGTCAACAGCCTTTGCCTGGTCATACCCTGAATTAACTGGAATAGATCCTAGGATATGCCAACATTGGATTTACAAAAACTTCTCCATGAAGCCTCGAAAAAAACTACAAAGGCGATTGAACCCAAAGTTGAAACAAATAGTGAAAGAAGAAATCGAGCAACTTCTCAAGGTTGGGTTCATTTACCCCATTGCTGATAGCAAATGGGTTAGTCCTCTAGTAATCATACCCAAAAAGGGAGGAAAATGGAGGGTATGCATAGATTTTAGGATATTAAATATGGCAACATTTAAAGATCACTTCCCATTGCCATTTGTTGACCAGGTCTTAGACACTATAGTAGGGCATCGCTATTATAGTTTTCTGGATGTCTATAGTGGGTACAACCAAATATGGATCACACTAGAAGATCAAACCAAAACAACGTTCACTAGTCCTTGGGGAACGTTTGTATATAAACAAATGCCATTTGGCTTATGCAATGCCCCTATCACATTTCAATGATTAGTTCTAAGCATCTTTCAATAGCAAATTGGTAATGGAGTAGAAGTCTTTATGGATGACTTCTACACTTATGGGTCAAGCTTTGATCAAGCCCTATACTAGTTAGAGCAAGTGCTAAAATGATGTGTCGAAACCAACCTAAAGCTTAACTGGTAGAAAAGCCATTTGATGGTTCAAGAGGGCATAGTATTAGGGCATAAGGTTTTACAATCAGGAATAGATGTAGACCCAGAAAAAGTTAGGGTCATCTAAGGAATCACTTACCAACCAGAAATGGTCAAAGATATTTGGTCATTCTTTGGACACATTGGCTACTATGGGGTATTTATTGAGAACTTCTCCAAGATTGCTAAACCATTAGTAGAACTGACGAAAAAAGATGCACCATTCGAATGGACTAGGGAATGTGAAAGAGCATTCCAAACTTTAAAACAAAGTCTTGTGGAAACCCCTATTCTACAAGCCCCTGACTAGTCCAGGCCATTCCATATCATGACCAACACATCTAATTATTCCTTAGGAGCCGTATTGACATAATTAGATGAACAAAAATGATTTTATTACATCCACTGTGCCAGTAAGAGTATCACCGGTGCACAACTCAACTACACAACTATAGAAAAGGAATTAATGGATGTAGTGTTTTCACTGGATAAATTTAGGCACTATGTATTAGGCTACAAAGTATACATCCATATCGATCATAGTGTAATTAGGTTCCTCATGAACAAGCCAACGGTTAGCCCACATATCATACGTTGGTTGGTCATTCTTCAAGAGTTCAATTTAACAATAGTAGATCACAAAGGCACTGAGAATGTAGTTGCAGATCACTTATCTTGGTTGCCCTTTGATAGCAAAGAGGATGAATATGCCATATCTAATCATTTTCTTGATGAAACCCTCTTTTTTAGTGTAGTGAATAATCAACCCATGGAAATAAATTGGTATAGTAGCATTCTTACTTATCTCATTTCGCAACAAACACCACAGGGGTTGGACTTTAGGAAGAAACAACAGTTTCTTCACAAAACAAAGTACTGCATGGAAATCAAGGGAAAACTCTATAAAGTCTATCCTGATGGCTTGGTTCGATGGTGTGTGCCCAATAAGGATCAATTAAAATTTCTCTGGGATGCTCATGAGGGCCCCTGTGGGGGTCACTATGCTGGAAGACAAACGACCACCAAGGTCCTGCTTGCAGGATATTATTGGCCAACACTATTTTGGGATGCCCATCATTTTTCCCAATCTTGTGAATGCTGCCAACATGATGGTGGAATGACTACTAGAGTGGAAGGTCTGCAAAAATGGATTCAACCTTTGGAACCCTTCAATATTAGGGGAATAGATTTTATGGGGTCCATTACACCAATGTCCAACGGAAAAGCATATATCATTGTTGCTGTTGACTATTTAACCAAATGGGCTTAAGCAACTACTGTAATAGACTGCACATCGTCTATGGCTACACAATTTGTACAACAACAAATTGTAAACAGGTTTGGTATGCCGCGTGCACTCATCTCTGATAATGGAACACATTTTATGGGTGCAACCTTTTGCAAATTGATGCAATGCTTAGGGGTTGAGCATAAATTGATCACACCTTACCACCCCAAGCCAATGGCCAAGTCAAGGTTACTAATTAGGAGATTACGAGAATATTAATGAGAACAATTAGCAAATTTAGGTGAGATTGGAGCATGAAACTGAACGATGCTCTCTAGGCGTACCACTCCACTTGGAAACTCCCTACATGCTACTCTCCCTAAGAGTTAGTGTACAGAAAACTACCAAAGCTCTGTATACAAAATGAGCTCTATACACTATCCATGGCTTGTGACCTTCACCTTGACCTCGACCTAGCACAAAAACAATGATTGGCAACTTTAAACGTGCTAGATGAGAATAGATTGGTTACTCTGTTGTTAAATGAGTTGCACAAGGCACATAGTAAATAGCGTCATGACTTAAGAATTCGAAGGTTTAGGTACCAACCAAGAGACAACGTCCTTTACTGGAATCCCACGCATGTACCACAACGTACAAAATTTCAAACATTGTGGGAAGGATCCTATATTATTCATACAACCTTCCCCTCTGGTGCCATGATGATATACAAGCCTGAAAGCCTGGATAAGAGGTTATTGGTTAATGTGCAATAAAAAAAACCTTTCCATGAACCCAAAAAAACTAGTACAAATTACACCTCTGCTATCGGGAAACCTCACTCTTTATTTCAGATCTCTCCATTTCAATTCCGTCATGGGGGAGATGGCTATCTATGCTAATCATTAGATGCCCTCAGTTCTTTTAGTTTTTTTTTACACATTTTTGTTTTACAAATTTCTTTAAATTTTCTTATTTTTTTTACAACATCGTTATACTTTTTCATTTTTTGTGTGTGTTTGTCTGTTTTATCCATCCTGTAAGTTTTTCACCCAATAAGTGTTCGTCATGATGGTATGAACTATTTTTCCATTTAATTACTAATGTTTAATTTTTACCTTTAAGTCATGATGTTGATACTAAGATATGTTTCTTTTGATATGATAGGCAATGAGTCCACTTCATCCATTCATCCACAAAATTCTATGGTCTCTCTTGGCTTGGAAATGTATAGTCCCTTTCCAAATGAGAACTCTAATGAATCAGTGAATGGGCACTTCTCAAACTAAGGAAGGACTCAAGGATTGAAAAGGGCGTGACTTCAAGGGAACTTGATGCATTTGTGTTGGCCATTCTCTTGGGTGCTTGGATGTTTTCTTCTTTGAGTTTTCTTGCCATTTCGATGTTACCCAGCTATCAGGAAGCTAAGCCATTAAAAATAACAAAGTATTTGCATGGTGTGATTTTCATACATATAAAAAAAACACACAAAAGAAGGAAAAAAAAAAGAGAAGAAGAAATTGGTAATTCAAAGCACAACCCTTAGATGATATAATCTTTGGGCTACAAGCATTGGTTATGGAACTCTAAAAATAAAAATGTTCCTTCTAACTAAGGCCCTTGTCACTTTCCATTCTCTTCTCCTTTGTTTCGTTGGAATGGTAGTGGCTCTTGGGTGAAGGCATTTTTGTTAATTTGAGTGGATGGATTGGCCAAATGCATTAATGTGAAGTCACTGGATGTGGATTGTTTGAGGCTGAACTTGGAATGGGATTTACTAAGTCACATTAATCATGCAATACACAAGGGGCTGTACACCACCTTGTTCTTGAGATTCCATTTTATCCTATTCTCTCCATCCTTCTCTCCATTTTTCACCTCATTATTAGTTGTATCATTCGTATATATCCTAGTGGATACATTGTTTTATTTTTGGTAAATTCTTGCGGTTAAGACTTTAACTCTTATTCCTAATGACATTCCTAGGGCTTATGGACTCCATGAATGTGGGTTTGTCAGGGCATTAAGGGCATGAGCCTACTTTGGGGAGGACCCACTGGCATTCCTACTAGGTGCATCCTTTCATTCTTTCCCTTCACATTTTTGCAATCCATTTTATTTTGTTCATTTCCATCTTGACATCCATTTCATTGATGTCCTAGTTGTCTCTTTTATTCCCTCTTTCTTATTCCTTTAATTTTTCCATTCTCTCAATACCAGAGGTTCACGATTAGTCATGGGGGTATAGGGGCCAATTTTTTTGATTTTCTCCTAACCCCTACACCTTCGGTAGTCACCAATATTATATCTTTAGATTTGTAATTATCCATACCACAACTTAGCCAATGGACTTACACCAAAGCAAGGTAACAATTACATTATGATTCATTTACCCTTGCTAATATAAGACTGTGTTGTGTGTGTAGATGACAATCATGCAATAGTGGATTAGATATGGAGGAAGCACTTGGAATGGAGCGGTGCTGAAGCAGCTATGCAAGGAGCAAGATCGATGGTGTGCTTATGGAAGGACAACGGAAGGTGCAATATTGGCATTGGACGCAGAACTCTTCTTTCTCTCTCTTCTCTTTCTCAGTTGCCAAATGAGGCCTAATGTCAATGTAATAAGGTGTTCACTCTTGTTGTTATGAACACTAGTTTTGTCTTGTCTTGTAATGATGATTCATTCACATGTCATCCGATTAGTTCAATTCAGCCAATAATCCCATACCTTTCCAATATTTTGTAAGGAACTTGAGGATGAGTTTTCATTTACTCATGGGGGTATGATGGGACATGATATTGCATGGGCCATGATATTGTGTACGCAATATCGCATCCCACACGATATCATGTACACGATATCGCATCATCCCCTGCAATATCGGGTACGTGATATCATGGTGTGTCGCAAAGTCTATAAATAAGAGGCGACATTCCCTTGTTTCTCATCCTAGGCTTAGACTGTAGTCAAAATCTGATAGTTTTCCCTCTCCAGAGATAGAATATTTTCCATGTGCCTATAGTAGGAACTCCAAAGTGAACGGATCTTTATTCGAGCAGACATTGTACCTGAATATAAGTTTGTGTACAACAATAAAGAAGAGCTTCTTGGATAAACCTTACAGTGCATGGAATAGGCTAGTTAGGACTTTATTTACTATTATCTATTATTTGTCATTTAAATGATTTATTAGTTATTAATTCTCTCTCAACCCTTCTCAACTAGTTAAGTGCCTCAGTATGTCCACTTCGAGCACGTGTGTTACGCTTGGTGATCCCAGCAATGATTAGTGTTTGGTAGCCAAGGTTGCATTGGTTCAAGGTGTGAATGGTAAGTGGTAATGGATGCTAATGCTAGGTTAATTTATACTTAGTTAGTTAGTTAAAGTTAGTCAATTAGTCTCTTCACCCTTCACCTTGTTAGCATAGGAGATAAAACATAAAAAGCTATAAAAATCATATACCTCAGACTTAACCATACATCATGATAACTACAAGTAAGTCTAGGAAGATAATGAATGATTAACCCTAAGTGTTCCATGAGGCATGTAGGCACTTAGTCTACGAAATTCGACCGAATCATGCATGTAATGCTCATATTCATATGGTTAAGTGTTGGGATACCTTGCCACTCATCAATGGGTGATTCCTTGAATGACCATTATCTTTTTAAGATCTACCTTGATCCCTTCTTGTAAAATTTGGTGCCCTAATAGAATGTTCTCTTAGATGATAAGATGGCTCTTTTGCCAATTAAGTCATATATTTGTTTCCACACATCTTTTTAGTCCTTGCTTGAGGTGGGTTAAAGCTTGCTCAAATGTAGCACCATAAGTGAAGAAGTCATCCATGAAGACTTTCACTCTACTACCTATTTGCTGCTAAAAGATACTTAAGACCAAACATTGGAAAGTAGTAAGATCATTGCATACACCAAAAGGCATCTTGCGATATGCAAAGTTCCCCTAGGGACTTATGAATGTTATTTTAGTTTCATGTTCTCGTGTAATCTGGATTTGGTTATAGCCACTATAACCATCTAGAAAACTATAATAGTAATTCCTAGATATGGTGTCCAACACCTAATAAATGAATGACAATGGAAAATGATCTTTTAATGTTTCCATGTTTAATTACCTAAATCTTATACAAACTTGCCATTTGCCACCTCTATTTGGCACTATCATGAGTGGACTAACCCACTTGCTATCCTTAATGGGGTAGATGAACCTTGCCTTAAGGAGTTACTTAATCTCTTTTTTGATGATTTACTTTAATTTTGGATAAAACTACCATTTTAGTTATCTCCTTAGCTTCATGGATGGATTATTGTAAATGTAATGCTAGCATATCTGTAGTTCAATTTTAGTGGGTTTAGAATATGATCAAGCAAAGGCTGTTGATCATTTGTTGATGATTTTCAAAAATTTTGCTCTCTACTAAGGAGCAAGTTTGGAATTAAGTATGATCATCTTGCCATTTTGAAGAATCCATATTCTAGGCTAGTAGGTAGAGTTTTCAACTCTAGGGGCTCTTGTTTAAAATTCTCATGGATCTTCAACTCTCCCTATGGTATTAGCATTTTCATTGTCAAAGAGTTAGTGATGAACTTGCTCTAGTTCATCCATGCCTATGATAGAAGTACATTTCAAGCTCTTAGTAGGTTCCATGCACATTGTGCTACTATTATGATTAGTGATTAACCACTAGCTTCCCTTCTATTTTGTGGTTGTTTTGTATAGACACCTTTGGATATATACCTCTTGTGCACAATGCCTACATTCATAAATAGATGCTTGTTTTATAGACCAGAGTTTCTACATGTAATTATACCTTGTATTTATATATGCAATGCATGAAACTTGTCTCTTCTAGATCTTTCCAAATGCATTTTCTTTAGATATCTCTAGGAAAAGATCTTTGATTCCCATTCTTGCATCAACAATGCCTACCCATGCCCTTCCATTAATGATTGGAAAGTCCCCTTTTTAGTTCTCAATCTTGATTACTAGGAAATCAGTAGGATAATACCACCCATAGATAGTGGTCATAATGTCTTTGACTAGTCCCAATGGAATAGTGATAGATTGGTTTGCCAATTTTCATTGGATATTTCTCTTTTTGAGAGGTAGCAAGTTCTAGGTAGTATACATCTCATGAGAAATCAAGTTTACACAAAACCTGAATCAAGAAGAGCTTTACATGATTAATTCCTAGCAACTTGAAAATAGATAACAAGAATTCTATGGTCAAATAATTTCCTGGGAAGGTTGCTAGCCTAGGTCCAATAAGATATGACATAAGTGAGCATAATAGTATGGATTTTGGGTGGCATTTGGTTTGAAGGGAACTTAATGGAATGAGTTGTAGAGGATGAGGAAGGAGTAACATGATTAGTCTCCTAAGACTGTGAGGGCTTATTAGGGTTCTTGGATTAGAAGAATAGTCTTTTCTAAGTAGGAGGTTCTGAACCCCTCAGTTGATGAATCAATTGTATATTAATAGCCCTAGTAGCATTACGTTGCTTTGGCTAGGCTAGAAGTTCATCTTGCATGAATGCAGTAGGTGGTAGCTATGTTGAGGGTGGAGGAATAGGTGTAGGAATAGGAGGAGGATAAGGATAGAATGTGGCATTGCTCTTGGAATGTGGAGAATGAGATCTGTAGTATTCAATAGGCTAGTAGTGATGTTGAAAAGGAGAAACATGATTGGAAGAGTCATGTGGAGATAGAGGTTACTGAACATAATACCCATATGGATTTGATTGCCAGTAACGGTACTACTATCTTGGTGGTGGTATCCCCCATAATTGTGATTAGTGCCACTATTGATATTTCTCATACCATTGTGGTGGACTTGAACTTAGATAATATTGTTGCTATTGATGGAACTATTTAGGATTGCCTTGAGGATAAGGCAATCTTTTGGGTATTTTCCTTTTTTCTAGTCATGGATGAAACATCACAGAATTTTGTATGTTATAATCAATCTTCATCATGTAACTTTCACCCCATGGAACCTAGGGCAAAATTTCATTGTAAATGTGAAAATTGTAACCCACAATGGTTAATTTCACATACTTAATACGTTTGGAGCTGAAAATGCCTTATAAATGGTCAAAGCCTAATTTTCCAAGTGAAAAACATTACCTAGTGTCTATATTTGGGATTGGGGGTCACAAATTCCTTTTGGAATGTCAAAAAGGATAATTTGATGGGCTTTATGGGGGTAGACATTTTTCTATGCTGAAAAAACATGTAGGGGTGTAGATCTTACCTATCCCTAGCATGGAAGGATGGGGGGTTTGAAAACTTTCCCACCTTCAACATGGAGACAAAAGATACATTTTGGAATCTTTTCCCTCAAATTGGAAATTTTTTTCCCTAGCTTGGAAACCTTTCTCCCAGCCTCGAAAGATTTTCCCCTAGCATGGAAAATTCAAACCTCCAATGTGGAAGCCACAAGAAGTAAAATTTATCAAGGTATGCACTTCAATGTTTACCAGCCACTTCAATAAGCATGGTGGAGACCTCAGCATGGAAGATTCATCTCTATCATGGAAAGGGTGCCTCAGTTACTATTTTTAGTAAGTAGAATGGCCATGGGGGGAAGCACTTACTATGTTTACTAAACCCCAAAAATTTGGCCTCCATTTCATCTAAATTTGGTAGCCAATTTGGAGCAAAATTACATCAAATTTATCACCATTGTGTAGCTCAATCATAGCCAATTTGCAATCCCATTCATGGCCCAAAGACACTAGAAAATCCAAACTCCAACAGCATTTATAGGTTCCACCTTATTTTGGATAGAGTTCCACATTGTTGACAAAGTTCAACAATTTTGGACAAGGTTTAGCAATTTTAAGAAAAAGGGAGAGCAATTGGTTCCAAACTTTTTTTTTGGACAAGCAATTTTCAGTAGCAATTTGCACATACACAATTCCACGCATGGGGCATTTTTAGGCACTCAAGAGCTCTTGCAAGTTTGCATACTTATAGTCTCTTCAACCCTACAATGGAAGCATCAAGGCCTTGAGATTTGGTGGATTTTGGCTTTAACATTGCACTTTTGGGACTCCAAATCCAGTGTGAAACAACTTCGTATCCAAATATTTTCCCTTTCCCACCCTCAGCAGCATCCCAATTGGCAAATCCAAGTTTGCAGTAGCAAAGGAAGGTTTGATAATATCAAGAGTGGCTTAGCATCTGGATCATGAAGTAGATCATCTCAGCCTCAATGGGCTTTGAAATCTTGCTCATGTGAACCCTCTTTCTTGGTCATCCAAGCATCATTTGTATACAACTCTCTAAATTATTCTTTTCTAAATAAAATTTTGAGTTTTTTATTCAAAATAAAGTTATTATTTGTACATTATTTAGATCTATTTATATTTCCATGTTTTGCATCTCCCAAGTCCCTGGTTGATCTGCTCAACTAGCCAAGGCACCTCTAATCCCATTTTTTTCATGAAGGTACTAGGGATTCAAGGTTGAGGAATTGTTTGCATCGGGAATCCTTGGTTTCCTTCCTATTATAGCAATCTAGGTTTTCGGTCACAACATTTTTTCTTGGTGCTAGAAGGAGGGCCTTTGCCTAGATTTTGTGGCTAAATCTACTCTTTTTGTTAACATTTTACAAGCTTTTTCTTGATTTTTGTAGCCAAAACCTGCAAAATGTAATGCTAAGGCTATGAAAATGTGCTATACCCTAGGTAGTACTAGGCATGTTGAATAGATTAGTTAACATCCTATACCCATGGGGTCCTCTCAGGTTAGCTTTTTTTTATGCTTTTTTGTGTTTGGAGTTACCTTGTGTAGTGCACATTTGCTTACTAATTTCTTTTTGTATGGTTATGATGGCAGGTACCTAGCGATGATGTAGGCCCGAACAACATGGTGGAGGAAGAAGGACCTCCACCCCCACCTAGCAGTACTAGTTGAGCATGATCAAATGTACCCTTGCTACTGGGCATTTTTGATATTTTTGCTATGTTTTGCCACATGATGCTAGTCATGCTATGTACTACTATTCATATGACATCTAATGAATGTATTTGCTATGTGTAATGTGTAATGTGTAAAATTTCTTTTTTATGGTTATTTGTTATGCACTTGCTATGCTTATAACATGATGAGTTAATGTGGTAAGTTAAGACTATGTAACGATAGTGTGACTAAGTCATTGCGAGTTCTATGCTAGTTTAAGGCCATAGCGGAATGGTCAATACTAGTTTAAGGCCATTCTAGGCCAAATGTGTTGCTAGTTTAAGACCATTTTGGGCCATATAGTGCTAGTTTAAGGCCATTTTGAGCTATAGGTTGCTAGTTTAAAACCATGGTGGGCCACATGTACTACTAGTTTAAGGTCATTTTGGGCCACACATTGCTAGTTTAAGGCCATGGAAGGCTACATGTTGCTAGTGTAAGGCCATGGCAGGCTATGTGTTGCCAGGTTAAGGCCATGGTAGGTAGTGGTGATAGTTTAAGGCCATTTTAAACCACATTGGTAGGATTAAGGGTGATAGTTTAAGGTCATTTCAGGCCATGTGCTACTAGTATAAGGCCATGGCTGGCTGTGTGTTGCTAGTTTAAGGCCATGGCAGGCTATCTATTGCTACCTCTTATTTTTGTAAATTTAGTTTTTATGATTTTTATGTGTTTTGATGTTTTTTATGCATAAAGGGAAATGCATTAAAGTAACAACCATAGAAATGTAAACTAAGCCATCGAATGCATAGGTGATGCAAATGGTAAGAGAAGCGATTAAACTAAATGCAAATAATATGCTACAGTAGTAATACAATGACATTGGGGAGTAGGATGCAGGATGTAGGAAAGCAAATAGGAAGTAGGTTTCTAGTGTGCTTTTTAATTAAGGGGAACCTTAGCTACGCAGTTGCTTCATAATCTAGTGTGGGTTAGGGGGCACATAGGGCCTAGATTGCACTATTTGGTAGTTTCTTTGATTTGCACTCACTAAGTTGAAGGGCAATTTTTCCCACAAGGCATCCTCTAGGAGGTTAGTGGTTTCTACTACCTCTTTGGGTGCATCGGCCTCATGTGTCTCATTGTTTGTTGAAGTTTTGTCATCAGAGAATTTGACTTCTACTCCTTGCTTCATGTCTATGTTGTTGATGGCCAAAGGGATGGTGTTATCACCATGGATGATAACTTTACCACCTTCTTATGGAAGGTAGATTTCTTGGTTAATTAGGGAGGAGATGGCCTGTAGGTAGGCTAGCTAAGGCCTACCTAATATTAGGTTAAATCTTGGCATCTCCTCTATGATAATGAATTCAACAGTGGTGGGGAATTGCTCCCCTATCACAAAGGCTATTGTGACGGTATGCTTAATAATGATGTTCAACTGACTAAAGGACTTCGGGCATGTAATTTTCGTTGGCTTGATTTGGTCCATGAGGCCTAACTTATCAATGATAGTGTATGGGATAACATTTTTTGTTGCCCTATCATCGACATGCACCCTCCAAATCTTGCATTGCCTAACACGTATGGTGATAAAAATGGGGGCCATTATGACTTCACCCTTCTCAGGGTCAACCTTAATTACCTCATCATGAAATGCAAGGGGTGTGGAGCTCAATTACTACAATGTAGGATCAAACATCACAACATGGATGGAATTCTCATCTACTGGTATGTCCTCTATGATAGGAATGGAGGTTAACATCTAGACTAGTGCTTCGAGGTGGGTAGATGAGGTCATGATTAGGTCATAGAGGCTCAACATTATGTTCTTATGCTTTAGTGCTTACTTAACTTGGGCTAAGGCATCTATGAATTCTTTTCCATGAGTTGCATTTTTATTGGCTTTAACATCTTTTGTATGTCCTAAGAGAAAAATTTTATAGGGAGGTGACTTGGGCTTTGTGGCTTGGCCAGTGCAAGGGCCCCAGTGTTTGGTTGCAATTTTCTGGTGGAGGCCTCCCCAATTTTTTTGTTCATGGGGATTGTAGATATAGGGATTGGTCTCAGAAGATGAAGTGTTCTTTTCTCTTGATGTTGCCTAATCATCCTATCTGCGAGATGCTTATTAGGCCTCCTAGGTTACCACCTAGAGGGTCTGTTAATGTTGCCAATAGGAGTAGCCCTAAGACAAGAAGGGATTGATGTGTTGCCCACTATTAGACTCTAGGTAGGTGAGGAGTCAACATGTTGTGGCACCTTGATGATAAAGGGTGGTTGAAATATTGTTGTTGTGAGATGCTATGAGACCCTAACCACAAAGGAAGTTGTAGGTTCTTGAGGTGACACTCTAATGACAAAAGGACACCTTGAACCTAGAGGGGCCATGGAGATCCTTGCACTACTAGAGGGCACATAGATCACAAATGGATGCTACACTAGTTTTGGGTTGTCATCAATGCTGATAGTGTTTATGATGTAGCTGACATTGTCCACATTTAGAGGATCCTTGTACACCCTCATATATTGGCTCTAAGGCCTGACTAGGTTTGTAGCGTCAAGGACTAGGTCACCTTTGTCAATCATTATTTGGAGGTCATCCTAAAAGGCTATACAAAAATTGGTGTTGTAACTAGGCAATTGGTGGTAGTGGCAAAACCGATCCAATCGAAAGTGTTTTGGGACTGAGGACTCATTCGGTGCTACCAATGTGGGATTCCTTAGGAGTTTGCAATATCTATCATGTCTTTTGCAAGCATCTTTAGACATCTACCTGTACTAGATGCATCCAACCTTTAGCAATTGGTCCAATCATTTTGAAGGTTTTAATGGTAGTGGGATGTACTTGAAGTGATCCTTGCACTCAAAGATAGGCCTTGGAGTAGCTTCTGCTTTGGCCACCAATGAAGTGGGTTGGTTAGTTGCCACAGTGCTAGGACTGGTGGTTTTCTAATTGATCAAAGCCTTCAGTGGCCTGGCCATTAGCCTCAGGTTGGTTGTTTTAGCCTCTTTGGACATAGTTGTCATAGTTTCATTTTGATTTCCTTTGTTCCTGTCCTTCCTCACACGCAAGTTTTTGTAGGCCGTGTAGTCTAGGTCTCTACTAGCTTTGGTTGCATCTTGTATGCTCTTGGTCTAGGAAAAGGCTTGGATTAGAGACTGTAGGCAAAGGTAGTACATTTTTGAATTTATGAAGTCATTAATTGCACCCTTCAAGATGGCTAGAAGGTGTATCTCGATATTGGCTATTGAATTTCATTCAATGAGGTGCTTCAACATTGGATGAAATTTTGCACAAGCTTTAGGTGGTCTTGGTTGATCTGCATTAGTTGGTATAAAGTGGTTTTAGGCTTCAAGTTGTACTTAAAACACATTACAAACTAGCTTAGAAGATCCTCCAAAGAGGAGATGGAGCCTTTAGGTAATGCATGGTACCAGTCTACTGCCTTTCTAGTGAGTGATAGGGAAAAAACAGATATGATGGTGTGTGATCATGCTTGTAGTAGTAGGCACTTAGACCTGAATGTCACTAAGTGTGTGTTGGGATTCCCTTCACCATTGTAATTGGTGAATTAGGAAAGTGCGATCCTAGTTGGTAGAGTCAGTGGTGAGACAACTGAACTTATGGGATCAACTTAGTAGATGTCCACTACTTTAACTATTTCAGAGGAGGCAACCTTGAGTTACTTCACCTCTTCTATGAAGGTTTGGATCAGTTGGAATGCCTAATCTATGTTTTGGGATGCTATAGCAGGCTACCTTGGTTTTGCTACTCACTATGCTAGTTGTGTGGTCCATGACCAAATTGTAGGTTGTAGGACCATGCGAAGTGCTTATTGCATTGGTTCTGTTATCGGAACAGTGACTAGGGAAAGCCATGCATACGTAGGTTGGACCATTGTCGAGGGTGCCAACGAAATAGGTAGGACATAAGGTGCCTATGTCATTTGGGGCTAAGAGACATGCATTGTGTGAACATAAGGCTAAGTAGGCATGATTTTTATTGGCAAAGATGGTTGGATAGGTTGCGACAATGCTAGGAAGGAAAAGTTTATAGGAAGTAATGCATCTTGACATGTATGTTGCATCTGGTGTGTTGCTATCATAGGCATTGACCTAGAAGGTGATGTTGGGGTTATTATTGTCTTAATAAAGATACGTGAATGGGAATACAAAAGGACCAACACAAGGGTCATCCACTAGAAGATGGTGTGGAAGGATTCCTCATGCTTGGAACAAGCTTCAAACACATCCTCCTCTCCATTTATGGGCTCCTCATAGTCTATTCCTACTTCATGCTCATTTGCTCAAATGAGCTGGGAAAGTACCCAATGGTAGGGTTCTATGAGTAGGATGAAGTTGACAAAGGAGAGGATATATTCCCATCTATTTTAGTGGATAAGTTTGTAGCCCTATTTTTCTTCCGTGTCCAAGTAGTCTACGAATAGGCTTGCTTGGATATTTGCATAGATAAAGTTATATTGTTTATCTTTTAGCATTGTATACTTGGGGTCTTGACCATGTAGCCTAAGGGATTTCCTTGGCTTTGCCATAGTAGGACTAGTACGGTTGTCAATCCTAGTTTCTTGTTAGGTAGGCAAGATGATGAGTGTGCTTGGGACTAATGTTGAAGGATGTGCAGAACTCATGTGTGCGAATTAAATTGCAAGAGGGGATTGCAAAGGTTGCTAGTTGTAAGAATGGCTAACTTTGGTGGTTGTGGAAAATGGCTAACTATTGCTAACTACAAAAAATAGCTAACTCTGGTAACTATGAAAAATGGCTAACTCTGGTAAGTGCGCTCTTTACTAAGCAACCAAAATTTAGCTAACTATGGGAATGTATGCTTTGGGTTACTATGTGGGGTTCCATAGGAACCATCTATAGTGTCCAATCTACACTAATTGGTTAGTAGATGACATCTATGCTAGCCTAATATCTAGCTATTGTTGCACATGTAGTAGGTCCATAGAGGTGTTACAATCTACACTAGCCTAAAGCTAGCAATGATGATGTAAAGAGCATGCAAGATAACTGCAATGGAGACTAAAGTGAAAAATGGTTTGGGTCCTCCTTCTAGTGCCAGAAAATTGTGATGACTAAAAATGTTAACATCTGGAACACCAAGAGGTCCATAGGTGGACAGTTTAACCTTAGGTCCATGTGAGGGCCTGATGGAGTTGGAGATGAGGTTCCCTGAATCGCCTTGTTGATCAAATAGGAACTTATTGGATGTAACCGTGGTGCAACATGGTTAGTCATAATGTTGATGCAAAATGGTGCTAAAGTGTACAAGTGGTGTTCATGGTGTCAATGGCGGTAAGTGTAGTCAAGAGTCTTAGCAAAAAATAAAGGTGTCAACATGCGAGGATTGCCACCCAAGTGTAGCCATGTGTTAAAATAGTAGAAAATGCAAGTAGAATGCTAAAAATGCAAAGAAAGGAAGAGAGAGAGAGAACGAAACACCACCCCAAATAGGGTTGAGCGTAGTTAACTTCAAAAGGGATGAGAAGGTATGTGATGTGCAACAGGTGTAGTGGATAGCATAGTCATAGTCAGTGCCTACAGGGTTGGCTACTGTGGTGTGTAGTGGGATGAAACTTTTCTTCTCTCTGGTTCGATAGTGTGCCTTTGATTTTTTGTTTTCCCAAAATGCCAAAATGCTCAAATTTTCCAACTTGACAACTTTGAATATTACCCAATGCTCAAATTTGCCAACTTGCTTCAATTTTGCCAACCCCTAAAATGTTGAGGGTAGGGGTGTTTATTGGGCTAGGTTTAGCATGAAATGTGGAGTGACTACCACATGGTAGAGTGGATGGTTGGAGCTACACTATCATCAAACTACACTTTCCATTGAGGCTGGTGGTGTTGTGTTTTTCCAAACTTTGCAAGATTACGAGATTGTGACTACGCTGCCAACTACATGTGTGTGTGTCAGGGGGACTGCAAGGTACCTGAAAAAATGCAACTTTGGAGACTACACTATGGGGCTACACTCTCCATTGTCTTGTGTGGGGTTGAGAATAGTTATAATTTTTGGGATAAGAAGGAGGTACAAAGAAGATACATTTTGCTAACTACACTTGTTAGAGGTGAGTCTGAGTTGAGCTGAGTTTTGGTGTTGCATTGTGGAGGCCTTTGGAGGCTGTTTTGGCTAACTACACTTGACTACACTCTAGACTGGGGGAGAGCGTAGTTCCACACTTATAAAATTTTTTGCAAAAAATGGCTATGTCCTTACTACACTCTTCATAGAAGGCTCACTACGCTCTTGCCTTGGGGTGAGCATAGTCAGAACACTTTTCAAAGCTTATAGAAACTGGCTTCTAGTTGACTACACTTGACTATGCTCTAGGCTAGTGGAGAGCATCATCTCAACACTTAGAAAAATTTGCAAAAACTAGGCCTTCATGCTAACTATGCTCAAATACTCTCTAGGATAGTGGAGAGCATAGTCTCAATACTTAGAAAAAATTACAAAACTAGCCTTTGTGTTAACTATGCTCTACATGAGGCTTACTATGCTCTAGGCAGTGGAGAGTGTAGTCTCAACAGTTAAAAACTTTTTTTCCTGGGATGCTGAAGTCTAAATTTTGTGGTGTTTTAGGGCTCATCATCATTAGTACTATTAGGATACTTGTATTACCTAACATCAAGATTCTTAGTAGTGATGGATAATATCTTCATCCACCTCCTCTTGTGGATTTTGGGCTTGTACCATTGGATAAATGTGTTTTATCGAAGGCCTAGAAAGTTGGCTTGGATCTTGGAAAATATATTTCCAATTCCTATACACCACCAAAAAATCGACAAACATCTTTAGATAACCTACAAAAAATGCAAATTACATATGGATTATTGTAGAGGTGTCGACATGGAGTCTAAGAATCTTCTTTCAAAGCCCAGTAGCCAAAATAGTAGCCTAATCAAATTTGATTCCCTTCATCAAGACCTTCTTCAAGGTCCACCCCTATGCTAGGTCAATTACCTTCTTCTATGATAGCAATTTGGGGAATGCATGAGACCTAATCAAAGGATATGATTTTTTTCATTAGAGTTCATGAAGCTATCCATTGAAATTCCAAAGTGGTCCATGTTGGCACCAAGCCACTCTAGAACTTCCTCATGATGGCCTAATTATCTCATTGTCCTATTAGGAACCTTGGTCCCATTAATGGAGACCCCAAAAAAGTCATAAAAAAGGCCGACACCTATGTCAATGTTCACCTTAACACATTGGATGATGGTGCTAAAGTGATCAACCTCCTCATCAAAGGAGTTGATAACATGCAACACCTCCATAGCATGAATGGAAAGAATAGGTGACATAAATACATCAAGAAAATTTTCATGTTTGATGCTTGCTTGAACATATCTAGGTATCTATCCCTATAGCCACTTCTATGGTAATGTCACATCATCAAACTTTACGATGAGGGTTTTCTGATGACGTGAGCCTAAAGTGATATTGTGACATCAATTGAGGTAGAAGGTCCTATGAAGTAATAATTAAAGGTTATCATCAATATGAGCAATTTCAATGGCCAAGAAAAGTAGTAAAACACTCAAAGCCATAAAAACACTATAAGCTATATGCTCACCTTTACTTTTCTTCTATAGTGCAGAGCTCCTAGCTATAGGAGTTTGATCAATGTTATTGGCATCTACCCACCCATGATGCATTGTCTTGTCATCCTTACACTTCTTGTATACCAAGTTGAACCTGGTGATGTATTCATCAAAGTCCTCTCTTAAATGTTGATACACAGAAGCTCTAAATTGGGGACTCTTGTTGAATTCATCCAAAGTAGTTTAAGCCACTGCTAGGATTTGGTCATTAATGATCAAACCATGGTCATTAACCTTGTACCTGTAAGAAGTAAAATTAATGGAGTTAGGCAAAAAATTTAAGCCAAAACCATAAAAAACATTAAAATAACCATTTTTATTCCTATAGATGATACATGATGCTAGGCGAGTTCTATAATAGTATGTGGGCTCTATGTGCCATCATCAAATTATTATTAGTATTATACTGGCTATACTTTAGCATCGTCCAGATATTCGATAGGTAGTGTGAACTTACGGCATATTTAGGTCCCCCTACAATTTTAGGAACTGATTTATTAGTAATATAACTATTAATTTTTCCTAATACCCAAGGCAACAATATCTCCACAATAACCCTGGCTACATTCACAAACAAGTGTGACTAGAACATCACACTGGAGTTCTTGAGGAGGTAAGCAAGGAACTCCCTTGTCCTAGGATAAAACCACAATGAGTTCTTTTCAAGAGGCATGTCATGTGGTGGAGTATTAGTTTTGGGATGACCAATGTAGCTGAAAATGCCTACCAACTCCACTATAATGAGAATAGGTCTCAAGAAGACCCTGCACAAAACAAAGTAAAAACATTGTGACTAATTAGAATTTCTTAACAGGTTAGAAAAGCATCTAGTTGGAGGTGAAATTAATCTGTGTAAAAAGCTATAAGATGTTTATCTAATAAGCTTAAGAAACTCCATAGAAAGGCACTATTACAACCTTTCAAAGAAAAAGCATTATGGCCTATTAGAATTAGAAAATTTAGACATAACATCTAGTTAGAGGTGAAATTAGCCTCTATAAAAATCTCTAAGGTGTTTTTCTAAATTAGCCTAGGTAATTTCATCACAACCTTACATAACCTTCATTTATGACTAATTGGAATGTCTATACAAATTTAGAGAAGACTCCCTAAGTCCAAGGTGAAATTAGATTCTATAAAAAGCTCTTAGGTGTTTATCTAAATTAGCTTGAAAAATTCCATAAAAACATTGATACCATAGTTTATAGCCTTTATAACCAAAAACATTAGGACCAAAACTATATATTAGTCTAAATTATGCATAAATTTATGAAAAAGAATCTAAATTTTGCATAAATCTGGAAGAAAGTAAGCATAACTTAAAAAAAAAACATCTAAAATTATGCAATGCATGCATAAATTTGGAAAAAATATCTAAAATATGCATAAATTTGGAAAAATCATGATAAGCTTAGAAAAAGCCATGAAGCCATAACAAAAACTTATTTAAAATATAAAATTTTTTTACTCTCCTAGAAAAAGCAAAAAGTCAACCACTTCCATTTTGGGCAATGTAGTACAACCATGATTTTTGCCATGATCTACACAACCTTAGCAAAAAATTCATAAAAAATTTATTTTAAATCCAATTGGAGGGATTTCACCTCTGTTGGAAAGCTAAAGAAAAATAATATGCAGCCATGACTAGAAAATAGCAAAATATTGGTTGTTTTCTTATGAAAACTTCAGAAATCTACATAAAATTACAAAAGAGGCACAAATAGCCTAACTGTGTAATGTTAGAAAAATAGCCATAACTCCCTTGTTTCAAAGAAAAATTAAACAAATAACCATCAAGAAGCCCAAAAAAGGGATAAAAACCCATAACCATTTATTTCACAAAAATTCAGCCATTTTACCAAGAAATAAAATACACCTCTTATCTTGCTTTTTCAAAAAAAAAAAAAAACTTTGAAAATCCCAAAGCCTAAACTTCATATAGCCATTAAAATGGTCTAAATAGCCAAAACCCTCATAACCCATTTAAATTCACATGAAAATAATAAGGTAGGGTTTTGTTAAAATTTAAATTCAGAAAATCCTAAGGCCTAGATTTAAAAACAAATAGCCATGCCCCAAGATTTTGAGGAAAAAGCACAAAATAGCAAGGCCTATTTTCAAAATCAAATCTGCAAAAGTTGAAGCAAGAAAACAACCATAGGTCTACATAGGAGTAGACAAAATAGTAGGTAAGCTTTTTTCAAAATTATGACTTTACCCCCCCATAGGAGTAGATTTCAGAAAATGGCCCTAAAACTTGGAAGGTAAAAAAGTAGAAAAGAAACCATGAAAAAAAAGGCAAAAATATGTAGAATTTCCTACCTTGGAGCAATGATAGATAGAGCCTAAATGGAGATAGGCTTGGGAACACTCAACCATCCTTTGAATTGTGAGATGTTTACTTTTCCCTCCTCTTTGTTTGGGCACCATGGCAGGCTCAACATAGAGGAAAGGGGAAAATTTAAAAAAGATGAGAGTTGTACACTGAGTATAGGGGAGATGGGAGGCTTCCACACTGAAGATTAATTATGGCTACCATAAGAATCTTTGCCATAGCTCTTCTTCAATGTGCTATTGCTGAAGAATGACAATTATGATCAAAAGTTGCAAATTTTAACTTATAAAACCCACCTAAACCTATACAAAACCCCAGCTGCTAATTCAGTGCACAATGACTACAAGTGTACTGAAGCAAAAGGCCGGGGGGGGGGGGGGGGGGGGGGGGGGGGAAGTTTAGTTCATGTTGGTTTAAGTGGGGGAAAAAAATTTACTAATTGTGCTAAGCCTTCCACCCCCAACATGAGAAAAAAGGAAGGAAGCCTGGAAAGCCAATCACAGCCCCGAAAACAACCAGATCTTTACCTTAGGCACTGATGACCAATGCTGGCAATCCTCTAAGCACTCATGCATGACAAGATCAACCAAAAATGATCAAAAATGCTTTTCCCAAAATTGTTCATGTTAAGGATGGTAGCCCTAGTGTGGAAAAATGGGGGGGGGGGGGGGGGTTAAAAAAAGNCTCATTGGCAGCCTAGGAAGCTTGGATGTATGCTTGAGAGTAGCCAAAGTAACCAAAAAGGATTCCCTTCAATTTTACACACTAAGCATAGAAGTCCTAGTATGGAAAAATGGGGGGAAGTCCAAAAATTACCTTATGACCTTTCATATGACCAAAATTTGACATCAAATATTTGTAGTCAATGCTGGCAACTTAGGAAGCCTACATGCACACCTACAAATGATCAAAAAGATTTTCATCTCTTTTCCACATTAAGCCTAGAACCCCCAACATGGAAAAAGAGGGGAAGTTCAAAACATATCTTGTCAACACTGAAACAATGAAATTTTAACATCAAGTAGCAACAACCATTGCCAGTAACCCCAAAAAATTGCATACATGGTCAAAATTAGCCAAAAATCATCAAAAATATTTTCCCCCATTTTTCCACCTTGATCATGAAAACCCTAATGTGGAAAAAGAGGGGGAAAGTCCAAAAACATTCATCAATCTTCAAGAGAGCCAAATTTTGACACTAGGCATTGACCATCATCACCAAAAACCTTAGTGTTGGGACGTGATATTGCATGGGCTACGATATTGCGTATGCAATATCACATTAGCCGTGATATCATGTACATGATGTATTGTACACGATGTCACAGTCCACTACCATTTCTATAAATAAGAGGTGGCTCTTCCTTATTTATCCATCTAGATCTAGACCATAGTCAAACTCTTTCCATTTTTCCATTCTAGAGT
>MNCI01031058.1:11238-36184 GCA_015680685.1 Gnetum montanum
CCCCCTCATCATATTCCATCTCATGCCTATGCACCTACATCACCTAAATCACTGCTAAACGCTTCATCAACTTACCATGGCAAGACCTAAAAGAATATTTATCCTCAAACTTCAACTCTCTAATGATTTGTTTCAATAGAGTCAGACCCTACTTAAGAAAGTCCCTAGGATATATGGAGGAGGGATAGTACTTCCAAATCTCCTCTACTAGTAGCCTCAACCAATGCTTAGTCAACTAGAATCTTTCAAATCTAAATAGTATCGGTCCCCGCAATGCCGATGTACCAACCTAGGAGAAAAGAAGCCTATAGTTAGAAGACACTTGCTTCTTTCTAAAAATAGTCACTCCCCAATTCAAGATTAGTGGGGCAATCCTTTGCAGCTCTCTAATATGCTCCTCCCACTATTGTGCATCATAGAAGTTCGTCAGCCAAATTCCTATTTGGTGGAAAAGAATAGTAATGCTCCACATGGATGCATCATCCATCTCAAAAGGCCAACGAGATAGGGAGGCTAGCCCCCCAACTTTCCCTCAACAAGCCACAAAATGTGTTTTCCAACCCAGCTAGCATAATCAATGGAATTCGTGTTGTTGAAGTTTTGTCTCTTGCAAATAGAAAACATCATAGTGCTCCCTGCATACAATTTCCTTAACGCTTGTAAGGGGTACCTTGTCCCTTGTATTTCCATGAGAGGATTCTCATGGTCTACTAGAAGAATGCTTTTTATACACCTCCTAGATGGTCTTTTGGACCTCCATGTCAATCTCCCTCTATGTCTTCTTTGTTCGAGACACAAGGCCTGATGATCTCTTGATCTTACTCGACTTTGGAGACTAAAAAAGCCCCTTCCAAAGAAGCACCTCCACCCATAATCTCTGAGACAAAAGGCATGGGACTCCCCTGTAGGATAGACACCCATCTTTCCAAGTGGCCACCACACCCCTCGGTAGCTGCCAAAGCCCCTTGCAGGGACCTGAAGTCCCCCCAAACAAGCAATCCTAGTGTCACCTTCTCCTACTCAGCTTCCCTAGACATTGCCCTTGCCTACACTACCAAAGCCACCCCCCTCAGGGACCTAGGGTCCCCCAAATAAAAAGCCTATTATAGCCTTGGCTAGCACCCCTTAGGGGGAGGGGGGNCCCCCCATGTGATGAGCAGTAATCATCCAACCATATCTAGGTTTCTTTAGGACCTGGGTGTTTTGTGTTACCCAACAAGCCATAATTACATGACTTGCCTTTCCACACACTCCATAGTGAATCTACTAGGGTCAATGTGCCATAGGAGCATCAATCACCACATTCTCATATTCCACCTACACTTTCTCCTCTCGTGTCGACAAGTCTAAGACTACATTTTGAACTAGATCCTTTGGTGCAAGAGACCTTGAAACACAAAACATGTGCATCCCATCCTGTCCAAAGATGTCATTGATTTATCAAATGTGATGAACTCCCCAAAGAAACCTACCTCAACAAGGCAGGTGTCTACATCTCCCATGATATCCCAAAAACCTAGATCCACATCGATGCCTTGGAAAATAGATCCAAATCTTGATGTGCACTAGGGCGCCAATGGGTAAGGGCAAGCCCCCTTGGCCTTGAAAAACCAAGGCCCCCCAGAAGCACCCTATCCCTATTAGATGCATTCTAGATAATAAATAATAAGAAATTCCCAAAGAGGTTGCAAACCACCACTAGACAAAAACTCCATTATTTTGCTACCCATTTTCTAACCACCTCAAATTTAGAGTTATTGCCAATCGAAATGAACTTCCCAATAAGCCTACATTCCAAAGTTTAGAGCCCCTCACTTGGAATGGCCTTAATCCGTAACCGCATGGAACCTTCCTCCTTCCCCACCCCCTCACCACCAAGCACAACTCTATATCCCTCGCCTCAAGGCCCGAGAGAGGAGGAGTTCCACCAGGACTCCTAAACCTTGAGCTGCCATCAATGCACCTCCATCCCCAAAGCAAAGACCCCCACCAACACTGCCTCCACTCCCATCGTATCCCTAGCACCAAAATGCTCACCCGTGCTATCCGCTCTACCCATGCCCACCCCATCCTTACCCCTCACACTGGAGCCTCCCTACACACCAAACTTGCCCGTATTCCCACTCATTCTCTCCCTTGCTAGCAATGGAAATGTTCAATAAATTATACTATTAATTGTAATTTACTAAATATTTTCTTTCAAATTGACCTTATCTACTTGGAGCATTACATTGATGATATTTTCAAATTTCTTCAAAAATATACATTGAGACTTTGTAATCCTCTAACAAATCCTTTGTGATTTTCTGGATGTAATCAAAATTTTTAGTTTTCAGTTTCAATTTCAGTATTCTACAAAAATATCTTGTACTTTTATGCATGGTGATGAATTTTATGGTCAAAACATCAAATGCATGCCCAAGTTCATTCTTACATCATGTGGATAGGGCCATGAGATTCACCCCACACACACACTATAAAAACTTTCTCAAAGTGCTTTCATTCCAAACAGCAAATAAGTGTCAGTTATTCTACAGAGTCTAGCTAGAACAGTACAATTCGCCACCCTAGTGGCTGAGTCTGAGTTCCACAAAAGAACCAAGTTTAGGTGCAAGTCAGGATTATGCAACAATGGTTTAATAAAAGCTTGTATATTGGACATGAAAATACTTTAGCCACTCATTCTCTACATCCCAATACAACATCCTTCATAAGCTAATTATATATGCTTCCCTAGCACATAAAATTGCCAAGCGCAGTATTTGAAACTATATTTCATTGTTTCTATCGAATTGTACTAAAAAATTGGACTTAAACTGCTTAGATATTATCACAAGTAACAAAACAAGACACTATATTATGCACATCTAACTATCAAAACTTATTGCATGTTAAGCACATGAGCAATCCTTTGACTTCTCAAATAAGTATCCCTTGACACTGATGAGAAGTAGAGATAAAAAGATACACCATAAATATGATTCATGTACAGTGAACAAAATTTTTCCAAAGCTTTGTAATAGCTATTGTAGGTAGAGAACATGAAATACCTCTATTTGTAGACAAAAATAGTTATCCTCTCCAATTTTTAGTAGAGGAACTCCATGAACTCAAAACGCCACAACATCAACTAAGCTAGATTAAATACAATGCAGAAACTGAGTGGACGTTCTGTACCATGATAACTTATTATTAACTAGAAATGTGTACTTCTTGTATAGCAAAAACATAAATTGCTCTACTATTTACCATCGGAAGCGTGATTGCTTCTGTTGCTTACCCTTTTCCATGCAGTTCTTGTAACTATGTTTCGTACTGCTACTACGCCAAATTTTTTACTTACGTTACAATAAAGTATGGCTTAAATGATGTTTGTTATTGTAACTAAAAGTCAGATAACTTGGTTAAATATTCAAGATGAACACTGTGAGGAATTTTTCAAGTATCTCAAGACTGCTTCCCCTTCACATGCTATTGACAAAATCTCATGTGATGGTACCACCATTACTGACCACATCAGTATCCTCTCTTTTCTTAAGAACCACTATGAAACCCTTTTTGCAGCTACCCCAATGAAAATCTCTTTGTTGAAGGCTGCCACCCCCAATTATCCTTGCCTTATCAATTCCACTATGCTAAAAAGTCTTGATGCCGATATCACTCTGGTGGACCTATAGGAGGCCTATTTCAAGTTAAGTTGGGGAAAGGCTCTTGGTTATGATAGTTTTTCTATGGAATATTTTCAAAATCATTGGGATTTGGTGGGAAATGATCTTTTATAGGTCATTAATGAGGCTCTCTTAACTGGTTCCCTTAGGCCCAATCTAAATCAAGGGGTAATTTGTCTCCTTTCCAAGTCTGGGGATCTTACCGATATCTCCAATTGGTGTTCCATAACTCTTCTGTAGTGTATAAAATTTGGGCTAAGTGCCTAGCCTTACGGCTGAAAAAGTTCTTGGCTAGATCATATCTCCCCAACAAACAGGATTTTTTCTTGGTAGATATATTTTAGATAATGTGGTTGCGGTGTGGGAAGGTCTCAAGTGGGCTGAGGATGATGGATAAGATATTCTCCTAGTGAAACTTGATTACGCCAAGGCTTATGACAACATTAAGTGGTCTTTTATCTTGTAGGCCATGACCAAACTTGGTTTTGGACCTAAGTTCCTGCATGTGATGAAATGCTTATTCTCAGATGCTACAGCAAGAATAGCCACTACCTTTTGGCATTACCTCTCCCTTTCCAATACATAGGTCAGTGCGGAAAGGTTGTCCTCTTGCCCCCTATCTCTTTATCATTGCATCAGACTTTCTCTATCATCAAATTAACCTGGACATTCAAACTAAAGTTCTCATTGGGGTCTACCTTTCTTTCTCTCAACAACAGCTTCTCAATATGCACTTTGCCAATGACTCTTTTTTTCTAGTTCAAAACATAACAGCCAATTTGCACTACCTCTTATCAAGGGTGGAGCAATATTACACACTCTCAAGTTCCACAATTAATTGGAATAAATCCTCTATTTATAGCTTTATGGACAATTATAAACATGTGACCAACTATAATTGGAAGCAGCTTCAGGATCAAGACATCATTAAGATTTTGGGAATCCCTTTCCATTTTAGAGGTTCAACTTCTATTCTTTGAGAGCAAGTTATTTATCAAATTGAAACGAAACTTGAAAAATGAAAGACTAAACCCCTCACACTTGCAGGTAAATACCTCATATGTAAGTCCATATGTGCATCAACCCATGTGTATTACTCTTCATGTTGGGGCCCCTCCCAAGCTGCCTACCAGAAGCTAGAATGGTTATTTCGTGACTTTATGTGGTCCTCCAAAGATTCTTAGAAAGGATTTCATCGAGTTGCTTGGAATATTGTTACTCTCCCTAAGAAAAAGGGTGGATTAGGTCTTTTGAATTCCTATAAACAAGGAATTACCCTGGTTGCTAAGTGGGTGGTACAACATTTAGATGCCTTAGATATTATTGGGACCCTCCTCTAATTAAGGCTTCATCAAGAATTTTCTAAAAACAAGCCCTTCTAGAAAGACATCCATTTTGTCAATTGGATCTTTTCCCCCCTCACTATCATTCTTCCTGGATCTCATTTTTTCAAAAGCATCTGGAGAGCCTGGCAAATTCTACATAGTTACATTGACTGGACTAATGTCAAGATCAACCCTACTATCCTCTCTAGAGTGTGTCTATGGTGGTTACCTCTGTCACTCGCTCCCCATGCTATCACAAATGCTGAGGTGGATACCTTGTGGTATCTAAAGGGTGTCATTTCCTTGAATTGTCTTAGGCTAGCTAGTTGTTGGATTTTGGGGGTCACGTTTAACAATTTGTATGGGGAGTCAGCTGCAATGAACCATTACCTAGATCAGATTTACTCCTTTATCCATGGTCATTGACAACTTGATGTTATAGTGCAAAGCCCCTTTCATGGCCTTCAATGGATTAATGGGGTTAAACTCTTGTCCTATTGGCCATCTGTCCCCTTTCATCTTATGCATGACCCATCCAAAGTCATTCAATGCTACAATAAGTATTGGCACAAACAAGAGTTAGTAACATTTTGGATCCCTCTCTTCCAACATATTTGAAAACTTTCGACCCTCCCCAAGATTAAGTAGTTCCTCTGGTGTCTCCTCCACCATGATCTACCTATTGGTAAATGTTTAGAATATCTAGGGATTCCCAATCCCAATTGCCCTCTCTGTGGTGGATAAGATGACTTTGTTAATGTATTTTGGCATTGTTCCTTTGCTCAGCATGTGTGGGAGTGGGCTTCCAAAGTTTTTCCATCATATAAGCTATCTCAAGAGGATGTCATATTCAGCTTTTTCAACATTACTTCTACTAATCTTAATTTTCTATGAAAAGTTATTAGGCTGACTATTTTATATTATATTTGGAAGCAAAGATGCAATGTTATATTTCAAAGGATAGATTATTCTAATAAATGTTTGCTCACTAGGTTGGAGAAGTTGCAGATATTTCACCTCATTCATTTCTAACTCACATCTCAAGAATCAAAGTTCAATATGGATAGTTGTCAGTTGTTTTATCTCTTACAGATGTGGGAAAGACCTGTGCATTCTAGTTACACTGATTATCAGTAATCTCTGCAAGGAAGCTTCCCCTTTTGGTTATGTGGAGTCACCATTGGAACTCTCTCCATCCTTAATTGAGCGCTATTTTCCTCATCTAATTATATGTCAGTCTATCTTGTAACGAGTCAGTATGTGTGGACATTTGGTTGTGCCCCAACTTGGGTTTCCTCATTTAATACTCATTTATTTATAAGGTTGTTTCCGAGTTTCATTCACAGTGCTCTCAACTTCCCCTTCCCCTTAACCCTATGACTTATTTAGGTTACTGTAATTGATACACCTTTAATATCAATAAAACTTCTTTTTGGGGTTCGACACCCCCCCAAATTTTGACATTAATTGAATATTGGTATTGGCATGTGGAAGCAATGGAGCTTGATATTTTTCACGCGTAGGTCGGTTCCATTTTAATTTATGCATTTATGTTCTACCATGGTATCGGTTTGGTTGGGCTTTGAGCTACTTTTCGCTAATAAAGTCAAGCTACTTTTCACTGATAAAGTCGATGGGCAAAGTCATTGTAGGTCCCATTGCGGTGTTAATGCACATGCTTAGTGACATTTTAATGAATTCAACATGTAAATTTTTTTTTCATTAAACATTAGAATTCTTTTAGGGTTGTCTTTTCTTTTCTTCTATTTCTATGAAGAGTTAGAGCTTTGTTTATTTGCAATAAAGTTCTATTATTAATCATCTTAGCCTTGTCTCAATGAAATGGTGTTAGACTATATAAGTTCCTTTTCACTATTTACCTCTATGAAGAGTTAATCATTGCTTATTTGCAATTTTTTCAAATCATGTTTTATTTTTTTTCACATCTTCTTTGGTATTCCTTTCAATGGCTTTCCTAAAATAGTGATGTAGCAACCTTTTTTTATAGGCTGATTATTTGATCTTCTTTACACATGTCGTAAGCATCTTAAGTGGTCATTCTTGTAACTTATCTAAACTATAAGCCACTCTAAGTCTTTCTCTAATGTCTATATTATGTTGTTTATCTTTTCTAGTAACATTCAATATCCATATAAGCATTTGTATTTCTACTGCACTAATTTGTTGTTCATGCCTCTTTGGTACTACCTAACATTTAACACTATATAAGATAGCAGGCTTGATTGATGTCCTATAAAATTTATCCTTTAGTTTTATTGGTATTCTTTTATCACATAGAACAACACTAGTCCTTTTCATTAATGTAATTACACATTCAATTTTGTAATTTTACAATAAATGCAATCTTATGCATGGTTGTTCATACATCTATTATGTTTTTATAATAATTTTAAAAATTAAAGGACACACCAGAAAAATTGTGCCAAAGATTTCAAGTCATAGAGGATTGCCTTGGGATGTAAAAGGTAACTAGAATAGGTACCATTCTCAAATGTTGTAGAAAGTATGCTTTGTTGGTGGTCTAAAGGCTATCACCTTGTAAAATGGGATCCATAAGAAGGAGGAATATCCACCTAGGTTCCATGCTAGCTTAATCATCATCCTCTCATTTTAAAACTACATGGTCTTGATTCCTTGTATACCATATGATAAGGGTATGTAGGCAACCTAAGCTTTGTCATTTGGTTCACACTTCCTGCCTACTCTACAAAGAAGATGTTTAGGATTAAATGTGTGTAATATAGGGGTGTTTCTTAGCTTTTTTAGATATTATTGTAACTTGTGTGTATATTAGTGTTATCTTTGATCTTATTTGCACATCACATTAGTTACTTATATTATTATCTAAGACATATACTCATACATTCGTAAGTAATGGACTAATGTATGTTGTGTATTCTTAATATGCTAATAGGTTCAGGAATCATTGAGGTATAGTCCATTTTAAGTTTTCTCTAGAATACTTAGTGATTTTGGGCCTCAAAGTGGTGTTGTGCGACACTCTCCAGAGCATTGTCCTTACAAAGTGGTGTAGGGACACTTTTTCCAATCCCCTTGTTCTTCCCTACATGTTTGTTTTGTAGGTTTTAAACTCTGAAGAGACATCTTGGAGGACTAGAAGATATTTTGGTTGAAACTTGAACATGATAAGAGACACCTTGAATTTAGAGGAGATGTCTTGGCCAAATGCAAGACTTCTCAGAGGAGACGTATTAGGCAAGATATCTTGGTCTAGAAGGAGATGTCTTGGCATTGGGTAAGACATCTTGGAAAAATAATAGATGTCTTTTCAAAGAGCTAGGTTGACATAGAGATGTATTCCCAAGGTCAGAGACAACATGTATGAATGGAAAAAATTCTGAAAATGCCCATCCCAATTCTAGAAATAACTAGAACATGTTGGAAAAAGATAGAAACAACTAGGGAGAAGGTGCGAAGACTTAGAAAAAATTTGAAGAGCCTCAAGTTGAGTTGAGGAAAGGTTTCTAGGTTTCTTATCTTCTAGTTTGTGATACATATTGTTGTATTCACCATTTTTAATACCATAAGTAAGAGATAGTTCTTGTATGTAAAGAGTTGAGTAAGAGAGAGTGTGTGAACACATTAAGGAATTTCAATAGGTGATTGCAACTCCAAGATCAAATTGTGGTGTATTAGTCTTTGTGTTCTATTATCTTGTATCTTATGAGTTGAGATCTTAGTCTCAGGTTGTAGGAGAGATTCTCTATTAGTTGTGTCTTGCATTGAGAATAGCCATTGTATGGTTGTACAACCTCATGCTTTACAATATCGTTGAGTGTGATAGGTTTTGGATGTTTCAGGGTTTTGTGAACCCTATTGTAATCTTCTAATAAATTAATTGAAGATAGCTAGTTTTCTTGTTTTTAGCAAAAAAAAAAAAAAAAGTTTTGTCTTTGCATAATATCTAGATTTAGTATTTAAAGGTGATTCAATTATCAAGTGAACTTGCTCCAATGTTATTGGTATTGAAGCTTAGTTTTATTGTTCTTTGGATTTTGGTTGAGGAGTTTGCTAATTTCAGATGGCACCCAAGAAGAAACATGTGTAAGCTTTGAATCAAACATGGAGGGAATGAAGTCTACCTTCAAAATTATGGTTGCTTAATTAGATGAAATTAACGCAAAGGTGGATAAACATGCTAGTCCTAGCCACATTCAGACACACGGAGGTGAAGAGCATGTATGTTCAGGTGAAGAAATTTCACAACCAGGTGTAGATGGAGCAGATGAAGAGGAAGGAAAATCCAACTATGAGAGTGTAGGAAACCATCAACCAAGGATTCCAATGGGAGGGAATCCTATTCCTTAGATGAGAACTACAAGGGCTTCAATAGTGTTTAATGCTACTTCTTTAAGAAAGCTTGATGACGAAGATGAGGAAAGACTTGCTAGAGAATTTAGAAATGTTGCAAGACTTTTGTATGTGGAGTTGAAGAATTTCAATGGTATAGATGGCACCAATGCTTTTATGAGTTAGCTGAAGATACTTGAGAAGCATTTGTAGTTGGAATAGATACCGAAGAACTTGAGGGTACCCATTGTTGAATCTAGATTAGAAGGTATCTCTTCTACTTGGTGGGAAAAGGAGTCCCAGGGCTATGAAAGATAAAATAGTCAACCTATCAAAGATTGGGATCTAATGAAATATAGTTTAAAAGAAAATTTGAATAGTCTCACCAATGATGAGAAATCATTATGAAGTTAAAATTTCTAAGACAAGGTGATCAGGATGTCAAAGATTTCTACATGAAATTTTGTGATATATTCCATCAAGCTAAGGTAAATTAGAAGGAGTATGAAGAGGCTTCAATATTTTTAGGAGGTCTCAAAATGACATACTAGCAGGAGTTTTCTTTTTATGAGCCACAAAATCTTGACGAGACTTATGAGTTTGCACTCAAGGCTGAGAAGAAATTAGGTGGATCTGGAAATAGGAGCAAAAAAACTTCCAAGGGGAAGAAGAAGAAATGCAGATCCAAGAAGGAAACTAAGACCAAATTTGAAGATAAAGAGGGTAGCCAAGAAAAGAAGATTGAAAGAGATGATGAGAAGGGAAAAGCCAATAAGGACTAAGATAAGGGAGGCAAAGGTTAAGGCAAAAACTCATCAAAAATTTAGTGCTTCAAGTGTGGCGAATGGGGACACAAGCAATGGAAATGTCCACTTCATAAGTTATCCAAGGGCAAAGATGTATAAACCATGAAGGTAGAAGATACGTCAAGCCAAGGTCTTTAGAGAGATAATCCTAATGCTCCAAAAATTAAGGATATTTCTGAATTAAATTCATGTACATTAATGGGGAATGTAAATAGAGGAGATCATCTTAATGGGATATTGTTGTTTCAAATTAGAGCTAGATGTTTACTTAGTGGGGAATGGATTCATGTTTTGATAGATGAAGAAGCCCAAGAAAGTGCTATTTCTTCTAGGGTAGTTACTAAATTAAGTTTGGTAACTAATCCTCATACAAGACCCCATACAATACATTGGGTATCTAGAGATTTTTTTCCAAGAAATAAGGGAATAATGTACTTTAAGATTCACAATTGGAGGTTTTCATGATGTGGTGAAATGTGATGTGCTTCCAATAGATATGTTAATGTAATAATTGGTAGACCTTGGAATTTTGATAATGGTGCTCAATTTGATGGAGTAAAAAATGTGTGGAGTATAGGTAGACCTAATGGGATCCATAATTTGATTCCTATGATGGCTGAATAAGTGAGGCAGCAAGGTTCACTTAATGCTTCCTTAATCCTGTTAGAAGAGAGGGAATATATTAAGGAACATGATGAAACTAGTTTTGCTTTTGTTATTATGAAAATAGTTACTAATAACCATGATGATGTGTAGGTTGAACTTCCTATAGGTGTGCTAGGCTTGAAGAAAATTTTTTTCCAAGGTGTTTAAGGAGGACTTGGATGGACTACCATTGATGAGGAATGTACAACATTAGATTGACTTAATTTATGATGCTACCATTCCAAATGAAAGAGCTTATTAGATGGCACCAAATTAGAGGGTTGAATTGAAAAGGCAAGTAGAGGGGTTACTTGCAAATGACTTTGTGATGGAATCCATTTAACCTTGTGTAGTTTTAATGGTGCTAATGCCAAAGAAGGACAATGATGAATGGAGGATATGCATTGATTCTAGGGAAGTTAATAGGATAACAATGGGGTACAATTTTTCTAAACCAAGGTTGGATGCTATCCTTGATGTCCTTACCAATGTAGAGATTTTTAGCAAAATTGATTTAAAGAGTGGTTACCATCAAATCAGAATTAGGCTTGGTGATGAATGGAAGAAAACTTTCAAAACACCACATGGATTGTTTGAGTGGTTGGTGATGCCATTTCGGCTCACAAATGCACCTACTACATTTATGAGGTTTATGCATGATATACTGAAGGACTTGATTAGTAACGTTTGTATTGTCTTTTTTGATGATATTTTAGTGTATAGATCTAATGAGAAAGAGCACTTGGATCACTTGAGAATGGTGTGTCTTCAGTTGGAAGAGGCACAATTGGTGATCAATGTCAAAAAAAGTCATTTCTTCAAGAGAGAAATCACATATTTGGGGCATGTGGTTTCTAAAAATCAAATTCGGATGGAAGCTATGAAGGTGAAGGCTATTAGGAATTGGCCAACTCCTATGAATGTTGGGGAGGTAAGATCATTCCTTGGTTTAGTAGGTTTCTATAGATGATTCATAAAAACATTTAGTGATATTTCATGACCTATATTTACTTTTTTGAAGAAAAATAAGGATTTTAGGTGGGATAATGAAACCCAAGGGAGCTTTGACTTGTTGAAAGAAAAGGTTACTAGTGAAAAAGTGCTTGAAATTCTAGATTTTTAGAAACTTTTTTAGGTGGAGGCAGATGTAAGTGGACTTGCCATTGGTGGGGTACTTTCACAAGAAGGTAAACCTGTTGCTTTCTTTTCCAAAAAGTTGAATGAGTCAAGGCAAAAATATAGCATATAAGAGAAGGATTTGTATACTATTTTTCAAGCAATTAAAAATTGGAGGCATTAGTTGTTGCCCAAGGAGATCTCATTGATGACAAACCACAAGGCACTTTAATTTCTAAACTTACAAAAGAAGTTGAGTGTAAAGCACATGAAGTGGGTTACATAGTCATAGGAGTTCAATTTTGTTTTGAAGCACAAAAGTAGGAAGGCCAAGGTGATGGTTGATGCATTATCTAGTGTGCATGCGGTGAATTTCAATGTACCTCATGTGGAAGATATGGGTGATTTTGCTTCTTTGTATGAGCATGATGATGATTTTGGGTAGGTTTGGAGGAGCCTCAAAGAGCCATTGATGAGTAGGATGGAATAGTGAAGGGACTACTAATGCCAAATCAGGTTGTCTTTCTTCCTCATGAAAAACAAAGGGCAAGTAGAGCAGGATAAAGCAACAATAGTAAAGATAGTAGGACAAAGAAATGGAAGTAGTGTACAAAAAAGACAAGGTTTATTAGACGGGACAAACAATTTCAGAATTCTGAAGAAGGCTTTCAGTAATCAAATGTATGCAAGAATAGAAATCATGAATTTGTTTTCAAGACCTCAAAATGGGATTAGGATGACAAAACCTTGAAATGATTCAAGTTCAAAAAATGAAATATGAAAGAAAATTAATCAAGGCTGCAATGTGTGATGAAATAATGGGAAAAAATTAAAGATTTTTCATTTCATGTGAGTGAGATGTGTCAAAATATTGGGAAGCCAAGAACAAAGTAAATCAAAATGATCATTAGCTACAAGAAATTTCTAAAGGACAAAATTGCATGAAAGTAAAATTAGTACATTAGAAGCTATTATTGAAGTGGATTTGACAAAAAAGCAACTTGACATAATTGGTGAATAAGCCTACATGAATTTGGTGATCTATAGTCTTCTCAATGAAGAAGAAGAAAGAAATGAAAAAGCCTTTAATCTTCAGTTTGTTTGGATAGAGGGAAAAAAGGAAAACCTAGTTCAAGAAGTGATACCAGTAATAAATAACATCATGCATATTGAACTACCTAAAATAAAGGATGCAATTTGTTCTAGGTCTAAAAATGGTAAACCTAGGAACATTGTTATCAAATTTCATAATACAGATGACACATTTGAAGTCTAGGAACATCATAGTCACTTAAAGAGTTATAAAATTTGGATCTATGAATATCTCACCAAAAGGAAAATTGCAAAAAGATCTATAAAATAGAGGAAACTAAAAGAAGCAAGAGTGTAAGGTTTTGTAGCTTTTTTGAACATAAGAAGTAATGTAGTTATTGCCAAAACTAAATACTCAAAAAACTTCATAAATAAGATATAAAATATCTTCATTGTGAATTTTTAAACCTTAATGAATTATTAGTAAATAAAGTGAAGGTGTTATATAATATATCCTTCTTTAATAAATTTGATATTTTTAACATTGCAAATACATGGAAACTAAAGATACTTCAAAAATATCTATTTCAAATTTTTCTATTTTATCTTTTTCTTACAAAAGAAATGTAGAGCATTGAAGATCTTTTGGAGGTTTGGTTATCTTGATTTGGAAATTTCTTCATAAGCTAGTCCAAATAGGAAAAGGTAGATGAATATAATTATTATGTTTGGATAAAAATATTGGAAGAAAAATCTCTTTTATTTTTAGCTTTTCTCTACTTTGCACTTAGGGAACCTACTTTCTATAAAAAGAAAGGCTCATTATGCATTTTCCATTTCAATCCCTTAGCATGGATATTGCTAGTTTTGATCAAAGAGGAAAAATTATATATGTGGTAACTTAAATGCTAGAATTAGTTTTGATGAGATTCCTATTAGTTACTAGAGTCTTCAAGGCTTTTTAGAGTGTGAGAAAAGTATAGAATAGAATAGATTCTCTAAAGATAAATAATTTAATCATAGGGAAAAAAATTTGTTAGAATGGAGACAAAGACTAGATCTATTAGTTTAAAATAGCATCAATAAATATCCAAAATCAGGTGGCTTCACTTTTATAGAACCACAAGACATCTCTAGTATTTATTTTCTTCTTTTTAGCCTATATAATATTATCAACATCAAATATTTTGAAATAGATGAAGAAATAATTGAATGCTACTATCAGCCTTTATAATTCATGTTATTAACAGATACACACCATATTAGATATTCAAAGATGTAAAAGCACTTAATAATAATTGTGAAAATGAAGAGGATTTTTAAAATGAAATTCAAAAGCCTTGGAATCCAAGTGTGCCTTACAAAAACTCTAATTACATCTACTCTAATATTTCTAAAGGCTAAATCACAAACAAGCAACAATGGTTTAATGAAAAATGTATGATAACTAGAATTTTATTAAAGACTTTGAAGTCACTAGAGACTTTGAAGGCATATAAAAATTTGATTTAAACTAAGAAAAAGGAATTTTTTGAACAAAGAAAAAATAATTTATTGGAAATGTATAAGAAATATCCCAAATAGTTTTAACATTCATTTCAAAGCAAGAAAATAATACACTATGCTTTTTCTTTGAAAGTTATTACAATTTTTTATCAAACTTTATTTGATAATAATGATATAATATAAATTTTCATAACAATGGTAATACATTGTTTATTTCTTTTAATGACACAATTCAAGAAATATAAAAATTACCATATGGAAAATTTGTTGATGTAAATAGCTTATATGGAGAAATGTTTAAATGGGGAGGACTACTAGTATGGAATGCCATTTGGAAGAAGTTGAATTTCATTGTTCAAGTGGGACTAAAAAATGAATGATGCAAGTAGTTGTGCTCTTCAAAAAAGAAGATAAAAAAGATCTAAATAATTATAGAATGATTGTAATTAGTAATGTTTTTTTAAGCTTCTGGGAATAATTCTAGAATCAATGCTTGGAAGATAGGCTAAATAAAACTAGATATGTGCAATTTCCTAAGTAGAGTTTAGGTGATGACATTATACTATAGATTATCTCATCACTTTAAAATATCTTATTAATAGAGAAAAAAGTGAACAAAAAATTTATTTACTTTATAGATTTTTCTAAGGCCTATAATTTTGTCATCCAAAGTTAGTTATGGAGGCTCTTTGAAAATTTAGAAATTCTCAACTAATGTGGATCTACCTTAATAGACCCAAAAGGATCCATTTCACATGCCTTCTAAATAACATTAACTTGGATAAATAAGAGCACAAGGAAATGGAGAAATTATTCCTCTATTAATCCACTTTCAAAATGATAAATACAATATCAATGAGTAGCTAATCTCAACTCAAATCCTCCAAAGAATCTTTGGGACCAGACATATCTCCTTTTAATTTGTCAATTGCTTACACTTGGAGCACAAAGCTCACGATAAGATAACACCAAGAAGAGATTCTGGTAACCTCTCTTAAGTACTCTTACTCTTTCCTCTCATTTTTCTTAGACTCTCTTGTCCTTACCTTAGGCTTTCTTCCTTACCTTAGGCTCTATTTCCCTTTCTTTAGATCTTAGACAATCTTTTATAATCATTGGAGTAATCTTTCATTTTCCTCAACCATTGGTCTTCCCTTTAAAATACATTATCCTTTTACAAAATCATTTTTCTTCAAATTGTGAGTCGTTCTGACTAGATATACCTCATACTTTCCAACCTATGACCTATTGCACCTTGTAACTTACTTGTACTAGTAAAAATTATAATATTTTTCCTTTGTTCCTTTGTTAAATGTGACTTCCTATGACACACATTCTCTAAACTATAATCTATTGCAATCTCCTCTTGGCTTGCAATGAAATGCAACTTGATACTTGAGTCCAAAAACATGAAAGTTCCAATTTACAATTGACTATGATTGATTGTGACTCACAATAGCTCATAAGTCCTAAAGTGCGATTGACTATAACTCATAGTCTCATCATAGTTGCTTGTCCCAACTAAGAAAATGCATGCAAAAAAAATCTAAATAGACTTCCAAACATGAATAGATACTCCAAAGACTATTCAAATTACTTTTCTTAACAATGTACAAAGGTTTAGTTTCATATATATTTCTTGAAGATTTAAATACATTTTCTTCTTGAATAGTCTAAATTTCCTTGCCCTTTGATGCATTATTCTTTGTTTTAGTACATTCTTACTATTTATGGCCATGTTCACCATAATTATAGTGTAGATTTTTACCTTAATCTTTATCTTTTGGAGATCTTTCTTTTCTTCTTTGTATCCTTGATGAAGTAGACTTCCTTTCTTTCCTTTTTTATCTTCACTTTTCTGCCTTAAGTGATTTTCTTAAATTTTGAGCTACATCTTTCTCATGCCATTTCATATGAAATTTATTCTTCTTTACTCAAAACTTTGTTATTTTCATTTGAGGAAGAGTAAGTGTTATACCCACTTTTTTTATTCATCAATGACTGAGTTAAGCATGGTTTTCACATCATTCCACATAAGTAAAAATACCAAAAATCACCAATTTTGCACTTTAAGAAATGTTTATAGTTCTTGGAGACCTCCAGACATCATCCAGATTTATAATTCAACTTATGAAATTCACAGTTGGTGACCCCTAGAAAACTTTGAAATCAAAATTTCTCTAATTGTTGGACTTTATGGAATTACATATTAGTTGCAACCTTGCCAATACCACTTCATAAAACTATATTTTGGCATCAAATTGGATACTTCCATGACTTCATCAGGATTAAAGTTGGTGATTTTAAGTAGTTTGACTCTGAGATCCCAAGACTCAAAAAAACTTATAACTCTAGGTTGACATTGATGTTGATGTCAGCATTAGAAACATAATCATATTCTTGGATGCTTTCAAGGTATATCTCACCTATAGTTTGACTTATCTCTAAGCTTTCTAGGCTCTCCAGCAAATTATCGATGTTAGTTTTAGTACTTAAAATGGTGATTTTAGTAGTTTCTATCGCAACTTTGGTAGTTTTGAAGTTAGAAATTTTTCTAACTCTATAGGTGATGTTGACGCTAATATTAGTGTCAATGTTAGCATTATGATGATAACATCAACATGATCTCAAATGCTTACGATTGACATTTAACATCTTTCCCTTAACTCTTTAGGCTACTTGGCATCATTCCAACACATTTTGATATTACGTTTAGCATCCTAGAGGTCCATAATGTTAACTTGGTAGATGTAAATTTTTTTTTCTAAATCCCACTGACGTTGACTTTAGTGTCAACATTAGCACTAGTGAGACCCACATTTGATCTCCTTAACTATCATTGTTAGCATTTGATAGCATTCCCTGATCTCACTGGCCTCTTGGAATTATCTTAGTAGCATTTGACTTCAGTTCATATGTTAAACATCATGATATTAAAACTACATCTTGGTCAAGATGTCAAGATTTTAGCTAGTTATGGATGATGCTGATGCTAATGTTGATGTCAATGTTAGCATCAATATCACCACTCATTGACCTACATAATTGACTTGCAACCTCATATTCAATCCCCCCAAGCTCCTTGACATTGTCTCGGTAGAATTTGACATTAGTTTGAGGGTTGAAAGGGAACCTTGAAGCTTAAAACTATAAATCAAAATTTTTTTAGATAATTGACTAAGTGCTACTAATGTTAACATTGATGCTAGAGTCAACATTTCTAGCATATGAAAAATGACTTCCCTCATGCTTATAGTTAGCATTTGACATCATCCTCTGATCTCACAAGTGTCTTGGTGACATCTTGACATTTTTTGACATTAGCTTAGGTGTTAAAAAATGCTCAAAAACGCTAAAACTGACACTTGGAAAAAATTGATAAAATTTTGTTAAGTGTTAGTGGCATTGACATTGACATATGTCACCTCTTCAAGTTGTCAAACTTTTCAAACATGAAGGTTAAACTTACCTTCTATAAGTTCTAGATAAAATTTAGGAAAGCAACAATAAACTTTAAGCTTGGATTTAATAACCATAAGTTAAAATTGTCAGCCCTAGCCTTATAAAGAAGATTTCAAAGCATAAATTCATGGTCAATTTCTTAAGATCTAGAGCCCATTTTTTGTATTTTGAGAGATCATAAGCATATGTAGTACACCTCTCAGCATCACCAATGTGCTCCATGATCATGCTTACACCTCTAGGGCTAGCACTAGTGTACCTCTAGTGTCATTTGATTAGTGTTAGCATTGGTTTCTAGAGATAAAATTGTTTAGATTCCAGCATCATCTTCTAAAGATAGAATTTTTCAGTCTCCAGCATTAGCATTGAGACACATAGTCAAAATGACCCTATTTTGACCTCAAACTAATTTTGGATTATTCTTTCAACTTCTTCATCCACCTACCCATTCTCCATAGGTTCAAAATCATACATAAAACTCATATTTTTCTCTTTGATTGAGCTTATATTACTAGGTTTTCTATATTTATGTTTGTGCAAACATTTATGGTTTTGACCTTTCATATGAGGAAAATATTATTTTTTCATCAATAAAGAATGGTTTATTACATGGGAAGGGAACCTAAATTCTTCTCGCATATTTTGGTATTTGGTATTTACTATTTTATGCTTATTATACTCACATTTTACACTTAGAAATTATTCTATCTTCCAAAGCATATTTTTCGTTTGGTCAATTTTTTTTAACTTTCCATACTTAATAATTTTTTAGCATTATATACTTAGCCATATTCAAAATAATAATCTCAATCTTTTATCATATCCCTATCATTTTTGGTTTGCATTTGATAGGGTTTAGTCCATACTTGATTGAAGACTTGTGCCTCCTCGTGTCATTATTGATGACTAAGCAAAAGACATTAAGTTAAAGACCATGTCCTATGTAATAACATACTTAGTTCATGGAGCTATTCTTGCTAGAGTGAAGAAAATTTTTGGTGCTAGAAGGAGGACTAATAGATTTCTAGTATCATGAACCTTTGTCTAGCAACTTATAGGGTCCTTTCGAGTAGTTAGTAAGTTTTTCATAACATTATAGTTTTTATTTTCCAATTTGTACCTAATCCCTCTTTCTTAAGTGTGCATAGGAATACTCTTTGGCATTATGTACGGACATGGATCCAACTTTCCTCATATCTCCCAAATTCATAAACTAATGAAATCATAGAAGATACAAGCTCTTATGACATCCATGACACAACATGACTACAAAATCATGTGTGCTAAGTGAGAACAGAGCATGTCACTACTTGAGAAGAGCTAAGGAGAATGGATGCATATGAAGTAATCAATAGTTTGGGACTTCATTAAGCTCTATGAAGCATAAGATGTCGAGGTTAATAATTAGAAAATATTTGGTTCAATTCCTAACATATTGAAAAAAGTGGGAATATTAATGTTCATGATGGTAATAAGGAGGAACCTCCTCATGCCTCTCTTCCTACACATCCTTTTCATTTGGTATGGAATCTCATTACATAGCATGTTAACCTCATTGGAGCTACCAACCATTTTATATTTCCACACCTTGAAATATCTTTATTGCACTCCCTGTTTTGGTTAACCCTATAGTTATAGTCTCAGTTGCAACCAATGTTCCTCTTACTTACAAGCTATTTCTAAGCACTATCATGGTCAACCCTACTCTTCCAATGCTAATGCAAAGCTTTAATTCATATTTAAATCCATTTCAATCTTTATCATATGTAATGCTAGGGTAACAATCCTAAGTTTTCATGCCATTTTTACTCTTCTCGTATTAAAATTCCTACTACAATGTTGCACCATCATTACCCATGTCTATTTCCATTTCTACTATTCAACCCACTATGCTTGCTTACAACTTAGCACTTATAACTAGTTCCATTCCATCCTTTCCTAGAGTTTCTTCAAAATTAATGTTACTATTTAAGGATCTTTATACTACATTGTAAGAAAATGAGGATCAAACTAGGCTAGTTTAAGGATACCACTTTTGATTCCCTTGTTCTTTTCCTATGTGTATGTTTTTGTAGGTTTTAGGCTTTGTGGAAATGTCTTATTCAAAAGTTGGGGCTTCATAGGAGACATCTGGGACATGTAAGAGATGTATTTGTTTAGAAGTGATTCTTCAAAGGAGACATATATCATTGAACAGAAGACATCTCAAAATTTCTAGAGACATCTCTCTACAGTAGAGACATCTTCCAAACTACTGTAACATCTTAGGTGAGATGTCTTACCTATGAAGTTGACATCTCTTACACTCAGCAGATGTCTCTCCTAAAAGTTGTATTTTGGCAAGAGACAACTTGAGAAGGCTAGAGACAATTTGTATGATGAGGAAAAATGTCAAAATTATTGTTTCAAGTTTGAAAATATGTAAGTCAAGATTAAAAAAATGGAAACTAGTGGAGAATCTTAAAGATAATCTTGAGAAAGTGTTCCAAGGTGATGAGTAGTGAGTAGTCCCTATGCCCAACCATACAAATCACTAGCATTTAGTACGTGATCTGGTCAAATTCTAGACTTTAGCTCTCTAAGTACACTAGGTCTAGGAATTGAAAATCAAGGATGTGATCGTTGCCTTCCCAGTTTCACTTGTGAAATGCAAAGGTATGATTAAGTGTCATTGAGACACATGATTTTTATCATTTTGTCTTTTTTACTAAATTCCCCTAAGTGCTAGAAACAAAGTAAATTTGATATTTAATTAATCTAGTTAATCTAATAACTAGATAACACTTAACTAATCCTTCCATAAGCATCCATTCCTAGTTTCGGTACACATCCTAAACACATTGCAATGCTACTCGGTTACCAAGCGTTAGGCTCTACTAGGATTACCAAGCATAATGTATGCTCAAAGTGGTAATTCTTATGTTCATTATTTAATTGATATTAATTACTTAATTAAAATTCATTAAAGTCAAGTGCATGAATAATAAATGCATAAGGAAAATATTAATCTATTCCAAGTGTTGCAAGGTTTGATTAGAAAAGCTCATCTTTGTTCCTGTTCACATTGAGATGCTCAAGTACATCAGTGCTTGAATAAAGATCCATATACTTTGCAATCCCTACTACGGGCACTTAGAAAATATTCTAACTTTGGAGAAAACAAACTACAAGAGCTTTTCTAACAACTAAGGAATGAAATGTTTGGACTGTGCGCCTAAGTGTTGTATTTATAGGTCTCATGCATCCTGTGATATCGAATATTTGATAAAATAACACATGCTATGATATTAGGGTTTTGATATTGGAGCTTCGATATTGTAGCTGATGAAGAATACGATTTATCATACCCCCATGATTGAATGAAAACTCATTCTTGAGTGAAAAAAGTAGGAAAAAGTTCTTTACAAAATATTGGAAAGGTATGGGATTATTGGCTAGGTAACTTACATAGACCAAACAAAGAGACATTGAGTGCCCAAGAGTATAGATTTACAATCTTTTCCAAAATTTGGTGTTCATGATAACAAAATTGAACAACATGACAAAAATTGATACCCAAACCACTCTAGTCGCTTGAAGACATGGGTGAAGTTCAAATGGTCCCAAAGAGGTCCCATTGCATGGGCTTCTACTACTTGCTCCTAGGATTTTTCAAGCTATTAATCCCTTCTAGCTCTAAGTTGCTTTTGGTGCCATCTATGATCACAATAGGATCAAGGATTAGCGTGTGATGTGTAACTTATAACATTTAGGTGCCTTGTCTCTTTGGGTAGTTATTCTTGGCTAAGTTGTGATAATGGTAGATTTATTATTTTAATATTATTTAATTTCCATGGCTACTAGAGTTCATTAGAAGGGTTTAACTTGCATAAATTAGTGATTTTATTATTATTTTATTCATCAAACCTTTGTTGAAGTGAGAGAAAGTTTGAAAATGTTTTTCACCAAAAACCAAAGGTTTGTGGCCCCCATTATGGTAGTGGTAGGACTAAAAAACAAGGTAAATTGAACAAGCAGTTTGAAAGTTATGGGCTTTGAAAATTTTCAACATTAAAGATAAGGGAAAAAAGTTTTAACATAAACTTGAAGTTCTTGGAAAGCTAGAAAAGCCATGAACATGATGAAATGCTTGAAGAGGGTTAGATAATTTACATAAAAGGAGTTTTTCACTAGGAAACATTATGAAGGAGTGAACAATTGTATGCCACCAATGGGGTGCACAAAAGGTTAATTCATAAAACTACCTAGGGGATTTAGAACTTAACCAATCCAACCAAGAGATATGCAAGTGGATTGTCCCCAAAGTAGGATCATGCCCTTAATGCCATTGCATATTCTCAAACCAAGGAGTCTATGGGCCCCATGGTTGATTAATGATCATGGTAGTTAAACAAAAAATCATTAAAGAGACTATGAATGAATTTTGGCCATATCAAACTAAGACATCTGAAACAATATGAGAAGAGGTGGTGAGGTGGATTATGAAAAGCATAGATGGATGATGAGAGAGAGTGTGGAATGGATCTTGAATTACAGTCACATGAAGTCCCTTGTGAATTTTTTGTGGTTAAAGTAATGTGATAATGATCATTCTTAGTCCTAAGTAAAACCAACCACTTCCAGTGGCTTCACATTAACACTCTTAGGCTCACCCATCCCTCAAGGTACAAGAGAACCCCCATAGATCAATCACCATTCTAAAAAAAGAAGAAAAGAGAAGTAGAAACTAAGAAGGGCCTTAGTTAAAGGGGACCTTCAAGCATGGATAACATGCCTTTCTAGTCCAATAACTAGTGCTTGTAGCCCATTATTTTGTATAGGGGATGTTATTTGAATTTCCTTTATTTTTTTTTTAAATTTTAAATTTTTATGACTTTTGGATGGGAACCACACCATGAAAATACTTTAACTTCATGTTATTGGTTGACAATGGAATGGTGAGAAATCCATGAAAATATTGATGCACCCCAAAGTGTAGGCAAGTACAAAAAAATGTCAAATCCCATTATAGTCACACCCTTGTCTATCCATTTAATGCTTTCCACATTTGAAAACTATGTAAGTCACCGGTTCGTTAAAAGTTTCATTAAATAAGGGACTCCATACTTCTAGAATAAAGGAACACCATAGAGTTTTGTGGATGGGTGGATGATGTGGACTCACTAATTATAATCATGAGAAGAAGCATGTCTTAGTTATCAACACCAAAATTCAAAGACAGAATCTAGTTATTAGTAATCAAATAACATTATGGTACAAACCACCATTAGCAAATAGCTTCAATTGTAGTTAGTACTATTTGGCAATAAAAAAAACATTAGAAAAACATATGAGAACACAAATTAAATAAATTAAAATATAAATTGTTTTTGAAATATTCAAGAATGATAAAACGTTCTAAAGATGGTGTAAAAAAATGGTAAAAGATGAAAAAAGAGAGGAAAAACTAAGGAGTCACTTAGTATGATTTAGGATGGATGGCCATGGTCCTCATGACTAAGTTTGAAGGAGGAGATCCAAAAAATTGAGTGTGCTTGTCCATCTACTAAGGTGTTCTGGTTACTGGCTCTCTTAGGCTCATGGAAAGGTTTAATTTGTTGCATGTTGACTAGCAATTTCTTATTTGGATTTTCAAGTTTGTATATCAACATGGCCCCAGAAGAAAAGGCTTCATAGATGATGTAAGGGCATTTTCACAACATTTGGGACTTAGTTTGTTATGGCACATGTGTGGGATTCCAGTAAAGGACCTTGTCTCCTAGTTGAAATTTTACCTTCCTTATTTTGAGGTTATGACATTACTTGTTGAATGCCTTGTGCAGTTCATTTGAGGATAGGGCCACCAATAAATTCTCATCTAACATGTTAGGGTTTAACAATCTTTCTTTTTATGCTAGAATAAGTTCAAGGTCAAGGTCACAAGCCATTGAAAATATACAAAGCTCAAATTGAATAGGAAGAATTGGTAGTTTTTCGTATACTAGCTCAAATGGAGAATAGCCTATAGGGAGTTTCCAAGTTGAGTGATAGGCCCAAAGGATATCATTAAGTTTAGTGCTCCAGTCTCTCCTATATTTGCTAACTTTTTTTGTTAAGATCTTAGTGATCTTCCTATTTGTAACCTCAACTTGACTATTGGCTTGGGGGTGGTAGAGTGTTGTTAATTTATGTTCTACCCCCAAGTGTTACATGATTTTTTGAAAGATGATGCCTATAAAATGAGTACCATTATTAGAAATTAGTGCATGTGACATTCCAAACTTGTTTACAACATTTTGTTGTACAAACTGAGTAGCTATAGAAGATGTACAGTCGATGATAGTTGCTAGTGCTATTCATTTCATACAATAGTCAATAATGACTACGATGTATGCCTTTTCATTTAACATGGATGTGATGGGACCCATGAAGTTAATGCCCCAGATGTTAAAGGATTCTAGTGGTTGAATTCACTATTGAGTTCCCTCCATATAAGCAGTCATCCCACAAATGCATTAGCAGCGATCACAGGAGTGGAAAAATTGGTGAGCATCCCTAAAAAGTATTAACCAACAATACCCTACTATCAGGATCTTAATGGTTGTGCATCTCCCATCATAGTGGCCCCCACAAGGACCCTCATGATCATCTTGGAGAATGTGTGGTTGATCAACATTAGAAACACACCAAAGAACCAGGCCATCAACATACACCTTATAAATGTGTCCATTGATCTCCATGTAGTGTTTTGCTTGGTGAAGAAACTATTGTTTCTTCCCATTATCTAGCTCTTGTGGCATCTCCTAGGTGAGAAGGTATGTGAGAATGCCATTGTACTAGTTAGGTTCAATGGGCACTTGTTCATTTATAGCATCACCAAAGAGAAGTTTATCAAGAAACTGATAAGAAAGTTGGCTTTACTCCTCTTTATTTTCCCATCTCAACTAAGACAAGTGGTTAGCGATTATGTTCTCAATTTCTTTTTGATCTACCATTGTGAGATCAAATTCCTATAAGATCATTAGTCATTTTATGACATGGGGGCTCACCATAGGTTTCTTCATAAGGAACTAGC
>MNCI01031062.1:2220-36802 GCA_015680685.1 Gnetum montanum
CTTAACCATACACCGTGACACATACAAGCAAGCCTGGGAAGACAACAAACGATTAACCCCAAGTGTTTCTTGTGGCGTTAAGGCATTTAGTCTGCGGAGTTTGACCGGATCGCGCGTGTACGCTCGTTTCGTATGGTGGAGTGTAGGGGTACCTCGCCACTCATCACCCAGCATGATAAACTTAACTTCAAACCTTCTAATCAATCCTAGATCTTCTATTTGTATGTTCATTGGCCCCATAAAATTGAAATTTCTAAGCCTCAACATTGGGTCTCAAAAATAATATAAATACAACCCCTATGGAAATCATAACTTCATTTTTCTCATTTGCTACTAAGGGAGTTGTTGACATTTTTTCTTGTGACATAAAGCTCTACGCCTCCATCTTCTACTTGCAATATGTAGCTCTCTAACACTTCTATTTCTATTTTTTTCAAATCTATCTGAACTCAAAGTGTTCAACTTAGTCATGGGAGGATGTGTGCATGCAAAATTTATGCTAATTTGTTAAAAATTATTATTGCCCAGAAGGTATTATAAGGGTAAGAATCTCCAATCACTAACGATAATGCCAGATGTCCAATTTTTGTAGCCCATGGGCTCATAACCATTGTTTTATGCTACAAATAATGAACAAGGAACCAGTTGTGATGGGTTGTAGAAGAGATAGAAACTTTTGGAGGATTTTTCTTGAAAATTTTCCTAACCCTACAATCATATGAATTATGAGCTCAATGACTAAGGTTATGAGTAAGGTATAAATTAATTAATGATAATAAACATAACCTTGGTAACACCTAGTTTTTGCTTGCTCGCAAATGGCCCCAAAAAGAGGTGCTCAGGGTGAACCCTCATAGAGAGTCATTAAACATCCACATGGTGGCTATGGCTAGCAAGGAAAACATGTGGAACATGCTGAACAAGAGGCCTCATCTTTTAGTATCCATCAAGAGGCCCCTGCTACTAGGAAATCAGTCCAAGGACAGGTGAAAGAAGTACCAACCCTTGAATAGGGACAATGTCTCACATTTCCCCTTGACTACCTTGCTGCCACCTTGAAGAAATGCACATTGGCTTTAATCATTGTGAAAATGAACTTCAATCCATTCATGGAGTTTGCTCTAGAAGTGGTGTAGACACAACTTAAAGCATCTCCATTGTGGCCTATCTTGTCTAACAATAGTGGATGGTACCTAGGTGAAGTTCATCAATTCTAGCATAACAAAGATGAAGGCACCACTATTAATATCTGTGAGGTGATTGTCTCTTACACAATCAAGGACATTGTTGTAGCTCTTAACCTACCTAGTGAAGGGGCCAAGGTTGCTCACTTGTCCACTAGATCTAACCCCAAAACAAAGAAATTATGGCTAAGATGGACAAGCGGTAAAGAGGACAAGTCATACCATGAAATAAATTTGGAAGAGAGAGCCTACTTTAATATTGGTACATACCACCTATTTCCTACCAAAGGGCTAAATCGAATCTCAAGTAATGCAACTACGAGAAGTCCCATTCTAATGCGAAAATTTGTAGTTAACCTTCCCCAATATTACTTCACAAAAATCCAATGGCAGTTCAAAGAAATAAAATCAAGGAGACCAACACTTCCATTTTCCTATCTGATCATAAAGCTATGAATGCATGTTGGAATCTTGCAATATACCAATGATATCCCTAGGAAGGCTTAGCATGCCTCCTTTGTAGAACTCTTGAAAATCGTAGCACCAAGAAAAGATTCTAGTGAGGAGTAAGAAGCTAAAAAGGAGGTAAAACCAAGAATAGAAATGCAACAAGAGCCTAAGTAGCATCCACAAGCACTAGCTCTGCCATTATCGCCACAAGATTATAGACCATCGATGAGCCGCTTGTAGAGGATTACTAAAACTGTTAGCTAGGGAAGCAGGGATGAGGCCAATCTCTTTTGAGTTATGGATGATGCCATATGGCCCACCGTACCAGCTGACCCAACAAGGGGAGAGATCTAAATATAGTTAGAAGGAGGGGAATCTCAATGGTCATGACAGATCTTTGAAAATGTTGCATCCTTTCAAGTCACATTGGAAACTAGAGAAGGCACCACAGTCATGGTGATGCAATAGGAGTAGCAGAGGTGATCATTGATCATATCAAAGAGTCATTTAATATTTTTGTTTACCTCCAACTAATCTGGTAGGAACTAGAGATGTACAAATGCTAACCAGGACCTCAATGACTCCTGTGGTGCATGAGGACATGCTTAATCATTTGCTACAAATGGGTCAAGTAATGACCACTCTATTTGACATCCCTAGTAATGTCATTATAGCTCAATTGAACCTTATCACCACCAAAGGTAAGTTGGTCATGACAAAGGTTAATGCAAAACATGCAAAAGCTAAGATACAGAGATTGCAAGAAGAGCTAGCTACCCTGTAAGCTGAATTGTAGGATCCTACCCATTTTTTTGCACTAGATCAACTAGAGTAATTCAAGATAGAGGATCTCACCAAGCTAGTAAAGGAGAAAGTAGTTGTGGAGTGAGATAAGGAGATGACGGTTTGGAATGCCTCTACTATAGATGCATAATCTCATGTGTATAGAAAGGCACTGACCATTGTCCAAGAAGAAAATAAGTAGCTCACTATAGATAATTCCTAGTTGACCACTGTAGAAAGACAAAAGAACATCTTAGAAGAAAGTGTCCACAAATTGCAAGAACAATTGTTGAGGATCAACCAAGATATGAGTAGATTGGCCCAGGAAAATAAAACCCTCTCCATGGAGGAGGTACATGCTATTTGCTAAAAGTCAACAATTGATATTAGCATGTGGTAGAATGAGGCCAAAAAGTATGAAAAATTAAAAGAGCACTTCCGTGACCAAGTTGGCATGTATAAGGAAATTAATGAAAAAGAAATCAAGATGGCCAAGGTCCACATCAGCTCCTTGTCATTGCAAAGTTCTAAATGACAAACCATCATGGACAGTTATGCCATGGTCCAACAAGTAGAAGTAAAAGCCAAAGACCTATAGATAGAGGATTTAAAGAAATACATGGCATTGGCTAACCTCAAATATGCCAACCTTGTCATGTTAACAGTAGGTCGTCCCTAAAGTGAGCTAGAGAAACAAGTGGCGACCACCTATGCATTGGATGAGAAAAAGTTTATAGATCGAAAAGATGCTTTGCAAAATTTACAAGTAGCAAACTTAGAGTTAGAGGTGGTCAAAGCCAATTATTAGAGATAGAAAGATGTAGTCTCAAACCTAGCTCATAGATTGATAAATTATCATGAGCTCAAAGATAAAGCTAAGACTTTCGAGGAAGAACAACAATAGTTTGCAACATGGTACGTAAAAGAAAATCAAATGTTTTTACAATTGCCATGTCCTTGGGATGTATCGACACCCGCACACATCAACATAGCAACCTAGATAGTGCACGACCCAAGGATGAAGGAAGAAAAGTTGCAAGCTTTGCTTAATCAATACAAGTTTCAATAGCCTAGTGACAAAGGGAAGCAACCGATAGAAGAGACACCACCTCCAGGTACTACATGAGCTTCCCAGTCTTGTTTTTGTTTTGTTTTGTAATACTCATTTTTGTTCTACACCACTGTAGCATGCAAGAATCTTGTTCATTATTGAGTTAGTTAATAATCCCATACCTGCCAATATTTGTAAAGAACTTGTTCCTCATTTTTTTCACTTGAGGACGAGTTTTCATTCATTCATGGGGGTATGATGAGTCATCCTTCTGTCTGATGCTAGTACCCTAACATTGCATACCTGACGTCTAGGCTAATATGCGATGTTGGATACCCAATGTCACCTCATTTGAATCTTGCCTATAAATATGGTGTTGGGATGCTCAGATGAGGAAAATAGTAAGTAGTTGATAGCTATTTTCCAAGTTAGATTTTAGTTTCTTTTCTTTAAAGTCTATTATTTCCAGTGCATGCCCACAATGTGATGTTTGTAATCATACGACACCTTTATTCAAGTGTGATGTACTTGGAGATGTTACATGACTGCCAACAAAGATCAATATTACTCCTACCATTGCAGCATCCACTTAGATTATTATTACTTTTGATTGTTAACTATTTACTACTTTATTTAGTTAAATGTTTCCCTTTATTGCTATGTACTGTTCATGTTATTACGCAAAATGTGTATGCCTTAATCACGAGTGTTTAAGTGTGAATACTTGGTAATCCAGAGGTGTATCATTTGGCACAAGTAGTAACATACACTTGGCAATCCCAAAAGTAATCTCATGAACTCCAAGACATGTACAACTGGTTAAGAGTAGGTACCATCGCCGATAGGCTAGTTTAGATCTTGGTTCTCATTATTCATTAGTTTAATTAATTTATCTCTTTTTCATCATCAGGAGTAGCATAGAAATTTGATAACATCATACACATAACTTTGGACTAAACCATATGTGACAAAGCTACCACTAGTCCAAGTGGGACGATAGTGAACTATGATCAAAGCATAGCAATCTAGATGCCATAACTAGTCCCATCCATAGAATTTGACTGGATTATGCATGAATGCTTGTAATTCGTATGGTTGAGCATAGGGGTACCTGGCTGCTCATCAAACGGCAATGATAAAAAATATATATGGATAAATATGAGTTTAGAGAACATATATTACATGATGATGGATGATGTTATTGTAGATAACAATGCATTTTCAACTAAAATGCCACTAGCTAGGCATAGATTGAATGCTCATTGTTGATGTAGATAAATGAATTTGCTAGTAATGGCTTGAAGATAAATAAGATTATGGTTACGTTTAGAATCAATTAATGGATAAATTACTCACAGGAATTGGAAACAATTATGAATGAATGATGTAGAGAAAGAGGAAAGAGAGATGGAAACTATAGGAATTGAAGAGGTGGCACTTGTGGGATGATGGACTTATTCATATTAAAGATGGGATTAGTAATATAGGAGATTACAAATGATCTTTGTTAAAGATTTGATATCAATGTTGAGACATATATCCTATTATGGGTGAAAATTTAGGTGGAAAATTAACACAAAAGGACTTTGATGGTCAAACTGATGTGATAGTTAAGGTAGTAGGGTAGGTAATAGATGGAGGAGAAAGATAATATGGAGTTAAATTAATTACATATGAAGCTATAAAAGATTGAGTAATAGGCTACTAAAAATGATTTGGTGACATGAGCATTGATGATGGAAAATTCATCACAAAAGAAGAATGCATATTAGTTGGCCACTAAGTAGTGTGTGTTGTTTACTAATGAGGATGGATGTTTATAAAAGAAGATTTTTGGGTCTTGGTGAAAAAATAGAGATAGATGATTGATCACCAATAGATATGATTAAAGGGGTGTTAACTTCAAGATCAAGGATAGTGATAATCTCTTCATCCTGAGGAAGGCAAGTGGCTTCTCAAAAAGTAGTTAAGGAAACTATAAAATGATGAGAATCATGATAAATGATTAAGATGATCTTTGTTTAAGGAATAGGATTAGTAAAGTAGAGATATCCTTCCAAGTTTGATCTAATGCCTCATGATTTTATGTTGATGTAGAAGAGATATTGAAAAGGAGTTGATCTACCCCAATTGAGCTTATAGCAAAAGAAACTTGAGTAAATTATACAAAAATAGAAGAAGAAGAAATATGTACCTTCATCTTCTTTGAATGTCATTTTTTCTTGTATTTATGTTTACTTTGAGGAGAGCTTGAAGAGACTCCTATGCTTAAATTTTAAGGTAAGGGATGAAGTTGACCCTTTACTATAACATTAAACCAGCATGTAGGAAGCAAAGAAGAAAGAGATGATTTGTAAATAGAACATGCATGGGTAGGAGAGATGGAAGTGAAGATACTGCTAATTTAGAAGGTAGCTTATCGGGTGAGGAATGATTCATGATGGTACATGATTATGTTGATTAAGGATAACCTATGATAGATGAAGCTACTTATTGTTATATTGATAGAAAGATGAAAAAAATGTAACAAGAAAAGACATTTTGTTGATAAAGAGTTTTTGAAGCCTTGATAAGTTCTAGTGAGTTGATGGTTTGGAGTTATCTTGAAAAGATCCTACTTTAATAACAAAGGAATTTTTAGGAGGATCACCTTTATACTTCATGTGGAATGCAAATATACTCCTTGCATGAGTGTTTAAGGAATCCTAAATGATCTACATGTCCTAATTGTTAGGCTACATTGCGCTATTAAAGACTATCTCCTTTTTTTTTCACTAGCTCTTGAACATCATCTTTGAGGATGTTGCACTTGTTTGTTTGATGACCTACAACCTCATGGTAATAAAAAAATTTGTTAGGATTGTATCACCTTGGGACTAGACGATCACCTTCCACATGTTATGACAGTTCGATGGCAAGAGTCTACAAGCATCTAAATCTAACTAGTGTATTCTCTAAGAAATGTTTCAAGGTTATCTAGCACTCTTTTAATAGCATGTTGTAGAGCTATGTGGAGGTTACTAGAATTCGATGGTATTTAGATCTATCCTTTAGATGTCTACTTTGCTAGACCTCATTCGATGTAATTCACCTAGTGGTATTGGGCTTTGGATTTACATTTTCCTCAATTAGTTGATAAAAATAATTATGAAGATTAGTTCATAGAAGCCATCATTTTTCCACATTCTAAAAGACTTTCTCTTCACTAGTGGTTTTATTAGCTTTATTGTAAAATTTCAATCATTTTAGGTCATTGCATCAATGTAATTGGTTGAGGTAATGATATCATGAAGGCTATATGGTTTGGAATAGACTAGTTTTCATCTAATGTAACTATTGACTACTTCTTTGAAAATGTACAAAAGCTTATTATCAAAGACATTGTAAGTGAACACCATCATTGTTGAAGTCCATCTAGAGATGAACTTAGAAATTAACTCATTAAAATCCTATTTGATCATCAAAATCTTCTACAATGTACCACCTCTACTGATGTTGTATTTGAAACATTCCACAAATGTTATGAGTTTCTCCTAGGAGTTGATGGATCCATGAGGAAGAGACTTATACCATTCAAGTACCTTGCCTATTAAAGCTCACTAGAATGATATGGTGATGGTTGGCCAATAGCATACACTCATTACAAAATGTGAGAGCATGATTGGTAGCATAAAATTTGGCATTGTATTTGATGAAGTTTGGTAATAAAACCCTCTTATGAACTTAAGTAGATGGGATCAATGGGCTAAAGGGACCAACAAGGAGATAGGTATGCAAACTCTAGGACTTTCCTCATGTAATTCTATGGCTTTTCAAGTTTGATCATCATTAGCTTACAAATGAAAGATAAGTCTTGAAGTAAAAGAATAAGTTTAGGTGGCATACCAAGGATAGTGGACATAGAATAATTACCTAAAAGAGGATTATGATCAAGTAACATAGGCTTAAGTGGTGTACTAATGAATAAGGAAACTGGTTATAGAATGTTATACTATAACATGGATAAAGAAGGTAGGAGAAATGGAAGTCAAACTTCTTTTTGTTAAACTTGTGATGTGATGGATAGCGGTTAAAAAAGGTTCAATCAGAAATTAGGATTTTAACCTTGCACCTGGGATGTTGAGTTTACAGCTATGATATTAGTGAATAGATATAAGTTGGTGGTAAGGTAATTATAGAAAGAGTGATAGTACCTATAATAATTAAAGTAGAGACTAAATGATAGATGGGTTGAGGTAAATGTTAGTTCATAGGATTAGTAGAGCTAATTAGATGAACATGCTAAGGAATTAGACTCAATGATCAAGTGATGTGTTGATGAAATAGTTCTTTGGGGATTCAAAAATGAGGATTTTTATTCTCTTAATCATCATGGATGCCAACACCATCTCAACTTTTACTTTGCTAGTCTTAGAACTGATAACTCCTAGTGAAGTTGATGTTAGGATGATCCACCAGGAAATCCATCATAGTTTTTCTTTTCTAAATTTTAACATTACTAAGTGCCTGGACTTCATCCTTGATAAGGAGATATTCTACCAACATTATCTATTCATACTATTCCAACTCGATGAGATGGTTGGGATTAGGAAGAAAAGGTGTCATGTTATTGAAAGCTTAATATGTAGCCATCTTTTGCAACTCATCCTCAAAAACTACAATGTTTAGCTCTTGTTTGATGCATGTGATTTTGTAATCATTAACTTAATGGCTAATTAGATAAAATAAAATTAATATGGGTATATTTAAAATAGATAAGAAATATAAGACAAATAATAAATGATAGAGTGAATATGAAGGAAAAGGTTTGGGTTTTTCCTTTCTAATAAACAAAGAATGCTTTATTGATAAAATGACACAGTTTACCTCCTAAGAAGGACAAAGAGCTACAATGGTATAAAATGTAAGATGATAAACTAAAAATAAATAATTTATACTTAGCTCATGAGTAAATAAAGGATTTAAATGATGGAATTTGAGTTTTTATAATTTTACAAATGAATGGATGGTTTACAACCACTGTTCAAAGTTAATTCAAAGGTCAAACAAGGCTATTTTTAGGTACCATGTTGTAGGTGATGTAGTGACACTAACACTACGGTAGATGATGCTAGCATTAGCATGCTCGCATGTGCTACCAATGCTATTGGTACTGAGGCTAAGCTCACAGACTATAGATAACACTAGAATGGCCATGACGCATATAACATAGTTAATGGATGTTGATGTTCCAAACATCTTAAAACTTAAATAATGGTCTCGAATCTCAAGAAATTGATCTAGAATTAATGTTTGAACTTAGCATTTATAGGGTTAGGATTTCCAAAAATACACAAAGTTCAAAATTAATAACAGAGAGTTCACTTTTAGTAAATTTGACTTACATGCATAAGTAACATTGATGATGCTAGCTAATGCTAGGTGACCCTAATGCCAACATCACCTAGTGTTACTTTGGGTAAAACATATCAATTTGAACCTCAAAAAGCATTTGAAATTGCCAAAACTAATGTTAATTAGCCTAGGGATCATGTGGACTAGTTTCTAGAGGTCCAATAGAGGAAAATTCAAGGTTATAAGACCTATTTTTGAATTCTAATGCAATCGTGGCATTGGTGTTAGCAACACCTATCATCACCTAGGTGAGAGATATGGTTTTAACCTCCAAAAAGCCTTCAAACTTGCCAAAATTGATTTTCATTACCTTGAGAATAATGTGGACTAGCCATCGACACCCTAACGAAGTTAGAATTACAATCAATGAGTGAGTTTTTTAGGAATAAAGTGTAGGTAATGCTCTTATTAACTTGAGCCTCTAATTTCCACAAAAATTGATGATTCTACTCAATGATGTATCACAAGGAAAGTTGGATGCCTAGAATAAGAAATTGACATGTGCCCCTTGCTCATGAAAATTTGACAAGTATACAAAAGATCTTCAAAAATTATTTTTTGAAAAAACATGTCATCAAAACCTTCCAACTCAATTTTCCAAACATGATCTATGTCCTTCCACATGTATACATAGATCCCTCCAACCAAACCCAAAAAACCTTTCAACATGTGATCATCGATATACTACAGCACTACAAGGCATTTAGCAAGGCTTGAAAAAATGCTTTAGCTTAAAATTCCATTAGGAGGACAAGTAAGCAAAACCAAACATCATAATATTTCAAGGTGTGCACCATGCCTAGCTTCTTCCTCTATGTAGGTAGTAATCAAAGTTTTCATTTTTCTACTTAGATGATAATAATTTCAATACTCCATGAAATGCATGTTCACCTCTGAGCCAAGTTCAAAGAATAATTTACTACTCCTTAAAAGGAAACTTTCCACTTTCATCGAGGCTATGCATGCAACACCTTAGCTTGCATTTCTTAGAAAGATAGAGCATGGATAGAGAAAGTGCCCACAAGTATATACTTGAATATTTATTGCTAATTCAAAAAGGCCTTCTTTGAAATAAAAATTATAAAGCCTTCTAAATTTACAAAACCACAAAATCAATGCCTACTTGTAAGATATACCCTTTCAACTTGAACCTGATGGACATCCTTAAGGAATTTTACAGCCATGGTCATAATAGTGCATTAATCAACACCACCCAAACTCTCAAATCCTCACTTGTTACTTCATAGAAATAGCATTCCTTTCCAATATTTTCTTTACTATTATGCATTAGTATATTAATTTTTATACTTATGTTGCATGAATTTTCCTTAGAATTTTTACAAGTACCTCATTTGTTACTAATCTAATGTATTGCATTTTGTGTTGTTAATGCACAAACTTTGATGGTGGATAAGTTAGATTTAAATGTAGGTGTACTAACCTAAATCATTGGTGTAAGGATAGAAGGGAAAAAATACCAAAAGATGGTTGGGCAGGCACAGCTGACCCTGTCTTTGCTTGAGGGAAAGCTGGAAAAGGGAACGAAGGCAGAGTGCCTTGGATGGTCTACACACAAATCAACCAAGGACTTCCCTAAGCGTAAACTATGGCTTGCGCTAGGGTTATCATAACTGATGTCATGCATAAAATGTAAATAGAAACATAATTGTAAACAAAACATGAAAAAAATGTAAATTGAATGTAAAACAGAGTAAACAAGATAATGGTTGGCAAAACGAACTATATTGTATTGCTTAGAAAATATGTGCACCAGGCAAAGAGTAGTTGCATGTGTGGATGGTAGGTCAAGCGCCAAGCCCTGGGGTGATGTGATGTGATGTGTGTCAGAAGTGCTTGGATGCTAGGAATCAAGTGTGCCGAGTGCCCAAGGATTGCTGGTCTGAGTTTCCTAAGCCGTCCAACTCCAAAATTGTCAACCCCATTTATGTGAATTGACAGGGTATTTATAGGGTTGGTCCAATCTCAAACACAAAATTTGTGAATGGAATCAACGACTAAGGGATGAGAGAAAAATGGATCAAGTGAACGTGTCCAGTGGACAGTTGCGCATGAGTTGGATGTGTGTTGGCAAGCTACGTTATGGACCAGGTGCATCGTATCTTACAACATGTGGCTTACTCAAGCCCATGAAAGTACATACAATTTAGACCGTGAGGGCCTGACAAGTCCCACAAGTCAAAATTTACAATGGAATCAAGAGAAATTGACTCTAGCTCACTTGAAACTTCTGGATCTTTGACTTGACTGCTGCAGGATGTTGATTCGAGTGATTTCATAGCCGTTTAAAGTGTTTTTCTTGACAAGAACTTCCAACATGAGTTGATTTTGTGTCAACATGACTTGAGCATGCGCACGCGACACTCACGCTACACTCATGCTACACTCACGTTGTAGCATGACCTCAGCGTGAGTGAACAAAAACTTGTAATTTTTCATTAAATTTTGGAAATTTGAAGCCTGATTCTTGAAGTGCAAGGATTGCCTAACTGTGATTGATGAATTGAGCCTGAAATTACCTTGTTTTGAGCTATTTATGGTAAGTCACGCTGGAGTCACGCTGCAACATGTCCACCGCGTGATATGCAATGTGACATGACTCAAAAATGATGTATTTTGCTTGAAATTATGATTTTAAAGCTTGATTCTTGAGTGCAACTACTGTCTAGCTATAGTTGATCCTGACAGTGATCTGAAATCTAGAATTTGAGCCTTGATGTAACTTGTTTAGAACCATTTTGAGTAGGTCAAGCTGCAGCGTGACATGTAGCATGACATGTGAAATCTTTGCAAAAACTTGAAATTTTCAGTTGAAATCTAGCATTCTAAAAGTTGGGACTGAAGCTGTCAAGAATGTGCTCTGAGGATGACTTGCACACTGTAGATCAGATTGTTTTGGCTCAGTTTTGAGACTCCAAGAGTTCGTCATGCTGTGGGTAAGCTTCCAACTTGACGGGATGAGCAAGCTGGCTTGATTTAGCTGAGTGTAATTTCCATGCCTTAGCCAAATTTTGCCTCCCGAAAGCTCAAAAGGACTTGAGTCATTCTTGTTTCAAAGTGTTAGGCAAAAATTAGTGGTGTTTCATTGGCCCCTCTTTGTTGACATCTGGAGGAATCCACCCGAGAGGCGTTAACAAAGAAGTGCAAAATACCATGAACAACCAAGTACCGAGCATCATTCGTTAGCCTTTGGCTGGATGTCATAGCTCCGTTTTCAAAACTACATGGGGTTGGGGAGGTGCAATTCAAGATGCAAGGGGAGTAGTTGTAACTGGGGAAATCAGGAGTTGGTCAAGGGTTATAATTACTATCAAGATTTTGGGAGAGCAAATGCTCTCACGTGAATGAGCTATATCTTTGATCCTTATCAATAGCCAGCATTTAGCAGACTCAAAGCCAAGACGTTGGAGGTACGTTCTTTGGAGAAACAGGTTTCTTATAGAATGTTTACGGGGCCCATTGTAAATAGCCAAAGCCACGCGATGATGTGCAACATGATCTCTTTGAGACATGAGTGTAACTATTTTCCAATACAATTGCCTTCTCGCCTAGGGCTTGTATGAGAATAGCCAATAGTCTTTTGTTTATGATGTCAATGGGGTCATGAAGACCTTCTCCGTGTATTTTTCTCTTTGAAATTTTTGTTCTTTTCCTTTTTTTTTATTTCTCTTTTCTTCTATTTTTTCTTTGTTTTGTTTTTTCTTTTTTCTTTTAATTTTCTTTTCTCAGTCTTTTTGAAAGAGCTTTCTTTTTTATGTCATGCTCGTGTTGGAGTGCTTGAATTTTGCATCATGTACTATGTACTGTGTTTTGCATCGCAACTACTTAGAGAGTCACAATGTGCAACAGTGTATCAAGAGTTTTGAACTTATTAGAATGTATCTAGGGGTGTAATTGAATAGGACAATTGGGACATGATGGGGAAATAGGGGATGTTATCAGGATTTGGGAATGTACTTATGAACGGATTGATTAACCTAGTTGCGTGCATCAGGAAGAATGTGATACCTTGTCATCACGATGAAGTGCATCTATGTACGAACGCCTCAGGAGTGTCATCCTACAAATACAACTCCAAGAAGACAAGAAAAAGACACAAATGAATCGGTTAATTAAGCACTTTAAACCAGGAGATGGAGTCACCACGTGAAATTTTCAAAGCAAATACAATTATGAACAACATTAGCTTCATTAGTGTCCATGAGACAAATTGTGCAGCAAGTCTTTGTAGAACATGTACAGCCAATTGCAGCAACATATCTTTTCAAACTTTGCCTGGTCGTCAATGATGTTGCCAGTTTATAGTCTTGGCGGACTATTATGGATTAGTTTTATGTCATAACCCTTTGGGTGGATGGTGCATTGCTAGTTTACAATCGTGGCGGACAATGAAGAGGCAAACCAGTTTATAGTCTTAGTGGACTTTGCATGCTAGTTTCATGTCATGGCAGACAGATATGGCAGTTTAGTATCATACCGAACAGAGCTCTATGGTGTCAGTTTAATGTAATGACTCCAGGAATTTTCTGTGGTATGAGTTTTAAGTCATGATGCCATGAATTTTCTGTGGTATCAGTTTTAAGTCATGATGCCAGGACTTTTCTATGGTATTAGTTTTAAGTCATGATGCTAGGACTTTGACGTACCTCAAGTTTATCAGACATAGTACCATTTCAGGTACAAGTGATTTGTAGGATTAGCAAACTCGTCCACATTCATATCAGCAAGTTTGAATGCTCCATTATTGTACACCTTGGTGACTAAGTAAGGCCCTTCCCAGTTGGCTGAGAATTTATTTGAGAGTTCACGTACGACTTTAAGGACTAAGTCTCCTTCTTTGATTGGGTGCTTGTGCAAATTGTGTTTGTGTCGTTACCGCTGTTGTTTCCAGTACCATTCGAATTGATCAAGTGTTCGCACACATTCCTCCTCTACCGAGTCAAGGTCAGCAATGTGCAATTCATTGTTTTGACTTTCATCGAGGAGGCCAAAGAGAGCTATTTGCAATGAGGGAACCTACAACTCTAAAGGTAAAATAGCTTCAAATCTGTATACAAGACTAAAGGGAGTTTTACTTATGGATGTTGGATGTGTCGTTCTGTATGCCCACAATGTGTCAACTAATTGTTCATGCAATCGTTTCTTGCTTCGATTTAGCATCCTTTTGAGCACCATGATGATAATTTTATTTTTAGCTTCTACTTGACCATTACTCTGTGGGTAGTAAGGTGATGAAAATGCATGTTTAATGCCTAAACTTTCACAGAAGCCTTTAGTATCTGCACTACTGAACTGTGGTCCATTGTCGGTAATGATGGTCATTGGAATACCAAAACAGGTCATGATATTTTCTATTATGAAAGTGGTCTTCCTAAGGGGAATAGCTTCTACCCATTTTGTGAAATATTCAATTGCAGTGATAATAAAGCTATGTCCTGCAGAGGACGATGGTGTTATCGGTCCAATTAAGACTAAACCCCATTTTTGGAATGGCCATGTGAATTGTGTTGTATGCAATTTCTTAGGTGGCACATGTATTAAATTACCATGCTTTTGGAAGATGTCACAAGTTATGACCTTGGAGATGCAATCATACTCCATGTGTGGCCAATACTAGCCTAAGCACCTAATCTTTGTTGCCATTGCTTTAGGTGCAATGTTTCCTTCACAAAGTCCTTTATGGACTTGTTCTACGATCGTTTGACCATCGACACTACTAACTCACATCAACAGAATGCCTTTGTAGGATCTACGACACAAGGTGTCTCCTATTAATGCATATTGCCAGAAGCGTTTTCGCACAGTGTCCTTTTGAGCATTTTTCAAGTGTTATGGTGGTTCACCTATTACAAGGTACTCTTTTATGTCATCGTACCATTCTATTGTGCATGTTGTACTAACGAATGCTATAGGAATTTCATCACGTGTGTTAATTAAAGGTTCGGCACAACTTGTTATAGAGCTAGGCAATGCGTGGAACATTTCGGGTGTCATGCTTAAGGCTAGTGTACCAAGTGCATTGGCCATTGTGTTTTCACTTCTAGGGAGATGTTGTATATCGATTTCTACTAGTTGTCTTAGCAGATGTTTGGTCAAATCACAATATGATTGCAAATCTCAATGACTTGATTAATAACTAGCTATGAATCACCTCGAACTACAAGACATGAGATTCCTAAAGTTAATGCTGCTTGAAGACCTCGAAGAAGACCTTCGTATTCTACCATGTTATTGGTGCAAGGAAAGGTTAATCGGTAGGTGAAGGGTTGGATTTCTCTAGAGGGGTATGTTAAAATGGCCGCAGTGCTTCCTCCTCAGGAGGTTGAAGCTCCATCAAAATAGAGGATTTCTTTGTAGTTGTCAGGTACAGCATCTATACTGTTAACATTTTCATCAGGGAAATTAGGGTTAACTATTGCCTGATCATGCGTTGGCGAAACGGCTAATTGCATGACTATCGCTTGACCTTTTGTGGAGGATTGAACAATGTAGTGAAAGTCAAATTCCACGATCATTGCTTTCCACCTAGCTATCCTACTTGACTCATAGATATTATTGGTGATAGCGTGAAGAACATTATCTTTGAAAATGATGTAAACTTGATTGCAAAAGAGATAATGCGCATTTCTTCAAGGAGAAGACGATAGCGAGGAATGATTTTTCTATGTTGTTGTATCATTTTTCATAGGCGATTAATGCGTGGCTTAGGTAATATACAGGGATTTCAACTCCATCCTCACGTTTTTGACAAAGCATCAATGCAATGGAGGAATCGGAAGTTGCAAGGTAAATGTAGAAAGTTTTATCACTTTGTGGAGGATAAATAATTGGTAGCTGAGCCAACTCTTGTTTTATGTTCTCAAAATCTTCTTGGCATTATTGAGTCCATTGGAAATGTACATTCTTTTGTAATAGATCTTGCATGGGACTTAACTTATCCATCAACCTTTTGATAAAGCATCTAATGAATTGCAGTCTACCTTGGAGGCCACGTAGTTTGGTGAGGTTTCTTGGTGATTGCATATTGGTTATTGCTTTAACCTTATCAAGGTCTATCGGTATCCCTATTTCAAAGACTAGGAAACCAAGCATTTTTCCCATTTTGACACCAAAAATGCATTTCTTTGGATCGAGTCTAAGGTCATATTTGAGACAATGTTTAAGCACTAAGTCTAGATCTTTTGCATGTTGTTCAATTGTTTTATATTTGACTGGGATATTGTCAACATAATCATTGAGCAAATTGAGCACGTAATCACTGAATATATATGTCATTGCTCATTGATATGTAGCTCCTGCGTTTTTAAGGCCAAATGGCATCATAGTATAACAGAATGTACCCCAAGGCATCATGAAAGTTGTTCTAAGTTGATGTTTTAGATTGATTCTTATTTTTTTGTATCCTAAAAATCCATCCATAAAGGTCAATAGTGCATGCCCAGAAGTTGTGTCAATAAGTTGATCAATGCTAGGTAACAGGAAATCGTCCTTTATGGTGGCTGTGTTGAGGTCACGGAAGTCAATGCATATGCGTATACTACCATTCTTCTTGGGGACTACAACAATGTTTGATACCCAATCGGAATAGTCAACAACTCGGATGAAACCAGCTTGATAGAGTTTTGTGATTTTAGCATGGACAGCCAATGCTACCTCGAGTATGACCTTCCTTTCTTTTTGCTTCACCGGTTTAATTTTTTCATCAAGAATAATGTTGTGTTGGATTATCTAGGGATCTAGTCTTGGCATGTCAATTAATGACCATGCGAACATTTTTATGTTGTCTTTTAACACCTAAGTGATGTCACCTATGAGTTGCGAGTCTAGTAAGGCACTTAATTTCAATGTTCTGGTTTCACCATTGATCGTAGTAATGGGGATTTCAACTAGAGGATCTTCAGTGATATTATTAGCTTCTAGATCTAGATTTTTATTCACGTTTTTAGGCCAATCTATCATTTCTTGAGTGGAGGCTATTAAATTGGTATAGGTGGATGGATTTAAATCCAAGGATTCTGAGTTGATTGCTCTTTCTACCTCCCTGTATGATCCATTGAGAGACAATGTTGAGAGGATATTCTTGGTGGCCATATGCTTGCTCCTGCCAATTTAAAATGGGAGCAGAGTAAGAGACACCCTCTTGGCAAAGGAGTTACTAAATATAAGTGAACTATGTACTAACAAAAATTTGGAGATGCGGTGATAGTCATGGTAGTTTAAAGCCATGGCAGTTTAAGGCCCTACCAAGCTACATGGCAGTTTAAGGCCGTACCAGGCCATATGGTAGTTTAAGGCCATACCAGTCCACATGTTGACTTGAGTGTATGCACCATGTTTAAATTTTAACTTTTAAATTTGAGAGTGAACAAAAAGTTTAGGGATTTCAAAGTTTTATGAATTTTATGTGCCAACATATAACACAAATTTAAAAAAATGAAGCCAATATAAAGTGAGAGAAAAATAAAGTAAAACAGAAGAAGATAAAAATAGAATGTGTTGGGTTTAAAAAGGGGATTTTGAAGTGGAGGAAGGGCATTTTGTGCTAGTGTGACTTCTTGACTGCAACGTGACTTCTTGACTGCAGTGTGACTTAGGAGTGCAACATGAGCTATGACATCAGCATGACTTGCCGTCAACAACGTCAGTGTGCACAAGGCAACATGAAGGACAAGGGCAGAGGAAAGGCAAGTCGGGATAAGGGGAAGAGGCAGGTGAATCTGGCATTCATAGAGGAGAGCAAAGATCTTCTCCAGCGTCTTCCCCAAGCCAGGATTCCAACATGGAAGAAGGCTCTGCACAGGTAATTTTGTTTCTCCACTATTTTCCTCCAGCAGCGTTACCTAGGGTAATATTTTGTGGCTGTAATATTGGAATCTTTGAGCTATGATTTTCTTGGGGTTTTTGAGATTGTAATTTTGGGTGAAGGAGTTCAAGGCGTATGGGCGTGGGCAAGGTTCTTGGCATTACAGTCACAAAATTTCTAGCTTTCACGATGTTCTGGTTGCAGGGTTTTGGGATTTCTTGGTGTGACTACCGGGGGAAAGCCAACGTGAACTTGAGATTTCTTTGTTTTGCAGAAATTTTTGATTTTTCAGAGCGGTGCGACTTGTAATTTTTCAGGGCAACATTACTTGCGAATTTTTCTGGATTTCAAGGCAGGAATGAACAGCGTGACTTCGAATTTTTGGGCAAAATTTTTTGATTTTAGAGGCAACGTGGCTTATAAAATTCTGGCCCCTGGGCAAGGTGGCATGACTTGTAATTTTTGAGCTTGCCCAGGGTAGCATGACTACAAAAATTTTGGATCTTTAGAGGGGCAAGAGGGGCAAGAATGGCCAGTATGACTGTATATTTTCAATTTCATAGGGGCAAGGTGACTGCTCATTTTTTAATTTTTGGGGAGCCCAACGTGACTACACATTTTGAATTTTTGAGAAGCCACGTGACTTGTAATTTTTGGATTTTGCCTAGGGCAGCGTGACTTGTAAATTTTTGGTTTTCAGTCTATGGGCTTTTTCAAGCAAGACATGATTAGTGTGAATGTGGTTAGGATTTTTTTTGGGGCAAGTTGCAAGTTCCTGCGTGAGCTTGAATGTGGGACGCTGGGATGAGTGGAATTGCTAGGATGAGTGTTGAAGGGAAGACCCACCGTGACTTGTTGGTGGAAAGCCCAGCATGACTCGCTAGTGGGATAGGAAGGCCTAGCATGACTTCCTGGTGGCTTGCTTGCAAGGCCTAGCATGACTTAGGTGCAGGGCCCAGCGTGACTTGGTTTTGGAGATGCTAAAGATACCCAACGTGAGCTGGAATGTGAAGATGTTCATTGCTGCTAGATGCTCATTATTTGCCAGTTTCATGTTTATATCATTTATTTATTTTCCTAAGTGTTTATGTTCTACATTTTTATGTGGGTTTATCGTGGCATGGATTCCAATGTATCCCAGTGAGTGTCAGACACACTAAATAGATATTGGTGTTCTTGTCTCATGGGGTAAAGTTGTGCATTCCAAGTGTTTGTTTATGTGATTTCTTGGCCCATGTGGTTTTTGATCTATTGTTAGCACTAAATTTTTTTCACTTACCTAATGTTTCTGGCATTGGGTTGGCTATGTGTAGGGGACCTAAACCTTCTCTTTTGGTGGTTGAGCTTGTTAGGGTGCTTACTTGGTTTGGCCCCTTTGGACCAGACACACCCCCCTACAACATGCGCATTGGGCCCCATGTGATATGGTTTGGCCCCGGTGTTAGTTCATTTTTTTCCTTCATCTTGCAACATTTTAGTGTGGTTATATGGTCTCACCTGAGTGAACAGTTAGCTCATGACATCATCGAGACAGTGTTTCCTGGGTCTACACAAGGCATGCTTGCTTTTATCACTGATATCGATGAGGGACTTTTCAAGGTTTCGGGAGGCTCTGCTGAGGATCCTAGATCTACACGTCCTTTGACTAGTGTATGGGAGCTGCCTACATGTAGTCATTATAATAGCAACAACACACTTTTCCTAGCCCTCCGTGTACACATTCTATTTCAGAACCCACCTCAAATGGTATATAGGATGGACAGGTATGCTCCTTTGTGTCTTGTTTAATTTTTTATCCCTTTTCAAATTTCATGTCATTGTCTAAAAGCAAATTTTTTTTCCTATGCAGGCCTTGCCTTGATGAACATGGGATGTGCGATGATGATGGCGAACTTGCCTTAGTGTGCACAGCTCTAGAGACTTTCATGGTGGACCCCATTCTTCATGCTACAATGTTGGACCAGACCAAGGTGGCTCTTGTTAACTACCATAGGCAGTTTTCGAGAGCCTTTCAGTATTTCCAAGTTCGCAGTTGGTTACATGGTGAATGGTCTTCTAATGGGCCAACTTTCCCTCAAAGAATTGATCCTACACCTATCCCACCTACACCATTTACCAATGGTAAATGACCATGCTCTAGTCTCCATTTTATTTTCTTTTTTTGCCTTATCTTGTACTATGTTTTTAACTTTTTGCTCTATGTTTTCTCTTTACAGTAGTCATCCCTCCCAAAGAAGTCACTATTATAATGGGATGCACTGAGGCCACCCTTTTCATGAAGTTTGGGGAGGTGGAGCAGTCACAAAAGTGGTTGCAGAGCGGAGCCCCTGAGCTAACCATCAGTCACCTTACTTGGGCAGGTCTGATGGACTTGTTTTCAGCTTTGACTCCTAGCATTCTTGCCATTGAAATAGTCACTATTGTAGATTCTTTTAATGGTGATGCTTCCCATTTTAGCACATGGGTCCGAGGGGTTAGGGTATCTTTTTACTTGATCACTGAGTTTCTCTCTGATCTTTTTGGCATGCCCATGGATGGCACCACGGTATCTATAGACAAAGCAACAAAAGATGACTAGGTCATAAGAGAGTTGAAGGAGTGGTTAGGTGTGCCTCTGGGTAGCAAAGTTTTTTCTATGTGAGACGACACCTGGTCAATGTAAATGAACTTTCTATATCCTCTCTTCTGGGCATGGGCATTCCCCAAATCTCTTTCTCAAGGGAGAAACCTTGAGATCGAGACCGCACATGTCATACGTGCCATTTTAGAGATAGGAAGGCACTACAACTGGGCATAGTTTCTTGTATCTAGTCTTCGTGGGGAGATCATCAGGTTATGTTCCAATGTCCATGCTAAATCTCATTTTACTTTTGCTTTCTTTGTGGGGTATTTACGTAGTTTTTCCGAGTTCCTAGTGGTTTATGATGATAACCACCATGTTTTGAGGGACCATTCGCAATTATCCCATCCTTGGATTCACCAACTATTTAGCACCACTAGATCCCAAGATCCACTGGAGGACATTGAGGAATCGGTATCAGTTACTAGTGGAGGTGCAGCCAGTTATTCCCATCATTCCCACGATAGTTTGGGATTTGAACCACCTAGGCTACATACGTCTATGAAAAGGGCTGAACGTTTGATTGGCAAGACCTTTGGGAAGTCCAAGATGAAAGTGAAGAGGAAAGAACACCCAAGGGAGCCTACTCCAGATGTGATACTACAAAGGGAAAAGAAGATTCGGTTTGTACTACCAGTGGAAGGTAAGTATTTAGTTTTATTGTGACATTTTAATGTATATGTTTGTTGAATGTATATGTACCCTATGTCATACTAACATTAGAATGTTGGTATTATCATAGGAGAGTCCAAAGAGAGAGGGAGAGACTTTGGCCCCAATGGCCGATCCTGAAGTGATTGTCACAGGGTCGAAAGAAGAAGCAAAGGAAAGAGAAGAAACGATTGAAGAACCTCCTACCTCGCAAGAGGAGAATGTGACAGATGTCATGGAGATGAGGCTTGCAAAGGCTTTGGATGCACTCAGGCAACCCAGTCATGAAATAGGTGTCCATTCGGGTGATGAAACAGATGTCCTTGATGGCTTCTTCAATGGATCGTTGCAACTTGGTGATCTTCTCGATCTAAACAGTAAAGGGCCTTTTGGTATGTTTCTTTTAGCACAATCCATGTTTTTTCATCTTTTAATTTTCATGCATTATTTTTAATTATCTTTATTGTTTCTGGCATCATAGGTAAATGCTGAGACTTTTGAGGCATACACATCTCGGGCAGAGATATCAGGAACACAGGTTCCAATTGAAGTGAACTCTTTGGCTTGTCCCACACCGACTGACCAGCTAAGTCCATGGCCTGAGATTCCTAGTAAGATAGACTTTGTTAAAGGCATCGTTAATGATGTGGTTACTCACTTACAAGAAGCTCATCCAGAACTAGGTATGTGTGTTTTATGTATTATGCTAAGCATTTGGGTTTATTGTGCTTCTTTGCATTCATTGATTATAGTTGATTCCTATATGCGGTACTTACAACTGTAGGCGCCAAGCTTCAGTGGGATCCCTTTGAAGCTACTCACATTGGTGCTCTCCCTGAACTGCTTGGGAATATTGAGCAAGTCCCAAGGAATGTGTAAGATGCAGTTTCTGGTTGCATCGTACAGAATGCCAAGTCGCTTTGGACTTGTAGACGTTCGGTTGAGTACTTATGGGACGAGGTGCATTCATTGAAAGAAGCACTGGTGAAGGAGAAAGAAAAGAGTAGGGATCTCCAATCTCGTTACGATATTGCTATCGCTAGACTATTTGGTGATAGCACTTCGTGCACATCTGAAATTACCTATGCGTGTTACTAGATGGTTTTAAATAGCAAAGTGCAGGCGATGCGGGACTTAGCAGAACAAAGGGCACAGATAGATTTGTTGAACAGGAAATGTCAGGATTGGAAATCCTTTGCTACCAAAGTATGAAAATGAGGCCAAGACCAAAAGGACCACAAGCATCAGTACAAGAAATGGTTAAAGGAGGAGTCAATTGAACATCACCGGATGGAGATGTTGATTGATGGGTTAGGTTTGTGGTCTGCTTATGATAGTTTTGCTAAGTGTACCAAGGTGGAGGGATCTCCTGAAAGAATAATTATCACCACCTCTGGGGAGGCTACGACAGGCATGTTCTCTCTTGAGCACCCTACTTGGACCTCGGTGGACAAGGGCAAAACACTTGCTAGCATTGATATTGCCTTAGAGGAGGATTGGACAAATGTGCCCAAGAAGGAGATTCTATGGCATTTGGAGACCAACTTGGGGCCTTCCGCACTTGTGAGTGTTTTATTATGGCATTCATTTTTGTATGGTTTTGTTGTTTTCATTGTTAATGTTACTGTATTTCTATTTATTTATTTATTTTTGCATTCATGATTTGCTTTACCACTCTTACATGTTTTCTTTTGTTTTCTATTTTTTGTTATAGGGACATGTTAATGATGGAGCTGGCCCCTGTGGAGCGAGAGCGGATGATGAAGAGGATCTTGGGGAGTAGGCCCGTCTCTGAGCTTATCATTAATCAGATTTTAGCTACTAAATGTTTTTGAGATTTTTTTGGATTTTTGATGGAAATGTATGGTTGAAAAATGTAATAACATGGACCTAGTTATGGCATAACATGTTAGAATTTTACTACCATACTAACTCATTGTTATATATTTTTTTATTTTTTCATTTTCTCTTTTTATTTGCCTTTTCAAGTATTATAGTGAACATGTGTGTGTAACTAACTGTAAAAATGGAGGAACGAAATGTGAATCAATACTTGTAAAATAGGAAAGTAACATTGAAGTCATAAATTAAGGCTATAACTTGTATGATTCGAAGGAGAATTTGACATAATATAGTGAATGTTTGTAAACTTGTAACATACTGAATCCTAGTTTAAAGCCATTTCGGGCCATTCACACTAGTTTAAAGTAATGGTGGACTGTTGCCTCTGTTGCTAAGGAAAGAAAGATTGCCAGTTTTATGCCATAGTGGGCCAAAACCAATAATAGTTTTAGAAAGATTTTAAAAGGAACTGGCCATTTCTGACCATGGCTAGTTTAATGTCATTGCGGACATTCATTGGTAGTTTAACGTCGTACCGGACGATTGGTAGTTTAACGTCATTTCAGACATGTGGTAGTTTAACGTCATTTCAAACATGTGGTAGTTTAACATCATTTCGAACATGTGGTAGTTTAACGTCATTTTGGACATGTGGTAATTTCGTTCTAGTTGTTGAGTTGCCTCTTGATCTTTTGTAGCTTAACATGAGGGGTTGGGCATGTGGGTATGATCTTATACTCACCTTCCACTTCATCGGGGACATCAAAGGGTAATTTTGACCAAGAGACATCACTAGGAATGGCTCCTATGTTTGCGTTGTCTAGTGCCCCCTCAGTTTTAGCAAGATTGTGAGTTAACGTTGGATTCATGTCTTCATGTATGTTCACAGTTTCTTACTTAGGCTCAACGAACTCAATTTCTGACTCTTGACTTACCTCAGGGTGTCAGGAAGTGATCAATACCGTTGTTTTCCCATGTATGATGATTTCACCACCCTCGTAAGGTAGGTGGATCTCCTAATGAATCAATGAAGACATGCCCTTAAGTTGAGCTAGCCAAGGATGCCTTAGAATCATATTAAAACCTGGCATTTCATCAACTACCACGAATTCGGCTGATGTGGGGAATTGGTCCCTGGCTATGAAATCTAAGGTAACCATACCTTTCACCCCAACCTGGGAACCACTAAAGGATTTTAGGAAAGAAGTCGTAGTGGGCTATATTTTTTCAGTAAGTCCTAGTTTTTCGATAATAGAAAAAGGTATTATGTTTGTCATTGCACCATCATCGACATGCACCCTACGTATCTTGAAATGATTGACCTATATCATTATGAACATAGGGTCTATGGTGACTTCTCCTATTTTCCCATCTAGCTTAATGTTCTTAGCACGAAACTCTAGGGATGTAGTCTTTGATTTCTGAGGTTGCGAGGACAATACTGCATAAATGGATGGTTCATCCATACGAAGGTCCTCAGTAACAGGGATCAAAGTCAGCATCTACACTAGAGCTTCGCGGCATACTGGTGAAGTCATTATTAGGTCATACAAACTTAGAAAAGTATTCATTTGTTTTAAGGCTTGTGTAACCTAGGTTAACATGCTTGCTAGATCTTTACCGTTTGGGACATTCTTATCTACAGAGATTTGGTCCATTTGGCCCAGCATTCGTATTTCTCATGGAGGAATTTTTGCATTAGTAAATGCAGGTGTTGGGTTTGGGATACAACCCATGACATTATCCTTGTTTTGATGACTCGTACTAGGATCATTAATGGATAGACCCATGGGAACAGTGTTTAGTGGAGTAGGCTTTAGTGGTCCTAATTTGTACTAATGGTTTTCTATTTCTGGGCACTCTCTTGTTAATCTATCGGTAAGACGTTCTTGTAGAGGTCGTGAGGTAGTAGAGGTGGGTTGTGTGCCAGGAAGTTTTGGCACTCCGATCACAAAGGGAATAGGTAGGCTTTCGAATGGTATGTTCGTCGTGGCAACAGAAGGAAGTACGCGGATAACTAATGGTTTTTGTGATGCGTGAGATGTGCACATGATGAAAGGTATTTGAGGACATGTTAGTGTAGGTGTGTTTTCTGAAGGTTTGCAAATCACAAAAGGTTTTTGCGGGGTGTCTTGTCTATTCTCCACATGGATAGTATTAATCACATAAGGTGCTTCACTAGCATTCAGAGGATCCTTGTATACCCCCATGGGCTGGTTCTGAGGTCTTACTAGGCTTGCCTCATCGAATACTACTTCACCCTTGTCTATCATGTGTTGTATATCCTGTTTCAAGGTGAAATAGTAATCAGTTCCATGACCAGGTCATTGGTGATACTCGCAAAACCTATCCAACCTAAAACCTCTTGGAATGGACGATTCATTAGCTGTTGCTAAGGTTTGGTTTTAGGCCGATTCACAGAATCTATCATGTTTTTGAGATGCTATGGGAGACATTTGTTTATGTTTAATTAGCCCAACCTTTAGAAGCTGATCAAGCAATTGTGAAGGTTTCATGCACAAGGGTGTGTATTGAGCGGGGTCTTTTCTTTCAAATGTATGGGCATGGCCCATGTTGGTGTTCCTATTTGAGGAAGTTTTAGGTGTAGGTATAGGTGTTTTTCTTTCATAGCTATTTGGGACAGCGGGTTGTTTTCCCTTTTGTCCTAGATGGTTAGGTCAGGTTGTCTCAACCACTGCTACTACCATCATCTTGGATTTATCTTTCCTGGTATGTTGACTCCTAAAGGTCGAGTAGGCTGGGTCATTACTTGTTTGTGTAGCATCTTCTATGTCTTTAATTTGTACAAATTCCTGGCTCAAGGTACGAGGTTTTAAATAGTAAAGTTTTGATTTAATAAATTCATTTGTAGTTGCCTTAAGGATGGTAAGCAGATATGTTTCAGGGATGGGTTCATGAAGTTCATTTAAGGCTGCACTCCATCTTTGGATAAACTTCTATGCTAGCTCTAATGGTGCTTGTTTAATTTGAATCAAGCTATCTAACATGGCTTTAGGTTTTAGATTGTATTTGAAACAAGTGATAAACTGATGCAACAAGTCCTCCAGAGAAGATGTAGAGCTACAGGGCAAGGCTCAATACCAGTCTAAAGCTTTTCCAATTAAGGACATAACAAACAAACGCAAAATTACATGAGTCTATGCCTGAAGTAATAGACATTCTGTTCGAAATGTTACTAGGTGAGCATTTAGGTCCCCTTCTCCATTATACTCAGTAAGCTGGGGTAATGAAACTCCCTTTGGAAAGGTTAGTGGTGGGACTGAGGGATCGATTGGATCATCTTGATAGAAGTCTAGTACCTTAACTTCCTCATTGTTCACAGTTTTAAGGCATTTTAATTCTTCTACTAATGAGTACATCATTTTTTTTCGTGTCGGCCCATTCTTGGGAAGTAGGTAGACTGGCAATTTGAGCTAGCGGTGGTTGGTAATGACTCGATTGTGGCATCATTTATGGAAAGAGATATTGTTGAACTGTCGATTGCTGCCATGGGATGACATTCAGGGCTGAGACCATGGGATGTGGTATGCTATAATGGGTAGACAGGTTTTGCTAAACAGCTAGTGGAACCCACTGCCCAGTCATGGGTTGTGAAGTGATCAATGGTGCTTGTTGGGTTTGCACCTGAGGTATGTAATGGGTAGATGTGGAAGCTAATATGAATGATGGCATCCCAATCACTTGAGGTCGAAAGGTCAATTATACATTAGTTTGATGAGGAGGTTTTTGGGATTGTATTTGTAATGGTATGATTGAAGCAAACGTGTTAGATTGAGCATTGAACTTGGAGCAGATGGGAATGGGAATGGCTACTTCCTATAGAGAAGCTAGTGGTGGAAATATAGTCTCTTCCAAGAAAGGTTGAAATAATGGGTTTGTATGGGCATGGAGACTGACGGTATGGTATGAATCCCCATGTTCAGATTGGGTTGCAAAGTTGTCCTCCTCATCTCCACCCTGAGGCTCTATCAGAGGTGTTTGTAAGGCTTGGCTTCTTACCATGAGAAGCTAGGATATGAGTTTATGGTGGTGTTCAGAGAGCGAGATTATGTCAAATGCTGAGGGGATGAACTCATGACCTCCTTTGTGGATAAGTTCATAGTCTCACTTTTCTTCTCTCTCTACATCATCGATGGGTAAGTTGGCTTGGATCTTGACACAAATGAAGTTATATTATTCAGGTGTAAGAGTTGCATAGGTGGGGTCTCTACCCTATAGCCTAAGTGACTAACGTGTAGGGCCTTGCGTGTTTATCTATTTGATGACAGCTATGGATTCGGAAGCAGTCATAGGTTTCGAGGTTAGAGTCCCAAAGTCAGAGGTCGACAGTGTCACCAGGTTAATTTGGAAGGATTCCATAATGAACGTGAGTGAACTGAGCTAGACGGGCTGAATGCAAGCAAATGTAGCGTTACAACTGCAAGATAGTGTGAAAACTGCAACTACAGTGTGACAATTGCAACTACAGTGTGACAACTGCAAGATAGCATGACAACTGCAACTATAGCATGACAACTGCAACTACAGTGTGACAACTGCAAGACAGCATGACAACTGCAACTACAGTGTGAAAATTGCAAGACAGCGTGACAACTACAACTATAGCATGACAACTGTGACAGGGAGACTCATAAGGAAAAGATGAATAAGTTTTGACAAGTAGCATGATCGACGTTTTAATGGACAACAAGAAAGTCGGGCCCTGCTTCTAGTGCCAATTTACGGTACTGACTAAATCATCGATGTAAGGCTGGAAGGGAAAACAAACACCGAAAGATCATTAGGCAAGCACAGCTGACCCCGCCTTCGCTTGAGGGAATGCTAGAAAAGGAAATGAATGTAGAGTGCCTTGGATGGTCTGCATGCAAATCAACCAAGGAATTCCTTGAGCGTAAACTATGGCTTGCACTGGGGTTATCATAATTGATGTCGTGCATAAAATGTAAACAGAAACGTAATTGTAAACAAAACGTGAACAAAATGTAAACGGAATGTAAAATAGAGTAAACAAGATAATGGCTGGAAAAATGAGCTGTATTGTATTGCTTAGAAAAGATGTGCACCAGTCAAAGCGTAGCTGCACGTGTGGATGGTAGGTCAAGCGCCAAGCCCCAGGGTGATGTGATGTGATGTGTGTCAGAAGTGGTTGGATGCTAGGAATCAAGTGTGCCAAGCACCCAAGGATTGTTGGTCTGAGTTTCCTAAGTCATCCAACTCCAAAATTGCCAACCCCATTTATGTGAATTCATAGGGTATTTATAGCGTTGGGCTAGGCTCGGGCATGGAATTCGTGAATGGAATCAATGGCTGAGAGATGAGGGAAAAATGGATCAAGTGACACGTGTCCGGTGGATAGTTGTGCATGAGTTGGATGTGTGTCGACAAGCTACATTATGGACCAGGTGCATCGTATCTTATAACGTGTGGCTTACTCAAGTCCATGAAAGTACATACAATTTAGACCATGAGGGACTGACAAGCCCCACAAGTGAAAATTTACAATGGAATCAAGAGAAATTGACTCTAGCTCACTTGAAACTTTTGGATCTTTGACTTGACTGCTACAGGATGTCGATTCGAGTGATTTCGTGGTCATTTGAAGTGTTTTTTCTTAACAAGAACTTCCAGCGTGAGTTGATTTTGTCTCAACGTGACTTGAGCATGCGCACGCGACACTCATGCTACACTCATGCTGTAGCATGACCTCAGCGTGAGTGAACAAAAACTTGCAATTTTTCACCAAATTTTGGAAATTTGAAGCCTGATTCTTGAAGTGCAAGGATTTCCTGACTGTGATTGATGAATTGAGCTTGAAAGTGTCTTGTTTCAAGCTATTTATGATAAGTCATGCTAGAGTCATGCTGCAACATGCCCATAGCGTGACATGCAGCGTGACATGACTCGAAAATGATGTATTTTGCTCAAAATTGTGATTTTGAAGCTTGATTCTTGAGTGCAACTGCTGTCTAGCTATAGTTGATCCTGAGAGTGATCTAAAATTTGGAATTTGAGCTTGGATGTGACCTGTTTAGAACCATTTTAAGTAGGTCAAGCTGCATTCACGCTGTAGCGTGACATGCAGTGTGACATGTAGCATGACATGTGAAATCTTTGCAAAAACTTGAAATTTTGAGTTGAAATCTGGCATTCTAGAAGTTGGGACTGAAGCTATCAAGAATGTCCTCTAAGGATGACTTGCACACTGTTGATTAGATCATTTTTGCTCAGTTTTAAGATTTCGAGAGTTGGTCACGCTGTGGGCAAGCTTCCAACTTGATGGGATGAGCAAGCTGGCTTGATTTAGCTGAGTGTGGTTTCCATGCCTTAGCCAAATTTTGCCTCCCAAAAGCTCGAAAGGGCTTGAGTCATTCTTGTTTCAAATTGTTAGGCCGAAATTAGTGGTGTTTTAGTAGGGGCTATAATGCTTTTTATATTTTTACTTTATTTTCTTAGTCCACCCATTTGAATGTTAATAATGTACATTGTTGATAAAGTCAATTTTCCTTAACCAATTATATCGTAACTACAATATCATATATTTGATATTGTAGCTCATGCTACTTCATCATAGATCTGATATTTTATAATGTGTGTGGCCTATAAATATAGTACTTAGGCACATGGTCCATAAGATGTTTTCAATCCATAGTAACAAAACTCTTTTAGTTTTCATAATCTAGCACTTAGGAATATGAATGCTCATAGTGTAGTATGATTTAGTGAATAGCATATTTATTCAAACATCTTGTACTTGGGCACAAGTGTGACCAACAATAAATATTAAGATATTTTATACTATTGTAGCATTCTCCTAGTTTCCTGTTTTACTTAGAATAATATTTTCTATTTTCTTGCTTAATGTTTTACTTGTCCAAAGTACACTTTATTTTTACTATTGTTAGTATGCGAAATGGATAGAACTACCTTTGGGCATAAACTATGATAAATCGTGGTTTTCCAAGCCCCAATATCAAGTACGTGATATCGTAGCGTGGACAACGATATTGTGATTCCTGTGTAGGCCTATAAATATAACATTCATGAACACAAGAGGAGAGTCAATTGTTAAGTCTTAGGGTAGAGTCTTTTTGTCAGTTTTTAGTTAGTTTTCAGTTCTTTCCCCAGTGCATGCCCACAGTGTGATGTTTGTAATTGTACAAAACCTTTGTTCGAGTGTGACGTACTTGGACATGCACACAATCAATAATAAAGATCGAGATTACTCCATCATTATAGCATTCACTTAGTTTTTAATTGTTTAATTATTAATTATAATTTATTATTTTCTTAGTTAATATTTCTTTATCATCATTTACTATTTTTGTTATTAAATGAAGAATGGGTATGTCTTAATCATGAACATTTAAGTGTAACTACTTGGTAACATAGTAGTGTATCTAGTAGTGCTCAAGTAATGTGTGCTTGGTAATCCTAGAAGTAGTACACAAGGTCCAAGATGCATATGGATGATTAAGGATAGATGCTCATTGCACTTAGGCTATCTTAGACTTTATTTTCCATTGCCTATTAGTTCACTCAAGTTATTTCTTATTGAATTTAGAAGTAGCATAGTAATTAGGAATCACATCATACACCTCACTCTAGACTAAATCATACATGACAAAGCAAACACTAGTCCACATGGAAAGACAACAAATTGTGATCAACATGTAGCTATCTAGGTGCCACAACTAGTCCATCTACGGAGTTTGACCAAATCATGTGCACACGATCATATTTGTATGGTTAAGCATAGGGGTACCTCGCTGCTCATCATTGGTGTCATTGCCAAGGACAGTGCTATTTATCTAGATTAGTTATATCATACAAAATCACTATAACGAAATATTAATAATGAATATTTTAGAAAGAAACTAATTGTAAATAAGCCACACACAATTCACAACAATGTCTCTCTCACAAGACTATGATAACACAACAATTAGTGAGGCAATTCATTGGAGAACCAACGAAATGTATGACAACGAAGAAGTTTGGAGTACTCAACCTCATGCAAGAGTTTCATATGTTCATGGACATCCCAGTGATACTCAAGGACTCTTGTCATCCAACTTGGATACCTTTAGTAAGGATGGGACATCCCATAGAATGAGGGGGTCCATAAGGCCTAGGACCTTCTCAATAGTTAACAAGAATTTATCTGGGGATGATTAGGAGACTTACAAAAGTCATGAAGAGTCTTCCAGTCCTTTCTCTTCTTCTACTCCTTCAACGTCAAGTCGTGACATGGATGATCATCTCTCAAGGAATCACCATAGAAATAGAAATCAAATCCATTGGCAAAGCTAGGAATGCCAACATGAACAAAGACAACATTGTCCAAACTCACAAACTCATAACCTACTTAGTGATGATGAACCCTTGTTGGCCACTAAGAGCCTAATGCATATACAAGAGGTTGTTCAAATATCCTGCAGGCATCACAAGGAAAGCTATCTACCCAAGCTTTATTTAAACAACTTTCCCAAATTTTTAGGAGGCTATGATTTATATCTGCAACATCATTTATGAGCTTTCTATGATGCTTACACATGGAATAACATTCAAAATGGATGGCAAAGACTTAAGCTCTTTCCTATGACACTTGTTGGCCAAGAAAAAGTATGGTATAGGTCTTTAAAACAAAAAGCAATTCGTTGTTGGCCGACAATGGTAGAACTCTTCAATGAAAGATATCAAACCTATGCAAGAGTGTTAGCCTTGGGGAGAAAAATCCAAGAATGGAAATAATAGCAACATGAACCCTTGGACATGGCCTTAGAAAGATATCATTTACTGTTAAACAACTTCCCAGGCCATGGGTTCTTTGAGGAAAGGCTAATGTATCACATCATGGATGTGCTCCATAATGAAACAAGAAATACCTTAGGGATGTATGCCCCAGGTCAACTATATAAACTATGAACCCACCAATTCCAAGAGCTTATTAAGTGGGTAGCAAAAGAAGAAGGAGAAATAGCCAAATAGGAGAAATTTGAAAGATCTCCACAGGACCAAAATCTCAAAATAACAAAGATCCATGAAGAGGAGAAATCAGCTCATCTCACGGAGGTGGAATCATCTTTGTCAATACTATAATCACTAGAGAAAATTGAGGCAAAGATCAATAAGATGATAGAATGGGTACATGAAAAATGTGGGGAATATGCCAACATTATTAGAGGTGGAACCATGCATGATCACTCTAACAAATAAAACAATCAAAGGATGTCAAACCAAGAAATAGGACAGAACACCACTCAACAATCGAAAAGAAGGATTAAAGAAATAAGGGTAGGAACTCAACTACAAATCATAAGTATCAATGTGATGTGTGTCTTTATGATCACCCCAAAAGTCAATGCCCAATATTTTCACATTTACATGAGCATTGGGGAGGAATGCTACATCTAGATTTCATACGAAAGTACCGTGTCCAACTGTAGTGGAAAAACCCCCAGTCATGGGGGAGGCCACCACTAAATAAACCACACCCTTTGTATACCTTGACACCAAATTCCTATTATGTTCAACATCCTATTTCCTCGACTAGATCAACATCTTCTACTTCACCTCATCATTATCATTCTCCCAAGTACTATCAACCCATGTCCTCTCCAACAAAATCACCACCTCATGTTCCTTACACTTCTCCTCACCCTCAATATTCTCATCCTTCATCTCCTTCTACATTGCCACTAGTTCTGCCAGAATATTTTGCACCACAGCACCAACCCACAAACATTACTTGTGTTGCTACTGTCAACAGTAGTGGGGGTCCTCCACAACGTCAAAAGCATCCTTTCTTTAGGCATGACCGTAGAAAGAGACAGCATGGTTCCGAAACCATCGCATCCTCCAACCTTGCACAAGCCCAGCATTGTGATGCACCTTCCTCTTTGAACTCAACACCTCCTAGTATCTTACCCAGGCCACCAATCAACACTCCAACAACCATGCGGCCTAATGAATATACCTACGTAGGGAGACATATCGATCCTTACATACCATCTTACAATCATGGGTGTCATAGTGGGTCAACTCCTTATCACATGACCACATCTTATAATTTATTCCACTATGCCTACTTCAATCAAGTGTGTGAACCCCAATTTGAGTACATTCTATCCACCACATCAAAAGACACCTAGTGGTTTGGATATGACCAGAACCCAATATTTCCAACATGTGTGGATCCAAATTTTTCATTTATTAATTCTAGCCATGCTCAAAGGTTTAGTCATGGGGAATACCCCCCATTCTAATAAGCAAAATTAGTAAATGTTTTTCCTTTTCTTTGATTTTACAATTTTTTGTTTTCTAGTTTTTCACTTTTCAAATTTTTGTTTTTACCTTTTTGTGGGTAATCTCATTTGTGAATAAATTACTCATGTGACTTGTCCGTTGAGGTGTCTTCTATTCTATTAAGTTACAAGTGATTAATTATTTGAATAGTAAGCCCACAACATCCACCCACCCATTCTATTAATAAGAGGTTCTGCTCTAGGTACAATGATATTCTTGTCATCATCAAAACTTAAAGTAACTTTGTACTCAATATGCCCAGAGCAAAAAAATGATAGACTAAGAGGGAATGGCCAGGGTGTAACATTAAGGGAACTTGTGGATTCTCTTTGGTGACATTTGTAGGTGCTATCATGTAGCTTGGTTGTACTAAAACCCTTGTAGATCTAATGAAAAATCAGACTAAGAGTAATAAAGGCACTCAATAAAGAAACTCAATGTTGTTCTGGAGGGTTCCATTGGAAAGACATGCACCCATGCCTAAAGGTTGGAGACTTCTCCAGAACACTTTTGAAAAAGACAAAGTGCCAAAGTGGCTAGATGAAGAAAAAATAAAGAAAACAAAAGGCAATAAAGAAGAAAATATAATAAATCAAGCAAAGTGCTACAAAGAAATTCCAAATCACTCCTCCCTTGGACAAAATGACAAGTGATTTTACGCCTTGCTACCATGGTGCTCTTATGGTTATCCATCATTCAATGAAACTATGTGATGTCACTAATAAGAGGCATGGACTTGGTCTTGATTTTGGAGTGAAAGGCTAATGATACATTAATCATGCCCTACACTCAAGATTCATTGTGCCCAGGGTCAATTATCTCATGTCCCAATTTTGGAAATTCCTTCTATGATTCATTTCATCCCACTGTTCATGTATTTTTGACTTGTGTCTTGTGTGGCGTAGAACTCATACATCATCATGGTGGTATTTAACATGTGTGTGTTTTGTTGCACTAGTGCAAATTGCATTTAACCCTTTTAGTGCATATGGACATTTTAAGGTGTGGTTACGTAAGGACATGATAGGTAGGAACCTGCTTTGGGGAGGATCCACTTGCATAACTTTTGTAATTTTTACTCATTACACATCACCACATCATCTTTTACCCTCTGAGTACTACATTGCTAAAGTTATCCTTTCCCTTATCATTATTTTAATTCAAACGTTCATGTGCACCACTACATGTCCTTTTCCCTCTCCCTAATCACAAACTTCATTGTAAAATTCCACTTCATTACACTTTTGGTGCCTTTAGGTCTACTCAACCTTATCCTAGATATTTCAAATTTACCTTAAATCCTTCATTTTTGGTTGTGGAAATTCAAAAATTTATCAATTTTTCCAAGTACCCTATTTTGGAAGGGATGCCATATCGAGTACCCAGTATCGGGTCCAATGTGATATCGCGTCTATAAAATCTATATATATGGACCCCCCCGCACCCCACCCCACCGCGCC
>MNCI01031062.1:36822-68673 GCA_015680685.1 Gnetum montanum
GTTATTTTCCACTATTCATGTGAGGGGAGCTATTACAATTTTCTTCCATGAATTTTCACACGCTGAGCACCTATCATTCAAAAATCAATATCTTGCTCGTTAACACTTTGGTTCTCATTCCGATCGAACCTACTTAAATCTAGAGTGTTTAACTTACTCGTGTAGGAAGGGTATGCTCCAAGTTGCATGTAGTTTTTTTTTTTTTTTAATTTTCCATTGCCCAAAGGATATCATAAGGGGTAAGTGACCTTAAGAAATGCTAAAAATGTATGCCAAATTAATTTTATTTCTTCACCCAAACCATAAAAGTTATTTTTTGGAGTCACCTAATCAAATGGGGCCCGATATTAAAACTTTTAGGGAAGTTTTCATGAAAATTTCTAACTTTGAAATCACACTAGGCAAGAAATGAATTTATTAAAGGCAATGAGTAAGGTATAAATAAAATTTTGTAAATGGCCTTACTAACAGTTGGTCCTATGTGATTGCATATGGCCCCTAAAAAAGGACAACAAGGAGGACCCTCTTAGGGTGTATCCAAATGACCAAGGAGAGGCAAAGGCCAAGTGCCTTCAAAGAACATGTAGAGTAGGAGGCATAAACATTCAGCATTCATCAAGAACCTCTTATTATAGCATAATCTGGGCATGCTGAAGGTGGAGAAGGTAGGGCACCTGAACAAGGATAATATCTCATGTTGTTTCTGGAATGTGTTCAAGCAATTCAAGAAAGGTCCACATCAACTGCAATGATTGTGGAACTCAACTTTGGACCCTTTATCGAATTTTCCCCTGAGTCAGTTAGAGATCAACTTAAAGGGTCTCCACTGTGGCCTGTTCTCTCAGAAAGTGGTGATTGGTACTTGGGGGAGATGTACCAATTTTGGCATAACAAGGAAGAAGGCACCACCATTGATATCAGTGGGATTTCAATCGATTTCTCTACTAAGGCCATTTCAAAAGTTCTGAACCTTCCGAATACAAGGCCTAAGGTTGCTCGTCTATCCACTCGCTCTGATGCTGATGCATGAAAAATATGGTTAAACAGGATGTACAACAAGGAGGATAAAACATATGGAAAGCTCACACTTGAAGAGAGGATCTATTTTAAAATTAGCACCTATCACATTTTTCCAACAAAACGACAAAATAGGATTTCTACCTATGTGGCTAGAGAAAGTGCCATCTTGATGGGCAAGGTTGATGCCAACTTATTCCATCTATATCTCATAGAAATTTTAAGGTGATTTGAAGAACATAAGACAGGGAAGTTTGCATTTCCTTTTTTCTACCTAATCAGGAAGTTATGCTGATGTGTTGGAATTCTGGGGTACACCAATGACATCCCTAGAAAGGCTCAAAATGCCTCATTTTCTAAATTATTGAAACCACCAACACCAAGAAAAGATGTTGGTGAGACACTAGAGCCTAAGCAAGAATAGACAGTTGGGCCCACTACACCTCAAACAGCTAAGCCCAACCAACTTTCAAATACAAGGCCCAATCAACAATAGGAAGCAGGGCCCAACACATAGCCCACAGTCTAGTAAGACCAACCGTCACCACCGCTGCAGGACTATCGACTATCGATGAGCCATCTTCGGGCCATTGCTAAATCGGTCGATTGGGAAAGTCATGATGAGGCAAATCTCTTCAAGATTATTGATGATTTCGTACAATCTATAGTCTTAGTTGATCACACACAGGGCAAGGTTTCTATTCAAATATGAGAAGGGGAATTACACTCGCCACAACAAATCTCTAGAAATGCTGCATCTTTTCAAGTGCAATTAGAAACTAGTGAAGGTGCCACAATAGTGGTTATGTAGCACCAGGATGTAGCAGGAGTAACAAAAGTGGTCACAGATCACATCAAATAATTGTTTAATGTCTTTGTTGTGCTGCTGGTAGATTTCATAGGAGCACATGATGCTCAAACCTTGGCTGGTCCCTTGATGAGTCCTACAGATCATGAGGATGTTTTGGATCGGTTGTTGTAGATAGGAGAAATGATGACATCCTTGTTCGACATCCCTCAAGATGTCACAACAACATAGTCAAACCTCATCTCCACAAAAGGAAAGCTGGTCATGGCAGAGGTTAGGGCCGAACATGTAGAGGAGAAGTTAAAAAAACTCCAAGAGCAGTTCATCGTCCTACAAGCTACATAACGGGATTCATCCCAATTCGTCCCTATAAACTAGCTAGAGTCATTTCGAATGGAGAAGTTAAATAAATTGTTAGAAGAGAATAAAAGAGTGGCAAGATAAAAAGAAAAGGCTGATTGGGATGCTTCAAAGGCACAAGCTCAAACATATGCACATGCCAAAGCACTCAAGGCCTTACAAGAAGAAAATAAACACCTTGCCACCAAAAATCTTCGATTGATCACAATAGAAAAATAGAAGAATGTTCTTGAGGAGAATTTTTAACAAATGCAAGAACAATTAATAAGGGTCAACCAAGACATGCATCACTTGGCCAAAGAAAAAAAACCCTCTCAATGGATGAGGTACACATGATCCGTCAAAAGATGGCTATTGAAATAAGTACGTGGTAGAATGAGGTCAAGAGACATGAGAAACTAAAGGAGCATTTCAAAGATCAAGTGGGGATTTACAAGAAAATTATTGAGAAAGAAATCAATATGGCCAAAGCCCATATCAACATTCTCAGTGCCCAGAACACTAACTGGTTGGCCATATTTGATACTTATGCTTTCACCCACCAAGCAGAATTAAAGAGTTAGGACTTGCAGATACAAGATCTCACTAAGTACATGGAGTTGGCAAACCTGTAGTATGCCAACTTAGCCATGTTGATAGCAGGATGCCTGAGGATAGAATTAGAGAAGTAGGTAATAGCCACCTATGCTAAGTATGAAGTAGAATTTGCAAAACACAAAAAGATACAATAGAAATTAGAGGTAGCAAATTCTAAATTAGAGATGGTCAAGACCAACTACCAAGGGTAAAAAGATGTCATGGCAGATTTGGCTCAACGACTCATAGATTACCAAGAATGTAGAGACAAAGTCAAAGCCTGTGATGAGGAATGACAGTTATTTGTGGCTTGGTATGTTAAAGCCAATTAGATGTTTCTACAACTGTCATGCCCATGGGAGGTGCTAGCTCCATCAAATATTGGAACATCAGCATGGATGACACATGATCCCCAAATCGAAGAAGAAAAGCTTCAAGGGCTCCTCTAGAGACATCCATTTCCAAAACTTGGAGCACAAGATAAGGGGAAGAGGCCCATGGAGAAGCCACCGCCACTTGGAACCACATGAGTTCCAACAATTTTGTCTTTTGTATTTTATGTCTATGTCCCAATTGTTTTTGCTTAATTCCACACTACAGCATGAGGTAATTCATAGTTAGTTAATAATCTCATACCTATCCATTGTATAATCAAAGGAACTCATTCTCATTTTGATTATTTGACTTGAGGACAAGTTGTTATTCAGTCGTGGGGGTATGATGAATCATGGTTTGCCAAGCCCCAATATCGGATCCTCGATATCATGTATGCGATATTGCAACCTAAACAATGATATCAAATACACGATATCATGATTCCTGTGTAGGCCTATAAATATAGCATTTAGGCACATAGGAGGAGAGTCAATTGGTAAGTCTTAGGGTAGATTCTTTTTGTCAATTTTCAATTAGTTTTTAGTTCTTTCCCTAGTGCATACCCGCAGTGTGATGTTTGTAATTGTACATAACCTTTGTTCGAGTGTGACGTACTTGGACATGCACACAATCGATAATAAAAATCAAGATTACTCCATCATTGCAGCATTCACTTAGTTTTTAATTATTTAATTGTTAATTATTATTTATTTTTTTCTTAGATAATATTTCTTTATCATCATCTACTATTTTTGTTGTTAAATGCAGAATGGGTATGTCTTAATGATGAACATTTAAGTGTAACTACTTGGTAACCCAATAGCATATCTAGTAGTACTCAAGTAATGTGCGCTTGGTAATTCCAGAAGTAGTACATGAGGTCCAAGATGCGTACGAATTATTAAAAATGGATGCTCATCACGCTTAGGCTAGCTTAGACTTTATTTTCCATTGCCTATTAGTTCACTCAAGTTATTTCTTATTGACTTTAAAAGTAGCATAGTAATTAGGAATCACATCATACACCTCGCTCTGGACTAAACCATACATGACAAAGCAAATACTAGTCCATGTGGGAAGACAAAGAACTGCGATCAACATGTAGCTATCTAGGTGCCACAACTAGCATGTCTGCTGAGTTTGACTGGATTGTGTGTACACGCTTGTATTCATACGGTTGAGCGTAGGGGTACCTCGCCGCTCATCAAACTATGATCGTTTCGTAACCCAGTAGTATTATGACTTAGTTCACCCAGTAGTAAGGTACTTGGTAATCTCAATAACAATTACATAAGCCCAAGACATGTATGGAAAATCAAGAATGGATATACGTTGCCTTAGGCTAGACTAAATTTGTTACTTATTTTACTAAACTTAGAAATCATTTCCATTTCACCATGTTTGCTAGGAGTAACGATGGCCAAACAACATTAGTTATCTTATACCTCACACTAAGCTAAATCATACGATTAGATTTTACTAGCTCCACATGGGAAGACAATGGTCATGGACTTAAACCAATTACTAGCATAATCACATTACCTCATCCACATATTACAATCTGGCCATGCATGAACACCCATGACTTGTATTGTTAGCTGTTGGATTACTCCACTGCTCATCAATTATCCTATTATTATTTTATGATATGGTTGATTTTAATAAGTATGTTAGTCTTTTCTTTTTACATAGTACACTACTAGTTTAAGGTAGGTTATGAGATGTTCTAATAAATTTCACTAAGTTTAGCATGAGCTTATTAAATTTAGATTATATAGCTTTGTGTGTACTTGTGGCTCATCAAGAATGTCGCAAAGAAGATATATGAGGCTAAAAAGAAGCCCAAATTCAATGTGAGAGACTATAATTGGATTATTTGAGAAAAGAGAGGCACAAAGAAATATATTATTTTAAGCTTAAATCAAGAAGAATTGATCCATCCTAAATTAATGACAATGGTTTGAAGATTTTTTTCTAATAATGTTGCTATTTCCGATGTGTTTTATGCTTCAAATTCAAGTTATTAAGCAAGGTGAATCAAACAAAGCACTATATTTAAGTAGCTATAGAAGTTTCCAAATTGTTCAAAGAGAGGTTGACAATCATGTTGAACGTATTGCATGTTTTGAGCTTCATTGTAGGTTTGGCTTTACAATAGAGTTTTCTTCTTACATAGATTTGAGCTCTTGACTTATCCTTCATAGTGAAGTGTTTGATATTCCACATCAGTATGTTGAGATGGTTCGTAGAATCATTTTTCAATTCTACTTAGCCTAACCTGAATGACTCTACTAGCTCAACATAACATGTACTTGGGCACTTTTAGTCTGGCTTAGCTCTTCTTTTTAGCTTTACAAAGATAGCTCAAATTGATTTTATTATGTCAATTCTATTAGTGGGGCCAAGCTTAAATATTTTTTAGAGCACATGTATGGAAGATTTTTTAATCAAGTTAACTTGTAAAACTAGCTCATAGAACTATATTTTGATTCTACAAAAAAACAAGAAATAGCTCTTCCACTTCAATTTTTCTTTTGCGAGATTTAGTAGGGTCAAACTTAAATAAATTTTAGAGCATGTGTGCTTAAAGAATTTTAAATCAACTCAGATTGTAGAGTTAACTCATAGAATCGTTTTTTGGTTCCACAAAAGGAACGAGAAATAGCTCTACCACGTAAGCTTTTTATCAATAGGACTTAGTGGGGCCAAGCTTAAATAGAGTTTAGAGCATGTGCGTAAAAGAATTTTTAATCCACCTCAACCAACTGATAGAACAATTTTCTAGTTCTATGAAAAAATGAGAAATAGCTCTACCACATCAACTTCGGGTATAAGCTCTTTTGTTAAATCAGCCCTAAAACCATTCGTTGGTTCTACGAAAACTTGTTGAAGAATAGCTCTACCATGTCAACATCGTGTTTTCTTTCTTTCACACATGCTAGCTCACTTGATTAGCTCACCTTTTTGTGTTTTTTTTTTTTTTTGTTTTTGGAGAAGCTTTGAAACCATTTTTAAATTCTACTATGCACCTTACCACATCAGCACATAAAGCCCATTTTTAGAACTAGTTTTTGGTTTTACAAAGCTCTTCTAAATACATTAGTGCCTTGACCACATGCACAAGAAAGCTTATTTAAAAGAAAAAGAAAAATAAAAAGCTGTGAGAATCAAAAGCTTTCGATTTTCCTTATAGAGCTTATTGCCATGTCAGCCCAAGCAGAAGGAAAGCTAAAACCAATGTAGAACCAGGTTTGGATCTATACAAGCTACACCAAAAAAGGCCATCCCACATTTGCAAAAATAAAAAGGGTATTATAAGCTTATATTGAAAAGAGCTATTACACAAAAAAGCTAAAGTCTATACTACTATGAAAACAAGCTAAACCCCATTAATGAAAACAAGAGTTGTTTGTTGAAGCTTAAAGAGTTATTATCTTCAAAATATGTAGAGCTTGCTATTTCTGTGAGAAGGAACCATTAACGCCAAATGAAATGACAAATTCTTCCTCCTTAGCTAAGCTTTTAATGCTCATCTGAAGCTCATAGCAAATACAGTCATTGAAGGTAAGTGTAACAGATATAGCTTCTTCTTCTTTAGCTACTCTTCCAACAAATTGGAGACAATTACAACTTACTACTTGCCATGCTTCTTTAGCATATAGGCAATGGTGTAATAAATGGCTCTAAAAATGGTTAGAAAGGATGATGGCTATAAATTGAAGCTATTTAGCTCAGCTCTATATTCTAGTTTTGGCCTAGTGCTTGAACTAGAATTTCTTCTTATGTGCTTCTCTTCTTTGTCTCAATCTCTTACTATTCTCTTTTCTATAAAAGCTTTGTTTTCTTTATCTAAGGAAGCTTGGTAACTCTTGAGTCTCTATGTTGAGACAAGGCAAAGTATTTACCTCTTCCTCTATGCTATGAAAATGGATTTCTGAAACTTTGAGCTTGGTGGGTATGCTTAATCCAGGATTGTAAAGGAAGCTCTATAAATTTCTTTTGATTAATAAAATTACTCTACCCCTAGGATCTGGGGAGAGTTTTATGGTGGATGTAGACCCGCAAATCTAGCAACTCAACCACTTTAAAAGTCCATTCACTTTTTTGTGCATAAGTGCTTGTTTTCTATATTAAGGTTCTTTGGGGTTTTCTACTAATTTTTCTGCCAGTTTCTGTTTAACTCAAATTTTTGTGAGGCCCTGATTCATTCCCCTCTTCGTGCCTCTTTCTTTGTCCAGGAAACAACAGAAAGAACAAGATCAACCATACTAAGTGTAATGTCTCCCGGTGCAAAAATACGCAGAATCGACATTTGCATTACATCACGGGCAGATTCAAGATACCAATTAAGTAGAAGGATAAGGATAACAGTAGGATGATCGGTGCATAAAGTGGAAACCTAATGCTTTTAAAACAGCACATTGAACTTGACTTTAAGATAGCCAACCAGTAGTACCACCTAAATAACTTACTTCACTGCAGGAGAAACGTAAAGACTAACGAACATATGCAAAATCCATGCCTAAGAGTTCATGTTCATGTTTGGGGTCCTCAAAATCTGGTTTCTTCATTGTGGGGTATGAAGCCAAGGTTGCAATACCGCACAGCCCTCTGGGGTCTTCCACGTTCCGCTGGATTCTGATGAATCCCTGCTCGCCCCAATCCGATCCCCATGAATTTTTCACAATCCAGTAATCCACACCTTCTTCAGAGCCGTAACCCACTGCAGCCACTCCATGGTTTACAAAATATCCACAGGGACCTTTGAAAACTCCCTGCCAATACACATACATCTTTCATTACGATTTGCTCTTTTTATATTTGAAGCTCACATGCAAATGCTGGAAAAAAGATGTGTTCAATGAAGTTCTCTACCTTGGAATAGAATCGGAAGTCACGCCCATCAGCTTCCACTGCCAGAGAGACTGGCTGGTGTGCCAGAGCTTGCTTTATGGCTGTCTCATTGTTGCTGGGGATGTCTTCATAACCATCAATTTTTACAACCAGTGCCTTTGGCTGCCAAAACAGTGATCCAAATCTCTTGTAAGTTCTCATTCATAATTTAGTTTTGTCAGTCATATGGATCTGTTTGAAGAAATTAGTGAAAAAGTAGATCAGATTAGGAACAGAAGCGAGTAAGCCTAGGTTTATAAGCTAAAAATATACCATATTGCAAGTACCCTGCTTTGCTTGGTAAGGGTAGCTGTCTTGAGAGACCAATCCTCCATTGTTAATGATGTATTCAAAAGCATCATCCATGATGCCTCCATCGCAACCTGCATTGCTCGTGATGGTATCACAGTCCACAAGTTGCTGCTCAGACAGAGATACAAGGTTTCCAGTCGTTATGGCGTTGATGCCTTCCACAGAAGCAACCGTTGAAAATGCCCAACAAGACCCTGCAACACCACCACCACCAGCAGTTTTGTTGTAAAGCTCTTAGACACCAAAATTGGAACTGAAATTCGAATTTGTCGTTAAGATGAGTAACCAGAAATAAGAAAAGTGGGTAAAAACTGAATGTGCATATTAGGCAGGGGAGAAATTGAAAAAATGAATTTTAGGTAGGTACTTTTTCTTTTCTTTTTAGTTTTTTTCAAGGCAAGATAACTCGAGCCGTAGCACACACAGCAGAATAGATGTAACCTATTAAAGAAAAGGATAAAATAAATAAATTTTGTAAAGAGATTTAATGACCATGATGTAATATTTTAAATATGTGAGGAACCTTTCTAACCAACCTTAACCTTTGGATCAAAGTTGTCTTCCGTTCGAACTTCCTAGTGGGTTGTTCCCATTGTGAAAAGTTGGTTCCAAATTAACTTAAATAAAGTAATTTTAATTCCAAAAATTTGAATAGAGACAGGGGAGACTATCATTTGGACTGATGTTAACATGCTTATTTTTAAGTTGGAGAATATGGGTTAGAACTAGACACAGCCACCGAAAAAGATTTTGCTCAATCATGACCCTCTTCCCCTCAGAACGGACTTAGTAAAATGAGTATTAAGGTTCTGGCCATGATCCTTTAAATGAAAACTAGAGCAAGGGTTATCATTTGAAATAACTTGAGTTTAAGATTGGGCGCAGAGACTCTATGTAAGAGCTTAGATTGAAAGTTGGGATCCCTCTCAATTGGATGAACATGGAGCCTCCACATGAGAAACTGAAAATAATAAAATGTAAAATATGCTATTTCTGCCCAAGTGTTGTTCAAAAATCAAAACAACGGATAAGAGGGTATTCTGTACTTCAGCGGCGATCAGGCGGGATTGCAAATACATGTAAATGTTCAAGAAAAACTGGAAAGATGTTGTTAAAAGAAATATTACCGCAGTCCCCTTGATTCCTCGCAGTCGTAACAGCGCCTTTGCTTCTCCAATCAACGGAGGATGGAATATCATCGGCATTGCCATACCTGAATGCCTTGTTTTCTGCAACAGGTTTTCTAATAAGCCCCAAACGAGAATCCTTGAGACCCAGAAACCTGGTTTTGAACTCACTGTCCGTCAGATCTGCAAACTTGTTGAGCTTGAGTTTGAACTGATCATTCTTTTTATTGTTGAAGTGGATGTGCTCAACATTTTCTTTGAATATATGGAACCTTCCTTCATGATCGCTCGTTTCTAGAGTAGCCCTGCTGGCCCTATATTTGGCTGCCCAGTTCTCATACAAAGATCGCAACTTCTCCTCAGAAGCCACATCTTCGTCGATGAATCCTTGATCATGATTGGCCTGCAATGCCCTCGCCAACACTAATGCAGAAAACAACAAACTCCACCGGATCATGCTTGATTCCATGTTGCAGGAAAACACAGAATGTGAACCGATTTCGAGATGGGGGCATTGGTTCTATGAAGCCTGCTATAGATATTTATATTTCAAACTCTTCATCAAATTAGTGGAAGAGTATAAAAACTGTAAACCAAAATAGAAAGCATAGATAACAAAACTAATTATATGAACTTAAAGAAAATTAATAAACTTTTCCCATTATTCTAAACATTAAAGAGGTAAATACAAATTCAATTAAGGATGTCAAATTAATGGGCAGTGATTTGCGGTTTAAACTTTTACCATGCAGATTACAAGAAAATTATTCAAGTATTTTCTAAACTTGCATGTAAACTAGTTAACCTTTGTGGATGATAGCATAGAACCTTAACACCACAATCAAGTTTGCCTGTCTTTTCATTTTGGTTGTAATTTGTGCTTGCACTTCTATGATATTAGCAAGTATATACTTGTTGGTACCAACACGCCCATGCTTGGCACGGGGCCTTTGTTTATTAAAAAATTAATTGAAAAAGAAAAAGAAAAAGATGGGTTACCTTAACCCTAAAATTGGCTATAAAAAGCCATCAAGGCGATGGAGTTGGGGGATGAGAGGAGGAGAAGTCAGGCTAGGAAGCCCTAGGCCAGTGAGGCCAAGGCCGTGAAGCCATGGACTGAACCTCCTCTTTCTCTCGGTGGTTGGCAGTGTGTGCGGCAACAACGGTCGATTCGTAGGGCATTGGTGATGTTTGATCGCAACTACACATGATTCTTGCGGCAACACAACTATGCATCCTGTCAGTGGATCTTCTCTCTATCTTCTTTTATTTCAGCAAATGGAATGTGGTGGACAGTGGATTTGTGCATGATGTTTATACGGTTGGCGGTTCGCAGGGCATTGGTGATGTTTGATCCCAACTACACATGATTCTTGCGGCAACACAACCATGCATCCTGTCGGTGGATCTTCTCTCTATCTTCTTTTATTTCAGCAAATGGCATGTGGTGGACGGTGGATTTGTGCATGATGTTTATGCAGTTGGCGGTTCGCAGGGCATTGGTGATGTTTGATCGCAACTACACATGATTCTTGCGGCAACACAACCATGCATCCTGTCGGTGGATCTTCTCTCTATCTTCTTTTATTTCAGCAAATGGCATGTGGTGGATAGTGGATTTGTGCATGATGTTTATGCAGTTGGCGGTTCGCAGGGCATTGGTGATGTTTGATCGCAACTACACATGATTCTTGCGACAACACAACCATGCATCCTGTCGGTGGATCTTCTCTCTATCTTCTTTTATTTCAGCAAATGGCATGTGGTGGACAGTGGATTTGTGCATGATGTTTATGCAGTTGGCAGTGCACAGGGCATTGGTGATGTTTGATCGCAACTACACATGATTCTTGCGGCGACACAACCATGCATTCTGTCGGTGGTTCCTGTTTCTCTCTCCTTTAATTCTTTTCATGTTTTATCTCTCTCTATGTTTTCTATCTCTTTATCTCTCTATCACTTGGTCACATAGCTCTTTCCAGCTCAGACTATTCCTGGGTTTCTGTACCCATACAGGAGGTGCCCTAGGCTATAGTCTCCTCTAACGAGTTTTTCCGGTGTTGACTTGACCAAAATTTATGCATCAACACCTTTATTGGCTCTAGAAGGAGGGCCTGAATTGACCATTTTTTCTTCTCTTTTCCTTTTTGGTTGGGGGCTAAGTGTTGGTACCAACACGCCCATGTTTGGCATGGGGCCTTTGTTTATTAAAAAATTAATTGAAAGAAAAAAAAGAAAAAGATGGGTTACCCTAATTCTAAAATTGGCTATAAAAAGCCATCAAGGCGATGGAGTTGGGGGGAGGAGAGGAGGAGAAGTCAGGCCAGGAAGCCCTAGGCCAGTGAGGCCAGGGTCGTGAAGCCATGGACTGAACCTCCTCTTTCTCTCGATGGTTGGCAGTGTGTGCGGCAACAACGGTCGGTTCGCAAGGCATTGGTGATGTTTGATCGCAACTACACATGATTCTTGCGGCAACACAACCATGCATCTTGTCGGTGGATCTTCTCTCTATCTTCTTTTATTTCAGCAAATGGCATGTGGTAGATGGTGGATTTGTGCATGATGTTTATGCAGTTGGCGGTTCGCAGGGCATTGGTGATGTTTGATCGCAACTACACATGATTCTTGCGGAACACAACCATGCATCCTGTCAGTGGATCTTCTCTCTATCTTCTTTTATTTCAGAAAATGGCATGTGATGGACAGTGGATTTGTGCATGATGTTTATACGGTTGGCGGTTCGCAGGGCATTGGTGATGTTTGATCGCAACTACACATGATTCTTGCGGCAACACAACCATGCATCTTGTCGGTGGATCTTCTCTCTATCTTCTTTTATTTCAGCAAATGGCATGTGGTGGACAGTGGATTTGTGCATGATGTTTATGCAGTTGGCAGTGCACAGGGCATTGGTGATGTTTGATCGCAACTACACATGATTCTTGCGGTGACACAACCATGCGTTCTGTCGGTGGTTCCTGTTTCTCTCTCCTTTAATTCTTTTCATGTTTTATCTCTCTCTATGTTTTCTATCTCTCTATCACTTGGTCACATGGCTCTTTCCAACTGAAACTATTCCCAGGTTTCCGTACCCATACAGGAGGTGCCCTAGGCTATAGTCTCCTCAAACGAGTTTTTCCAGTGTTGGCATGACCAAAATTTATGCATCAACAATACTCAAGTATTAATGTGAGCAAGAATTAATGTAAGCAAGATCATATGCAGTCATCAATATATCATATACCTTAGCACTTTAGTATTAATGATCGTCTCTAAAAAGTTTGTTTTACAAGGTAAGAAATTTTAATTTCTACTAGAATTTCACTTGAAAAAATGCCAAAAAAAAAAGATAAACTAGCTGCAAATTCACACACTCAAAGCCAAACATGTTAAAGGCATGTGGAAAGTGGAAAGGGTTTAGACAAGGAAAAATGAATTGAAAATGATTTGAAAAAATTATAAATAAAAAAAAATATAAAACTATTTTGTTGAGACAAAACTACTATCCAATAGCTTATTACTACTAACCTAATACCTCAGTTTTTTAAAGGATTTTGTACAACTTAACAAATAATCAAAGTTGATCTGAACTCGTTTCCTGGGCGTACAAAGTATAGCATAGACTTTGAGGAGCCATATTTGTACATGAAAAAAGGATTAAAATTTCAGAATTTACTAACCGGATATATACGTTTAAGTGCATAAAATATAGTACTCTAGCTGTTTACAGGTTAATTCCGTAAGTTTTATTCAAAAAATAAACCGTACAGTACAATACCATAAACGTTCATATCACCGTCAAATTTCAGGCTTGCGTAAGAATATCATATAATTCCACCACTGCAGGGCAGCCTGCCTTTACGGTACCAGATCACGTGATCTTCCTGGACATGAATTATTAATAATTCATATAAAGACTGTTCGTTTTGGGCAGCGTGCAGCAAGATGGTCTGGATAGATGTTGCCTTTATCTGTTTCAAGCTTTCTTTTCTTTTTATCGTTGTCAGCAGCGTACATGCATGACAAGTGTGAGAGTTTAAAGCTGCCTTACAAGATGGCAATGGTGCAATGACAAGTTTAGATCAGAGTGATGATACCAGACGTACATACATACAGAGGTTAAAGGGTGAAGTTTCAGAGGATATAAAAGAACACGGTGGAAAAGCTATAAGACAAGGGGACGACTGTTCCTTTCAATAATGGTAATGTCATGGAAATTTACCGTAGAGATGCAAATATACGAGTGAAAAAGGAACGAAAGAATGGTGGAAGGAGAAAATGGTATCCTTTGTAAGAATTTTCCTTTTTTTTATAAGGAAAAAGGAAGAAGTTCTTTTGGGTATCGTGTAACCTTGACTATGTAAGCGAGAACGAGTGTTTGCACTTGGATTAAGCTGATTTGGTGGAGATTTATCTTAATTATTTTACGGTGCATTTGACGAAAATTTATCTTAATTATAACTTTATCTTAGTAATAATATAATCGCAAACAAACAATCGGGGAATCTGGATGGCTCGGAATCATAAAAGGCTAAATCTCATTTATAACCTGTTCCTGGTATTTTACCTTTGTAATTCAAAAGTCAGATGATGATTTCTTTGTTCAGTAGAGCATTACCTTTACTATATGAATAAAGCATCAAAAAGGCAATGTTATATAAAATTATGGTTGCATTTGCATAAAATTTGCCTGTTTTCAAATTTGATTGTATCACCTCAAAGATTATATAAAGAAGCAATTATTGAAATTATAGATAGCAATTCAAAGAAAGAATTTCAATTCCAAAGTAAAATTAGAGTTAAGCAGGTTGTTCACTTTCTTAAACTTTTGGACACACCAACACCGAGGGGAAAAACCTCATTTGAGAAGACTATTGCGAGGTACCCCTACACTCAACCATACGAATAGGAGCATTACACGCGCTACCCGGTCAAACTCCGCAGATGGACTAGTTGTGGCATCTAGACAGTTAGCCTTCGGTCGCAATTCGTTGTCTTTCCACCTAGACTAGTATTAGCTTTGTCACATATGGTTTAGTCCAGAGTGAGGTGTATGATGTGGTTTCTAATCTAACGCTACTCCTAAAGGCAATAGAAAGTAATATTCACTAATCTAGGAGAGAGAGGATGAGAGAATCTAATCTAGCCTAAGTGCGATGAGCATCCGTTCCTTGATTATCTGTTCACATCTTGGACTTCATGCATGATTACCACTGGGATTACCAAGCACAAATCCTAGGTACGCTACTGGGTTACCAAGTAGTCACACTTAAATGCTTATAATCAAGTCGTACTCATTCAGCATTTTAACATGAGATAAGGGTGAGAACATATTAACTAGGAAAGCAGTAAATAACAATTAATTAAATGATTAATCTAAGTGAATGTTGCAATGATGAAGTAATCTCGATCTTTATTGCCAGTCATGTGTGTGTCCAATTACGTCACACTCAAATAAAGGATGTCGTACAATTACATTCACCACACTGTGGCCATACATGGAGAGGAAAAGGGTTGAGAGAGAGAAAATGAAAACTGAAATTAAAACTAACTCTAAAACTAATGATCTATGATGCTCTATCTACCTCTTACTTATAGATTAGGAGATAGGTCGTGATATCGCGGTCGCCCAAATGGTGACTCATCATACCCCCACAATTGAATGAAAACTTGTCCTCGAGTTACAGTGATTACACAGTGGATAGGTATGGGATTATTGAATGGTGAAAATGGGATTATGTCGTAGTGTGGAATGAAAAAAAAATGAAGACACAACACAAAGAATGTTCTACATCTACAAAAATGGGTGGAACTCATGTAGTTCCTGGTGGTGGTGGCTCCTCCATTGGTGCTTTCCCTTTGTCTTGTGCTCCAGGCTTTGAAACTTGATGGCATTGAAGTATGCCCTAGAGCTTCTCCTCTTCGGTTTGAGGGTCTTGTGTTGTCCATGCTAATGTTCTGATGTTTGACGGAGTCAGCACTTCTCACGAATAAGGTAGTTGCAAAAACATTTGATTGGCCTTGACATACCAACCCGCAAATACTTGAATTTCCTCTTCATAGGCTCTGGCTTTATCTTTGTATTTCTAGAAATCTACTAGCCGTCGAGCCAAATCTGCTGCAACACCTTTTTGGCCTTGGTAGCTTTCTTTCACCACCTTAAGTTCAGAATTTGCGACCTCCATTTTTTCCAACAACTTCTTACGTTCTACAAATTCTGCTTCGTATTTAACATAGGTGGTTACTACCTACTGCTCGAGCTCTGTCCTCAGGCACCCTGCTGTTAACATGGCAAGGTTGGCATACCATAGGTTTGCCAACTCCATGTATTCTATCAAATCCTAAATCTACAAGTCCCGATTCTTAACTTCTGCTTGGTGGACGAAGGCATATGTGTCCAATATGACCCACCAGTCAGTGTGTTGAGCATTAATAGCATTGATGTGGGCCTTGGCCATATGGATCTACTTCTCAAGGATCTGTTTGTACATCCCCACCTGATCTCGGAAGTGCTCCTTCATATTCTTATGTCGTTTAGCCTCATTTTTTCACGCGCTTATTTCAATGGCTATCTTTTGATGAATTGCACGTACCTCCTCCATTAAGAGGGTTCTATTCTCCCTGGCTAAACGACTTATGTCTTGGTTGACCCGAATGAATTTTTCTCGCAATTGATGAAAGTGTTCCTCGAGAACATTCTTTTACTTTTCCACAGTGATCAACCGAAGGTTTTTGGTAGCAAGCTGTTTATTTTCTTCTTGTAAGGCATTGAATGCCTTAAGATGTACATGAGTTTGCACCTGTGCTACGGAGACATCCCAAACAGCCTTCTCTTTTTGATCAACCACCTTTTTATTCTCCGCTATTAGCTTGGTTAGTTACTCAATTCTAAAATTATCTGGCTGGTCTACGGGAACGAATTGTAGAGGGTCCCACTATGCTGCCTGTAGGATCACGAGCTGTTCTTGCAATTTCTGCACTTCTGCTTCCGCATGCTCAGCCCTCACTTCTGTTAAGACCAGCTTCCCCCTTTTGGAAATGAGGTCTAACTAAATTGTCATAACATCCTGAGGGATGTCAAACAGGGATGCCATTATTTGCCCTGTTTGAAGCAATCGATCAAGCACATCCTCATGTTCTCCAGGAGTCATTGAGGTTCCGGCTAAGGTTTGAGCATCCCGTGCTCCTGTGAGATCTGCTGGTGGTACAACAAGTACATTGAATGATTCCTTGATGTCATCTGCAACCACTTATGTAGCTCCTGTGGCATTCTGGTGTTGCATGACCACCACAATGGCCCCTTCACCAGTTTCTAATTACACCTGGAAAGATGCCGCATTTCCTGAGATCTATTGTGACCATCTGCTTTCCCCTCCTCCTATGTGGATAGACACTTCGCCCCTTGTGAGATCCAAAGAAACAGTGGGTTGAATGGCATCATCAATGACGCAGAAGAGGTTTGCATCATCATGACTTCCCCAACTGACCATCTTAGCAATGGCCCTGAGATGGCTCATCGACGGTCTGTAGTATTGCAATGGTGGTGGCTGATCCTGGCCTGTGCTGGGCCCTGCTTCCTATTGTTAGCTGGGACAGTGCTTGGAGGTTGGCTGGGTCCTGCAAGTTGAGGTGCAGTTGGTCCAACCGTCTGTTCTTCTTCTTCTTATGGACCCAGCGTCTCGCTAATGATTCTCCTTGGAGCTGGCGACTTTAACAATTCAGCATATGAAGCAATTTGGGCTTTTCGGAGGACATCATTAGTGTACCCCTGGATACCAGCATGTTGGCAAAGCTTTCTGATAAGACAAGGGAAATGCAGCACCATTTTCCCTGTCTTCCATTCCTCGAACCACCTTAGGATCTTTGTTAAATATAGATGGGTCAAGTTAGCATCAACCTTTTCCATCAACATTGCACATCCTCTAGCCGCATATGTTGATATTCTTTTTAAGCCCTTCATGGGGAAGAGATGATATGTTCCAATTTTGAAGTAAATCCTCTCTTCCATCATCAACTCACCAAATGTTTTATCTCTGTCATAAGCCCTTTCCAACCAATCCCGTCACACATCACAAAAATTGGTGGTGCCTTGCTCCCTATTGTACCAAAATTGGTACATATCCCCTAGGTACCAGGCACCGCTTTTAGAGAGGGCAGGCCATAAGGGAGATCCTTTGAGGTGATCCCTAATAGCCTCAGGAGCGAACTCTACAAAAGATTCAAAGTTTAACTCCACAATCACCGCAGCAAATGTGGACTTTTCATGGATGGCATGAACACAATCTTGGGGCAACGTGAGATGTTGTCCCTATTCAAGCACTACAACAGCTCCTCCTTTTACCTGCCCGAACTATATGGTAGGAGGGTCCTCTTGATAAATATTGAATAATTGCTCCTCTTGTTCTATATGTTGTCTAGCAGGATCTTGTCTTCCACCTCTCTGAGATTGTTTGCATCCACCTTGAGTAGGACCTTCCTGTTGTCCACGTTTCGAGCCCATCTACAATCACACGGGGTCAAGCATTAGTAAGGTTATTTTTGAAGTTAAGTTATACCTCACTGCTTACCTTAATTAATGATCTTATGTTATCACATGTGATATTTCCCGAAAGATTATAATAATGAGTCCTGTGACTCAGGTGATTTCCAATTTTAGTTTCCCTATATACCTAGGGATTAAATGATTTTTAGGCACAATTATTCTAAGTGTTATAGTTAATTATCCTAGGTGATGTCCTTTGGGCGATGATAAATTCCAAAAACGTTAGGCACTTTACGGCAGATGTCCCTTCCCCACAACTAAGCTGAACACTCCGAGTTCAAGTAGGTTCAGACGGAATTAAAATCGGAGTACCAGCGAGTGAGATACGAATACGAAAGCAAAGGTGTCACACTCGCAAGTTATAGAGAAAAATTTGAAAAACTCCCCCACGTGAATGACAAGAAATGATACTAAGTGTTTCGGGGGGGTCACCTCTTTATAGGGTTGGAGGGACATGATATCGCATACGAGACATCGCGTACGCAATATTGCATCGACCATGATATCGCATACGAGACATCGCGTACGCAATATTGCATCGACCATGATATCGCATACGCGATATCACGGACTATTGATGTTTTAGGCCCGAAGGAAAAACTGAATTTTTAGGGGTTTTTGGAAAATTAAATATGAAAGCAAGAACATGTGGCACATGTTAAAGGTTGATAGGGTAATTCCATTAATTTGAAAGGCACAATTAATTATGATGGTGTGGATTTTATCAATAAAACCTCGAATGGGAGAAAAAGGCTATGTAATGGTACATAGGAATGTTGAAATTCAGAGGGATAATAGTAGGGAAAGAACATTATGAAAAATTATGTTGAGGGTAAGAAATGGTGTGTGTGAGCTATTTCATAAGTGAAGATTATAAAAAATTACATAAGTGGGTCCTCCCCAAAGCAGGTTTCAACCTATAATGCCCTTGTGTAACCACACTTAAAGTGTCCATGGGCACTAGAAGGGTTAAATGTAATCTACACTAACTCCACAAAACACACACATGTAAATATCACCGGAATGAGGTAAGAATTCTATGTTACACATGACACGAGCTACAATTACACGAACAGTGAGATGAGACGAACTATAGAAGGGATTGTAGAGATTGGGACATGAGGTAACTAACCCACGGCACAGTGAATCTTGCGTGAAAAGCATGATTAACACGTCATTAACCCGCCATTCCAAGATCAAGACCAAGTCCATTCCTCTGATCAGTGATATCACATTGTTTCATCCCATGATGAGCAACTATGAGAGTACCATAAGAACAAGGCATACGATCACTTAGAGTTTTGTTCAAGGGAGGAGTGATTTTTGTTTTGTGGCACTTCCTTTTTCTTTTTCTTTTTCTTTTCTTCTCTTTTTTTTTTTTTTTTTTTTTGAATACTGAATCCAAAGAAGTCATCAACCTTCAGGCATGGATGCATGTCTTTCCAATGGGACCCCCTACCGTAGCATTGAATTTTTTGAGTGCCCTTTTGATTACTCTTACTCCCATTTTTCGTTAGATCTACAAGGATCTTAGTCCAACCACGTTGCATGATAACACCCACAGTTGTCACCAAAGACAATCTGCAAGTCCCCTTGATGTCACATCCTAATCATTCCCTCTTGGTCCATCCTTCTTCATTCTGGGTACAATGAACACAAAATTAATTTTAATTTTTAAAAATTTCAAGAATATCATTGTACCCTCAAATAGAACCTCTTATTTGTAGAATGGATGAGTGGGTGTAATGGGCTCACTGTCCAAATAATTGATCACTTGCAACTCGACAACATAGAACACACCTCAACCAACAATCCACATGAGTGTTTTATTCATAGACGAGATTACTTATAAAAAACATAAAAGGACAAAAACACAAAAAGATAAAAAAGATAAAACAAGAAATTGAAAAATTTAAAAATGAAAATTGGAAAATAAAAAGTTGTAAAATTAAAGAAAATGAAAAGTATTTATTAATCCTGCTTGCTATTAGAATGGGGGATATCCCCCATAAGTAAACAATTGAGGACGGCAAGGATTAATAAATGAACGATGAGGATCCTTGCATGCTGGAAGTATTGGAACTTGGCCATACTTACCCCATTGGGGTTCACACACTTGATTATAATGAGCATAGTGGGGAAATTTATACGATGTAGTTCCTGGATAACGAGTTGGCCCACTATGATATTTGGGACCATTAGATGGTATGCAAGGATCTAGTTGTCGCTCTCCATTCCTATGTTCATTGGGCTGTGTGGTTGTTGGAGTGTGAGTTGGTGGCCCTACTGAAGTTACATGAGGCATTGGATTTGAAAATAAGGGTGTACCACAGGGTTGGACTTGTGCTGAGTTAGAGGATGCAGTGACCTCAAAATTATGTTGTCCCTTCCTAAGGTCATTTCTAAAGAAGAGGCACCTTCAATGTTGCTGAGGTCTCTCACTGCTGTTGCCAGTAGTAGCACAAGTGACGTTCATGGGTTGTTGTTGTGGTGTAGACACCTTAGGAACAATTGGTGGAGATATATAAGGAGGGAAAGGATGAGAATGTTGAAAATTAGGAGGGGTATAAGGTACATAAGGTGGTGGTTGTGTTGAAGGTATGGGCTGATAGTATTGAGGACAATGGTACTGTGATGAGATAAAGTGTGTTGGCCCAGTTAGAGAAATAGGATGTTGAACAAGATAAGCATTTGGGTTCATGTGATGCGAAGGGTGTCTCCAGTTTAGTGGTGGCCTTCCCCACAACTGGGATTGTTGCCACTGTGATCGAACATAGTATCTCTGTACGAACTCTAGATGTAACGTATTTCCCCAATGCTCATGTAAATGTAACAATATTGGCCATTGGCCCTTGGGGTGATCATATAGGCATATGTTGCATTCATACATATGATTGGTAATTGAGCTCTTATTTTCCTTATTCCTTCTTTTCAATTATCTAATGTTTTGTCCTGCTTCTTGGGTTGTCAAAACTCTATCTCCAATGATATCGATAAATTCTCCATACTTTTTATACGTCCATTCCAACATCTTGTTGATCTTTGCCTCGACTTCTTCTAATGATTATTGCATCGTCAAAGATGGTTCTTTCTCCTTGTGAGAAGTTGATTTCTCCTTTTTATGATCATGGACATTTGTTAAGTTGAGATTTTGGTCCTGTTGATGTTTTTCAACACTCTCCCATTGAGCCATTTCTCCTTCTTCTTTTGCTATCCACTTAATAAGCTCTTGGATTTGATGGGTTTGTAGTTCGTATAATTGACCTTGGGCATACATCCCTAAGGTCTCTCTTGTTTCATTACGTAGCCCATCAATGATATGGTACATTAGCCTTTCCTTAGAGAACCCATGGCCTGGATAGTTGTTTAATAGTGCATAATATATTTCTAAGGCCATGTCCAAGGGTTCATGTTGTGCTTGTTTCCATCCTTGGATTTGTTTCCTCAAGGCTAACACTCTTGCATAGGTTTGATATTTTTCGTTAAATATTTCTACCATTATTGACCAACGTCATATTGAATTTGGTTTTAATGATCTATACCATACTTTTTCTTGGTCAACAACTGTCATAGGGAAGAGCTTGAGTTTTTGCCAACCGTTATCAATGTTGTTCCATGTACAAGCATCGTAGAAGGCTTGTAAATGTTGATGCAGATCTAAGTCATAGCCTCCTAAAAATTTAGAAAATTTGTTTAAATTGAGCCTCGATAGACGGCTCTCTTTACGATGCCTACGTGAAATTCGAATAGCCTCTTGTATTTGTGTTAGGCTTGTAGTGGCCAGTAGGGGCTCATCGTCATCGGATAAGCTATGCTTTTGTGTGTTGGGATGATGTTGTTTTCATTCATGTTTATAAGAAACCCCCACTTCAGGTTGTGTACTCCAATCTTCATCGTCATATAGTTCGTTGGTTCTCCAATGAACTTCCTCACTAGGTGTGGCATTGTTATAGTCTTGTAGGAGAGCCATGGTTGTGAAATTTTGTGTGAATTTATGTGTGACTTTTAATAATTATTTCTTTCTAAAAGATATATCTTTAATTCCTTTACAGCGACTTTGTATGATATAACTAATCTAGATAACTAGCACCATCCCTAGCAATGGCACCAATGATGAGTGGCGAGGTACCCCTACACTCAACCATACGAATACGAGCGTTACACGCACAATCTAGTCAAACTCTGCAGATGAACTAGTTGTGGCATCTAGATAGTTAGCCTTAGGTTGTAGTTCATTGTCTTCCCACCTAGACTAGTATTAGCTTTGTCATGTATGGTTTAGTCCAGAGTGAGGTGTATGATGTGGTTTCTAATCTAACACTACTCCTGAAGGCAATAGAGAGTAATATTCACTAATCTAGGAGAGAGAGGGTGACAGAATCTAATCTAGCCTAAGTGAGATGAGCATCCATTCCTTGATTATCCATACAAATCTTGGACTTCGTGCATGATTACCACTTGGATTACCAAGTGTAGATCCTAGGTTTGCTACTGGGTTACCAAGTAGTCACACTTAAATGCTCGTAATCAAGTCATACTCATTCCGCATTTTAACATGAGATAAGGGTGAGAAGATATTAACTAGAAAAGTAATAAATAAAAATTAATTAAATGATTAATCTAAGTGAATGCTATAATGATGAAGTAATCTTGATCTTTATTGCTGGTCATGTGCGTGTCCAAGTACGTCACACTCGAATAAAGGATGTCGTACAATTACATTCACCACATTGCGAGCATACACAGAGAGGAAAAGGGTTGAGAGAGAGAAAATGAAAATAGAAATTAAAACTAACTCTAAAACTAATGATCTATGATGCTTTTTCTACCTCTTATTTATATATGAGGAGACAGGCCGCGATATCGCGTATGCAATATCACGGGTTGGGCTGCGATATCGCGTACACGATATTGTGGTCGCCCAAATGGTGACTCATCATCATTGAATAAAACTTCTCTAGGAATATGTTTGAGGGATATGTCATCATCAAAATCTAGCACACCTTCTAATGTTTTGATGGTTTTGATCTCATTTTTCTCTTTATCCTCCCTTAAAGGTAGCAAGTCATCTAGAAGAAATTCATCATGTTGATGATAAGGCAAGGTGTCTTCATAGATTTCTTCACCTTCTCTAGAAGTTTGATAGGGTTGGGTGGAATCTGTATGAGAGATAGGATTTATTTTTGTAGTTTTACTCACATGGTCATTTATAATATGTTCACCACACTTAACCTCAATAACCCCCAATGTTAAGATTAGTATTTTGGTTTTTCAAAGATCGATTTTGTTGATCAAAAGTCATTACAACTTTCTTATAAAATGGTTCTCTAGGTATAATCATGTATTCAAATTTTCCTTTGATAGAGATTAATAGTTCTTAGAAATCTAACCTAAAAAAGCCCCCAAACTTGGTTCCAAATGTCCTAGATAAGAGCACACCATAAGTGGATGACATGTCAACTACTAACATATCAGTATAACATGTAAATGTAGGGTATTGTTTACGTTGTACTTTCACTCCTTTTAATGATCCTACTACAGGTACATTGGATCCATCGAGTTGAATCACACTTTTTGTTTGTGGTATCATTAGTGCTCCTAAAATCTTACATACCTCAAGAGGCATGACACTAATGGTTGCTCTAGAATCCATTAAACAATTATGAACGTTCTTTTCTAAAATGATCAAAGTTGTTAGGAAAGGAGGTTTCTCTTTCTTACTCACCATCAAATTGCTTGCATTCTATACTAATAGTGTGTTTGGACTTTTTGCGAAGTTGACTTGCCTTTTCAGGATTGGGGATTTTTCTCTTTTTTGGTTTTAGGTGCATGAACTATATTCTAAATCACCTCTTTCATTTTGTTAAAGTGTAAGAGATCATACATCAAAATGTTGGCTTTAACTCTTTTTAAATCCTTAACTAGATCATATGTCTTATGTAGGTATTTGGCTTCCTATTGAGGTGGGTCTCCTCTAGGTATAGAAGGGGGATTTGTTTATTGTGGAGAATTTGTTTGGAATGACCTGGTTTGAGTATTTGTGTTATTTTGACTAGGAGTTCTTCTATTTGGAGGAGTATATAGATCATTCCTAGTTTTTTGCTATGTGTTGTTCATGATGTCACTAAGTCTATGGTAGTGAGCATTATGTAGGTTAGGGTTGCTTATCAAAACTTGTTCTAATGAGAAAACCTCTTTGTTTTCTATTTCATAAGGTACATTAAGGACCATAACAGGGGTTTTCCCATTTTGTTGACCTTGGGTATTGTTGCCATATAATGCTAAAAATTAAGGACAAGTCTTCTTAGAATGTTGCCTAATCTTATGGAGACGACAATAATCATCATTGACTAATGAACTAGGCTTTTCCAGTTGTATTGGACCCTTTTTGTTATTTTGCTTTAGTTCAACTACTTCATTGGAAAGCTTTTGAAGTGAATTCAAAAACTGGGTCATCTGAATTTGAGTTTGAGTTGTAGGTTTAACAAGATTAGATATCCCATTTGGATTTATAATGGATTGAATTAAGGCCTTTGATTGGTCATCATTCAAACCAGTGTTCAATGGTAGAAATGTAGAAGAGGTGGGACCTTGAAAATAATTATTTGAAGGTTGAGTCAATTGAAAGGGGAAAGGAGTTTGAAACATAGTATTGGTCATTGGAAAAGTTGGTAGAGGTGGAGGGTTAGATTGCATGTGCTTACTAATGCTCATCATTTTGAATTGGGTTTGAATGCTATTCATGAGGGTAATTTGTTCTAAATCGATGGCTTTAGCAATCATTCCCTGTATTTCTATTATGTTGGGATCAGATTTGATGACATAAGCAAAGACTGGATTAATTGTAGACAAGTAAAAATTGAGGATGCTACCAGGTTGTGGACACATCTCATTTGGCACATAGGCAAGATGATGAAGGAATCTTAGGTTGTAATCCTGGACATTTTCACCAAGTATTTCCTCAAGCTTGTGAAATTTCTTGATGCTATGGTCAAGCTAGTGAACTTGTTAAACTGAATTAAGAACTTATTTTTGAATTCTTGCCATGAGTTAATATAGGCATTGAGGAGCATCAAAAACCATTGGGTGGATTTGCTCCTAAAAATTGTCACATAGCCCTCTCTAGCTGAGACTATTCATGGGTTTCCATACCTTGATCTCCACTACTACAGAAGGTATGCACAATATATTGCAAATTTCAGAAAATTATTGTTGTTTATTTTGCCTTCAAGTGAATGTAGATAAAACCAAATTGATGATTTAGGATACAAGAAATAACTTTTATAACTTCCATTTTGGAGGTACCAATGTGCAAATTGTATATTCTTTTAAATATTTGGGTCTCATTTATATAAACAATTACATGTGAGAAAAGTACATTAAAGAAAAAATTGCAGGAGGTTCAAGGCTTTGTATGCTTTCTAAAACAAGTGCAAGGATTTAGGCCTCTAGGCTTGGAAGGTTACAAAACAAATTTTTCATATTATTATCTATCCTACTGTATTGTATAAACATGTTCTTTGGGGAGCTAGACTCACTGCTAAACTTTGGAAAGATATTGAAAGAGTGCAAATAGCTTTTCTTCTCAATGAGTGAAAGGTAAAGATGCAAATACCTCATCAATGTTATTATGTGAATGTGATTTATTATCTTTAGAAGGAAAAGTCTTATGCCAATTCATTACATAGACTCATATCTTACATATCTCAAGGGAAGACAAATTCTCTAATGTAGTTCTTGAAGATTCGCGAGAGCTTAGTTGGTATTTTCAAGGAATGTAATGGTTGAAAAAATTAAATATTTATTAGAAGGACATGTAGCAAAATGCTAAGCATATTCACTAACTAGTCAAGCAAAAGGTTTTAACACAAATGTGGGCCAATCTAAAAAGCAAGAGGAAATTTCATTTACAATATATTAGATCTAATAAACCACATGCAGAAACCCACTATCTCTCAGCTATTATTCTTGTCAAGTATCAAAATGCTATCGATAAGCTTCACTTAAGTTTTTATCATTTTAAAATTGAAACTGGAAGATGGATTCAACACCCCCAATAAGAGAGCATTTTTTGGTTATGCAAATCAAAAGGCCTTGAAGATGAGTTACATGTGTTTCTTTCTTGTGCTATCAGTACCCATTTGAGAAAGCATTATAACATTATAGCAAAACATCTATATGATTTTTTTTAGATATCTCATTGGTACTTGGTCAATTTTTAATGAAAATTTAATATGTATCTAATATATCCTATTGGTCTTCAGAGGTAGAAAAACTTCATTTCTTTTCATAAAGCCCACCAAGTATGCTAGAGTCTAGTATTATTAGAGGAATATGAAAATGGTTCACCATAACACTACTTAATTGTTGATGTACTTAAAATAGATCATAATATAACATAGTGGTGTATAGAAGGGTGTCTTTCTATGCAATAAAGCTTCATTTCATTTCATAAAACCTAGTCAGTATGTCAAAGTTTGGTACCATTAGAGAAATATGAAAATGGTTCACCATAACACTACTTAATTATTGATGTACCCAAAATATATCATAACATAACATAGTGGTATATAAAAGGGTTAAAAAAATCTGAACAAAGCCTTCATAACAAAGTAATGATTTTTTTCATTTAAAACATCAAATTTGTAACCAACATACAATTATATTTTAGACATTCTTAAGCATGTTATAGGAAAATTATGCTGTCATATCAAAATGATCAAGGCATTATAAATTCAAGTATGGGGGTGGTGGAATCCAAAATAAGTAAAACATAGGTCCACCCTAAGATATATAAGCTAATTAGAACTTTATATAACTCAATATTGTCCATCCAAATTGAACCCAGAACTCAAAGCTTCCAAATCAAGTGTCTTACCAATAGGCTAACACCTCATTGTTATTATTAATTTAGGCATGGCCCTTTCAACAATATCCTTGATGTACAATTTTAGGTCCTTTTTAAAGTCAATAATATAATTTTATACTAATGCTTCTTTATGCATAGTTTAGAGTCCTAAGATATCTTCATATAGTAATGTAGAACTAAAACACTAATTATATACTTGTGCATTGTTGAAATTTAATGAGCCTTTGATTGGATAAACATAATTTCCTATTTCATTAATATAATATCATAGCCATGGTAAATTCTTCACTATACCAAAACATGGTTTATGCAACATTTTCTTAGGAGTTTGCTAAGCATGTGCTTTCATATACAAGCCCATAATTTGCTCCTTTGGTAGGATAGGACTAAAGGATCTAGCTTTGATCCTAATCTTCTTTGTATGTTCTTGTTTTCATTTTTAGGTGATAAATGAAGGCCTACAGAAGTAAATATATTTGAATTTTTTTAGTAAAAAGTAAAAACCCCATGAGGGCACTTTTGCATAAGACTAAGGACTAATCTTTTTCCTACCCAAGAGGAGAGGATTTTCATGATTAGTTCTAAGGATGAAAACTTGAAAAGACATCCCTAAAAATGGTGGGATTTTTCTTTAGGAGGTGGGGATGTTATTAGAACCTAAAATAATTGAAACATAGGTACACCCCAAGACTTTTATAAGTTTATAGCTCTAGGATTTTTCTTTTGAATCTCTCTTCAATGATCTAATGTACTTTGGATTTTTTTAAAATATTATTATTATTGTTTTTAGGGTCCAACACCCCCACCCAAAATATTTTTAATTTTCAATAAATAAAACTAAAACTCTAAGCTTGAAAATTTGTAAGGAGAGTGTTAGCTTATGTTCCACCAAAGTAGTATATTGGGTGTATGATGTGGAGGTACATATAGAAATAGGTAAATTTTTGAAAAGTTCAAAGTAATGAAACTAACACTATTTTTAATTATATCCAAACCCTATAAATCTATTAGGGATGTTGGAACCCGAAATAAGTAAAGGATGTTAGAACCCAAAATAAGTGAAACATAAGTACACCCCAAGATATATAGTCTAATTAAAACTCTATATAACTCAGCATTGTCCACCAGACTTGAACCCATAACTTGGATCTTTCAAATCTATTAAACTAATTCAATTTTTTCATAACTTGTATATCTCAACATGTAGCCTCATGGGACAAAAATTATGAGCTAAGAATGCAAGCCATTTTATGTCTCAACCAACAAGTCATACACCTTGATGATAGTGCCTACATTTCACTAATATTTTAAGAGGTACCTACTTTTAAGTGACTATCATTTAAAGGGATGATAAGGTGCTTGTTTCACAAACCAACATACATGGGTTCTAGCGTAGGTGCAACCGCTCAAAGAGGTTACACTTTTGCTCATTCTCTAATCCTTACAAGAACTTAGTGGATAGGATGAACATTAAGGCTATGACTAATATGATCCTTTTTAAGTAAAAGGTATTTTAATAACTACTTAATAAAGAAGATGTTTTGATAACTAGTATAGAAGGAGGGTTTAATGTGCTTGATAAACTTTGATTTTAATAATATAACAACTAAAAAAGTCACGCTACAAATTCATTTGATACATGTTCCATTTAACAAAATTCTCATAAACTTTCATGTTTAATGCATGCATGCATGCGCGCGCACACACACACACACACACCGACCCATGCATGCATGCACATGCATACAAGCATGCACACATAGGGGTACCCATACTACAAAGCTACAATAAGACTCTTGATTTAAAAACCCTAAATTATTAGTTTAATTCTAATAAGTATTGCTAAGTTATAAAGTTTTGATATATTGTGTCCAAAAGTATAGTAATAGGTTGGATGATCATTAAGTCCATTTCAAAGACCTAATATCTTTACTTGAGGCTCAACAAATTTTGGTTAAGATGCATTAACCTAAGATTTATTCTTGAAAACTCAACTAGCCTTGTAAGCAAAGGCCATAACAATGATGACAAGTATTTAGAATATGGCTTCTATGAAATTTTGGGCTAAAGAACTAAAAGTATACAAAGAGAAGTGAGATCACAAGTTGATTGATGCTTTCCTTTATGAAGCAAAGAAGTTCTTGGAGTTACTTGAATATCTTAAGGTTAACAAGGTCAAGGTTATAGCCCAGTTTTTGGGTGGAATGATGGAGGAATGGTGTTTAGGAGTGTTGAAAGAATAACTAAAGCTTTTGGTATACGCATACAAAATTTTCATGTTGGTTCTATGTCCTAGGAGTACGTATAATCATCTAGTTTTAGTTCCTAGCCTAGTATAACCATGAGGTATTAGCCTAGTGGTAAGACACTTGATTTTAAAGTTTTAGGTCATGGGTTTGATTCCAATGAGCAATGTTGAGTTATATAAAGTTTTGAGTGGACTATATATCTTAGAGTGTACATATGTTTCACTTATTTCAGGTTCCAACATCCCCATCTAGTTTTACTTTCATCAATCAGGCATTACTTGATTTTAAGCATGTAACTTGTGATTTGTGAGTTACAGGTTTAATTCTAATGATTATGCTAATATGGGATGTTGGAACATGAAATAAGTAAAACATAGATACACCCTAAGATATATAGTCCAACTAGAAATTTATATAACTTAGTATTGCCCACCAGAATCGAAACCATAACCTAGAGCTTCCAAATCAAGTGTCTTACCACTAGGCTAACACCTCATTGTTAATAATTATGTTAATATGATAGACCATTATGTTTAATGATAGTATCATAAAATTAAAGTTAGTGTTGGCTTTATGACATGGGGTATATATCATCATCTAGTTCTAATTCTAACACCACTAGCCCCAACATCCAAATATTGCAAATTTAATATTAATGAGATAAAGTGCATTGGACATTTTTCACTTGCTTATAAGAGGCATTGGATTTATCATTGGCTACAAACAAGTATCTAGGTTTACTAGTTCTACTTATAAAATACAACCCATTTATGACCTATAGAGACAATTTCAAATCATGAAGTAGCTTACTGTTTATTGAGAAATGACTATAGTTACTAATTTTTAGTTAAGTAAATAAATTTTTTTAAAACGTTCATCAAGTAGATACTTACTACATGAGATTATCTTAGTTATCTTTTAACCCATATCAAGATTATTAGGGCATACCCAAAACTTTGCTTGGTTAATGCATGAAAGTTATCTTAGATGAATTTTAAGCTTCTTTTATTGAGGTTTCTATGATCTATGATATCTATGATATGTCAATGAGAGGTGCCTCAAGTGGTTTGGTTATTATTTGGCAAGGATTTGTAGACAAGAGGTATCTACTTCAAATCACTCTTAAGAAATATAGTTATATTCATCTATTAACAATAAGGTATTAGCCTAGTAGTATGGGTATCACCCTAGTAACCTTAGGTCACATGTTCAATTCTACTAAGTAGCATTGAGTTATAAAATTCTATAAATCTTGGAGTGTACCTATATTTCAATTATTTTGGATTCTTCTAGGAAAATACTCATGTTCAAAAAATTATTTGGGAAGGGAGTGTAATGCTTAAAACAATATTGGGGATGGAGGATAGTCTCAGGAACTTATAACTTTTTTTAGACAAGGGGATGTGTGTTGGATCCCAAAAATAATATTAATAATAAAAAATTTTGAGTACATCTCATATTTAATAGTGATTAGTAAACAAGAAAAACCACATGGAAATTTTAAAAATTTTCAATTTAAAGGATATCTACTCAAGTTTACAAACTTAAAATTAAAATAATTCTTTGAAAAATTGAAAGAAGAAAATTAAGTGTTGGTAAGAAGTATGATCCTTGTCGTAATAACATTTGCATCACTTTCAACATTCATGCTTAAATTTAAAATAGCAAAATAATTTAAGGTAGTAGTAGTAATTCAAGATTCATTGCCATTGGTGTTATCTCACTTGTTCATATAAGGTTTAATCTTTAAGTTAATAGTATTCTTATCAAATAAGGAAAAAATTTTCCTTATTGACTATCTATTTAGACTCATCAATACTCCAATATTCATAGAAAATTTTTTCTTTTTTGGTTTCATCATTATCATTTGATCATTCTTATTATTAATAGTAACTTGATTTTTTGTATCTTGAACTTTAAAATTTTTTTCCTATTCTCAACTTCAACATGTTTTTTCTTTTTCTCAAAAAACTTGTTCTTGAGAAAAAAATAAAAATCATTAAATAAATGTCCTTCATGATAACAAAATTACAAGAATTAAGAAGATTATAGTATGTAATTGGCTCAATAGAAGTCTTCTTATGTGCATGTGATACCAATTTCGTTTTACAATTAAAAATATTGATTTGAACAAAAAAAAACATCTACAAGAACCAAATGGTAGAAATAAATTCCATATGATTACTAGGACAAAGAAGACTAGCAATCTCTTCCTCAACTTTATGAAAAATCAACAGAAGATTAAATAACTCAAGAAAACATGTAACTTTAAAATATTCTTGAAATTCAACATCAAATTCTAGGTTCTACTTACAAATGATTAACAGTGCATACTTATGTATAAATGATCCTATATCTAGGGAATGTTGCACCACTAAAGCATTACCTAGATCAATAAGCAAAAAAATAACAAGAATAATACTTAGCATAAATGACTTGAATATAATATTTTTGCATAACATCATTTAACTTTGAAATGAAACATCAATTAGAAAGAAGGCAACCCAAAATTTGAATAAACAAAGTATCCAATACCCAACCATATGAGATACAAGTGTTCATGTGCAATCTCGGTCAAACTCCATAGATAAAGCAATGTGATTATACCAGTAATTAGTTAACACTCACAATCATTGTCTTCCCACATGAGTTAGTAAATTCAATGCATATGGTTTAAATCATGGTGAGGTATATGATATTGATGTTGAATTGGCCATTGGGCT